>OY992881.1:72372528-72460028 GCA_963921405.1 Cepaea hortensis
CCGTGTAATTCAGAGCAATAGATGTTGAGATCCTCGTATCTATAGATTTGCGTTGTGTCTATGTCTTGTGTGATCCGAAATGTCTACTATTCATCTTTTATTTCTCTGCCTGCCGCGTTATATAACTTTAAATATTAATTTGTATCTATCATTGTAATCTGCTTCTAAGCTTTAATAATCACATGTGCCGTAGGTGTCTAGTTGTTATTTTATATTGTTATTTTTTAGGGGAAAGGGGATTTGGGGGGGGGGGGGGTCCTTGAATGCACCCTATAATAGTGCTTCATCTTGTATCAACTATAACGACTCACTGTAACCAAATGTGAACGAACGTACAATCATTTCAGGTTAACCAAAAAACATCTTTTAGTTTTAGACTATTTCTGACCTCATTCTGACCTCATAATATCTTTCCCCTCCACCATCACATGACAATAAGGGCGGATGCCAAGCAATACAAATATGGGCATGCGTCACGTGATTAATAGGAAGCACAAGACGCACAGGGAGCAGTGAACAGATCCCTTCTGCTTCTAATCACGAAACACACAAGTCGGCTGCCAAAACTGGCTAGCCAAATGAAACCCAATTCTGACTTGACATTGAAACAAATGGATTGAATGACAGGATTTATGGCACATAGTCGTCTTTATCGATGGAATTCACAGCATCAGCCCACCCGCCCTTGAGATGACTAGTTTGTTAACATACAGTTGTATATGTATTGTTAATACACAGTTGTTCTCTGATGTAAATCCCTGAGGATTAATATTATGACGTGCGTTGTTTGGAATGAATGTCAAAAGAAACAAAAAAATATTACTCACTCTTAAGCTATAACTTGTGAATATTGCTGGTGTCTCACGTCAAGTATACTTTACTAGAAGAAGAAAACCTAAATGCTCTCTTCTCCATATCACGCTGACATTAATTTGATTGAAATGTCTCAGAGTTGTGTAACATTGGTGTTGCCATTTTTATTTAACTGCTAGATGTGACTACGGTTTGAATAAAGATTGGCTACTAACTACAAATAAAATCATAATAGAGTGTAGACAGTGAAAAAAGTGCTGGGGCGTCATGCAGATATAGAGAAGAATGGTAAACATTACATTACTTCTTGCTGTCTATCAAAAATATGCCACGCGTAGCAAATGGAAATACTATGTATTGTATAAGACAGATTTACGCGCATACATTCTAGGCTTGTATAATTTAACGTAAGGATACATTATCCAAGCGTAAGTAATAGGTATAGTTTCCACCTGAGTGAAGGTGAATGCTGAATAATGAAGGTGTGTATCTTCTTATAGTCCATCCGTGTCGTGTCTTCTAGAGCCTTCTGTCTCGTGCGCCGCCAGTCATCGCTGATACTGTTCTCCCTCCATGCCATGATGTCATACTGTCCAGCTTGTTCTTTCTTGGTTTCCCCCTTCCTCTCCTGCCCTACAACCTCCCTGTTTTGACGACATACCCCGGCTGTCCACTTCTCGTGACATGCCTAAATAATGTGGACACTCGTCTTCTGACACGAAAAGTCAATTTTCTTTGTGAGTCAATTTTTTTAAAATATATCTTCATTGCTCTTTCTATCTGTCCACTATGTTCTCATCATTCTTCTGTAAAACCATATCTCTGTACCTTCAACATAATTCTTCACTTGTCCATTATTCGCTTCCGTATACCAGGATAAAACCATCTCAATTGACACGAGAACAAGAGTGTTGAGGTGGTACACAGAGCCTGTTCTTTTGTATGGATGTAAAACTTGGACAATAAAGCAGTCAAGCTGAAAAACATCTGATGGCTACAGAAATGTGGTTTCTGAGGAAAATGCAAAGAATACCATGGACAGACAGAAAAACCAATGACCAAGTACTACAGGAGACAAATGAAAATCGTAAATTGATTAGAGAAATTAGACGTAGACAGTCAACATTTTTTGAACATGTTATGAGAAGAAATGGATTGGAGAACTTAGTGACAACTGGCAAGATCGAAGGGAACAGATCAAGAGGAAGACCGAGAAGAAAACACCTGGATGGCTTGGCCACATGGCATGGACGAGACAGGAACACTGAGCTGATCCACGACTCTGGTGATCGAGTGAAATGACGAGTCATGACCACCCACGCTTTCCGGCATGGCACATGATTGATTTGTTTTTATACCAGGATTGTCTCAATGTAGCTATTAAGAATTCTTGTCCACTGTCTCGGGAGACACAGGGAGTCTCTGTGGCGAAGTGGTCAAGCCGTTTGACTCGTGATCCGAAGGTTGTGGGTTCGATTCCGGGCCGCGCCCTTCGGTTTACGAGTTAAATATTTCGGAGACTCCTGTGGGTCGTCGCTAAAAGCTACGGAGTTCGTGCTTTGTGCGACGCTTTCCGCGCTGCGGAAAGAGACCGAGCCATATGGGATAAAACCCGGTGTAATGCAATTCTGATATAATTCTGATACTTTAGTGTGTCGACCACATTCGACAAAATTTAGGCGAATGTATTGAAGTTGTGAATCAGATATGGTGTAATTTGCTCAGCCCAAACTCTTGCACAGTGACAGAAAGAGCAATAACCTTTTTGGAAAACTTTTCTCGAATCGGGTGTTTTGCGATCAGCTCGAGGAACGATACCATTTCAGTGAGAAGAAAAACACTGACGCATCTTAGCGGAGGGAATATGTTACTTTCTCCGTTCGGGTGGGGCAGTGATTTTATCGTCCTCCATCCGTTCTTACTGCAAAAGCCACTTCATGTGATTTGTTGTCTATGCTCTGCTATGCAGCTGCCTCTCCCTTTCAATTTATCTACGTTCATTCTTTCGAATACCATCTAACAAATATGTGTGCGTGCATGTGTGTGCGTGTATGTGTGCATGTACGCGCGTGTATGTGTGCATGTACGCGCGTGCATAAGCAATCACTTACATGTTCGCCAGAAAGTCAGTAATAGTCTAACGTCATTTCACACCATCATTCAACCCCAGTGGCCATCCAGACACACACTTACCTTTACAAACTCCCTCCTCATCACCGGTGATCGGCTGTCCATCCATAGGGCTGATAAAGCAATGTAAGTTGCGATCGCACTTGCCCAGAATGCCATACTTGCCACCACATCTCTGGTTCTCTAACCGAGCACAGACTTGGCAGCAGCGGCAGATGTCCAGCACCAGGCCGCCGGTGCAGTCGGAAGTGTCCGAACACAGGGAGGGATCACAGGCAGTACACGACAGCGCAGCCACGCCGCCTCCGGAGCGCGAATACTGGGTCAATATCAGAGATGTAATCAGAAGACTCACAGAAGCTGTCCAACTGATACAATTGCTAATCATCGTTCTGCAGACGCCGTAATGACCAGAACTAAGCTGATGGCGAAGATGTCCAGAACACTGACGACGACTTGATGGTAACATTGCAATCTGTAGTAGAGACATGACCATATTGTCGTCCAATCTGTCAGCGCTTTGTTAATAGATCGTTCACAAGATAGTGAATGACTGGGTGGTCAACAGACACTGTCCTCTAGCACTGAACATAACTACATACAAATTGGATCCAAAAGAATCTCCAACGAATATTTGCATCTGGTTGCTAAGTTCATGTTTCCACCAATCTGTCACCATGCATCCACATGTGACATCCAGCCAAAGCTGTGAATATGGATAAAACCAGATTATAAATATAGTGATTAAGTAAGGCAATCAAATATCAGATATGTAAAACACATAGGTTTATCACAATCCAAATACTGAAGATATGAGTATCAGAGATACGTCACTTCAAGTCAAACAGACCAGGAAGGAATGGTGGTTAGAATCAGGTCGAGGATGTTTAACAAAGAAAACACTCAAGTATGCGACCAATCATCAACTTGTCGTAGAAAATAATTAAGTAGAGTGGGGTGCGAAAGCTGAAAACACTATGGCATACCACGCGGGACACAAACCGTGGACGGCCAGCTATCAGATATTTGCAATGGCATGGGTGAGAGTTACAGTGCTTTCTGGCTACAGTACAAGCCTGCAGATGATTTAACTGGCATGATGCTTATACCCTTAGGCGACAAAAATTAAGAAGCAGAAGGAGAAGGACGAGGAGAAGAAGAAGAAGAAGAAGAAGAAGAAGAAGAAGAAGAAGAAGAAGAAGAAGAAGAAGAAGAAGAAGAAGAAGAAGAAGAAGAAGAAGAAGAAGAAGAAGAAGAAGAAGAAGAAAAAGAAGAAGAAGAAGAAGAAGAAGAAGAAGAAGAAGAAGAAGAAACAGAAGAAGAAGAAGAAGAAGAAGAAGAAGAAGAAGAAGAAGAAGAAGAAGAAGAAGAAGAAGCAACGAACTGATAATGAAAAGAGATACTACCGATTAGTATATCAATCAACATATTTACCGTGGTAATTAGAACGAATAGAAAACTACAAAGTGAAGAAGTGGCTTGTAAAAATTACTACAACCTTTTTCAAACTTATACCATCGCCAGAGCGGTTTCCCTTAACAACAATTAGAACAATTGAGCAATTAAACAGGTGGGTGCAGTCAGTAACGAAATATGAAACATTGGTATATTGTTACATCTATTACAACTTGACACACACAGATGAAATATGATAACATCCTCGTTGTCTATTTGTGTCATTCTTATTTGTTTTCACAACACCTGTAAATGTGTCTATTTGTTTGCACTATCAGAATCTGTTCCACGCAAGTGCTGTTGTTACTAACCGAGCAACTACCCACTTATTGCCTCTGAGTTCAATGGTTTCTCCTCCTCCTTCTTCTTCTTCCTCTCTCTCTCTCTCTCTCTCTCTCTCTCTCTCTCTCTCTCTCTCTATATATATATATATATATTCTTTCTGTTTTGCGTATCCTTTTACAGGACTTAGCTGTCAACAGCAGCATCTTTCAGCTGTCTGTTGATCTCTTGGCAAGATTACGCTCAGTAGTTTGCCATTGCTTTCTGAGCGGCCGGCTCAGTATCCGCAAGTCACGAACGGGGGTCGAACCACCTCAGTTCTCGCTCCGCTGCGAGACTCTGCGTGATAAACGGGATTACAGAGAGAAAGTGTTGTAACCCCACAGCCAGAGAGACCGGCCTCTCTCTCTCTCTCTCTCTCTCTCTCTCTCTATATATATATATATATATATATATATATATATATATATATGAGAGAGAGAGAGGGAGAGAGAGAGAGAGAGAGGAGAGAGAGAGAGAGAGAGAGAGAGAGAGAGAGAGAGAGAGAGAGAGATTAAGTAACATGAATTTTATTATAAGCGCATGGAAGGGGATAAAAGCGGAAAATCTTATTCCATGACACAAACTGGCTCTTAAGTAATATCCCATAAAGGGGTCGTAAGGATCGAGTAGTATTCGCACGCGCGATAACAATTATAGGATGACTACCGCAATATCGACTTGCACTGTGAAAGAAAAATTAGGCGTTATTCATTTGTTTCTTTTATTCAGAGGGCGTGAAACCTTGTGACATCTTCAGACCTCAACGTATATTATATACTAGAGTTATTTTGGATGACAGCCTCAGGGAAATTTAATATGTCAATCTTAATCTGTTGAGTCCCATCCCAATTGCGCTTGAAAGGTGCCTTGTACCCACGATCCGCTGTAGTCTCGTTACGAGTGACTAGCACGCTGCCATGTACCCACATCAGAGGTAAGGGAACCCACTTGTGTGCGCCAGCCGCCCACTTTTGGTTTATAACAGCTGATATCACACATGTTCTTATCGCCACCATCCACTGTAGGTGTGTCACAGACGATAGAATATATTTTCTTGTCGCCACAATCTATTGTGGGTGTATCAGAACACATGTATTGCCCTCCCCATTCACTGTGCGTATATCCCAAAGGTTAGACTATTTCCTTGTCGCTCTAGTCAACTGTGGGTATATCACAAATGTAGACTATTACGTTATCGCTACACTCCACTGTGCATATGCCACAAATGATAGACTATATCCGTGTCACTGCAATCCACTGCGTGTGAATCACATGCAACAGAGCACATTTAATTGTGGTACCAACAACAGCGTTGTTGCACATGCAGTAGCTATTCGGCAATATTTACGATCACTGTGACAGAACAGCGGAAGGCATGAGAAATATATGAAGAAGATAACGACCGCCGTGAACATTGTTTACTTCTTGAAGGTCGCAACTGATAAGGAAGACATATATTGTCCATAAAAACAGTCATAATCTCCAGTCTATAACATATGACCCAGCGTGTCGCCGCAATATGACCTATGTCATGGAATTTTAAAAAAAAAATAGTTACTAATGACCCTGGACCGAAGAAAAAGCAATAAACAGGCCAAAAAGTTTGGGTTACATTAAACTATGTGACACTGTTTAAAAAAAATTTATGCAGTGTGTTTGTTAACAGAGGATGGATAGAGAAATAGAAACCAGAATACAGAAAGCAAACATCAGCTATCAAACAGCGCCTATAATATAAAACATCCAAATATCAACATGCACAGCTTTACCGCAGTTCCGCCAAATTTTATACACACACAAAAAAAAGAAGCCGATAACCTATTTATTCGTCCCACAACGTGGGCAGTCCTAGAAACACATAGTCGTAAAATCACAACATGTGAGATGAGATGCATAAGAAACGCAGCTGGGAAAACAAGAAGAGATACAAAGTGAAACTAAAAACAAGTCTATGGATAACACCTATAATGGTAACACATATTACTGACTTTATATAACACCACAGAATTGAATAGTTTGGACATTTAGTTAGAACGAAACAAGGTTAGTCAGCCAGCGTTCTACTACATGCGAATATCGTGATACAATGCTGGAGGACGACTCAGAAAGAGTTGGCTAGATCAGAGGTTCTCAACCTTTTTGGCCCATGCCCCCCTTTTCCATATGTTCAGAACGTCACCCCCCCCCCCTACCCCCTTTCGAATTTCCTCCCCATAAATCCCCCCACCCTTACACAGTATACATAAAAATGGAAGATAAATTTAATAACACATATTAGAACAAGTCTAGACATCTACATAAAACGTGATTTGCTGGTCTACTTACGTTATGAAACGAATTTCATTAGGGCGAGAAGTACAGAACCATAAAATTTAGAGGGAAAAACAATATCAAATAACTGGTTCTTATATTAATGCGATCTTGAAAAATCTTAATTCACCCCACCCACCCCCACCCTTGGGGGGAGGGGAATTCCCCACCGGTTGAGAACGACTGGGCTAGATGGAGTAAAAGAGACTCATCCCATCTTCTAGTAATTGTGCCCTTGATATTCGTTGAAGCAAATGTTCAACATGAACTAGGTCGGTGATTAGCTCTCACGTAGCAGTTGTGTAGCTGTTACATAAACAATACCAGGTCGCTGCTTTACAACTGCACCCCAATAACATCAACAACTACCAGTTAATACGTTAAGCTACACAATGTGTGTCATGGTTGTTAGCACAATTATTATTATTACCATCATCATCATCATCATCATCATTATTATTATTATTATTATTTCTAATATTATTATTATATAGCTAGTTACAAACGGTTAACATATAACACTGGCTATGAAAAAAAAAAGAATAGTGAACCAAGAGAGAACTGGTGCCGTCGATGCTACACGCTGAGAAAGGTATCGAGGAAGGAATCCGAGTACTTACGGGCTGAATGGTGCGACGTGCAGTCAGCATAATCTGACGACTAACTGACTGACTGACTGACTAATAGATGCCCGAGCTCCTTATAAATAAATCTCCAAATCTCCACGAAAATTATGTAAAACAAATATTGACGGTCATTTTGTAAGACAGGGATTACATATTGATCACATAGGATGAGGAGGGGGAGAAACCACACTACCCTGATTACATAAAAAATATACAGCGGCCCGACCGGGGTTGGCTCGACTTCAGCACTGTATTTTAGCTCCAGAGAGCTGTGAGTGCAGTTTTGAGTCGTTCTCTATATCTTTCTCCATCTGTCGTACAGGATACAGTCCAGCTGGAGAACAGACACATCAAAGTCTTTGTTGAATCCACATATACACAGCAGCGAAGCATTCACACAAAGCCTTATTTTGTTTGTTTATTTAGTCTGTTACATCCTAGTTTAAACATGAGATCAAGTGGCTGTAACTGAATTCTACATCGCACACTTATAACCCGTATCTTCTATGACATTAATTTCACAAAGAAATATTTACGCGGAATACTTCCCAACCAAGAATATTAATTTCAGTATGAAAAGAAACAGGATGAACAAGAAAAACAACTACCACTACACCTACAATGAAAACCTCAACCAAAGACGCCAGGATCGTGTTTAAGAGACCAGCCCAACAAAGGCAAACACCACTAGACTGGGAGGCAACACTAAACAAGTGGATCTATAGAGCTAACATATAGGATAACAATCTGATTCTCTCGCCTTGAAACCCTTACCACTATAAGGTTATAACTAAAACAACGAATGAATGCAGGGGTGAAGGGCATGCATCATTATCATTCTTTACAGCTACAGGCTTCTGGAAAATCCACCACCACAACTATCTCTATAAGCGCCCAAAAATATCCCTGAACAGAGTCGCCATGACATGGTCGCACCAGGGTTAAGCTGATATTTGTCAGTTGGGGGGAATTTCGTTGGCACATTGCTCCAACCCCAGCGGAGATCAAAGTCCCCCACAAGGTCATCAGTGTTTGACTTTTCTGCGACACAATGGCTCACGTGACAATCAAGCTGTCATTGTCGTCGGGGAAACACCACCCCCCATGGCCAGGGTTAGACAACTCCAACCAGAAGCCGGATGAATCTGACAGCCGTACGTCGACTAGGAATTCGAACAATTTGAGTCAAGTAATGTTTATGTAATAAATAATTCTTCATGCCCTCGTAGCTTGCGCGAGAAAGGGCAGGTAGGGACCATCCAGGTCAACTTGGGAAATACCAAAAGTGAGGACAATTGCTATGTGTATGGGTTCACCAAATGACAGTAGAGACAATTACTGTTATATGGATTCACTGACACACTGATTCACTGAGCACTGACAGTGAGTAATGGAAAGGGGGAAAGGAATGAGGAAGGGGGAGACACCACACTACATGATATGCGTTATGCGTGGTTGAAATGTGGTCAGTAAAGGAGAAAATGAATTTGGAAGACAAAAGGGTATTATGGCAACATGAATACAAACTACAGGCTATTGTTCTAACATGACGTAGGAAATATGAGATGGCACGCAAATCGACGCTGTATAACCAACACCAAACACTTCGCAGAGCGCAAGGGGCTTCATTGTGAATTCAATATTTGCAGAAGTAAAGATCAGTTCAAGATAGATATTGCAAATACAATGTTTGCAGAAGTAAAGATCAGTTCATTGTGAATTCAGTGTTTGCTTAAGTAAATATATAAATACATATTCAACACACAGATAGACACATGTGACTTTTAACTACGTCAGTCCCAGGCGATTCTGTACATCATCATCATATAGCAGGTCCTTCGCAGAACGCCACTGTGGTCACGGCCCACTGAACAGAGCCTCAGGTACTTTCATGGCCAGGGAGTCCAGTGTCTGTCTTCATGCTGTTTGACCCATGTGGCTTCTTCATGAAACCCTGCCTTCCATTACTGTACATGAAACCCTGCCTTCCATTACTGTACATGAAACCCTGCCTTCCATTACTGTACATGAAACCCTGGCTTCCATTACTGTACTCTCCAAACCATGGCAAAATGGCCTCAGTTTCCGAGACATGGTGCTGTTTAAGAGCCAGGTGTCATCTATGTTCAGATCCTATAGTATGCCAGTATTTTACAAACGTTCAATGAGCCAAATAATCAACATAAAACCTCGCAAGAGTATCACTCTCAAGAGGACAACATTGATTTATTTTGTTGTTTCGGGATGTGAGGTTTGAAGATTGAGCACAACCCACCACTGGCAACGCTGATCGTATTCCTTGGGCATTGTCAGGGATATACACTACTGATGAGCTCAAACTAGAGCGAAACTCGAGTCCAGTGCTTCCAATCCGACGTGGACAAGGCCTAAGGTACATATATAAACATATGTTATTTAAAACATACTGTTTAGTTTTAGTTTAGTTTAGTCGACGGATCAACATCACGGCACACACTGTATCCCATGAGTGCTCCGTTCTACTCCTAACTCAAACCTCAGTCCGGAGAATGTCAGCTCATTGCACAAACTCCGTAGCACCGGTGAGGATCCTGAAATACTTTGGGTAGATTTTTAACTCAAAATTGTGCCCGGGCAGCGCTGTTAGGCTACTCTTTTTTCGATTTCCAACTGCCACGGGATTTTTTACGTGCGCAACAATACATACGGGGGGAAAAAAACATACTGTATTGCATGTTAAAATAAATATCATGCTTACACCGCCGTTACAAGTGTAATTCATTGCTTGTTGATAATTGATGACACCTCACACAGCGCTGTTGGAAGTGATGGAGCGGGAAGTGCACAAGGCGGTACATGTGGGTAGACAGCATGAAGAGATGGACAGGAAGAAGCCTGTTGACAGCAGAATTGTGCTAAGTTCCGACCAGCCTCATGACATGGGTGCCAGATAGTTCTTGAGTGTCACTTGGGCACGCAAATATGGATCCAGAACCATATGCCACGATAGTATGCAGACGAGTCCCTTTTCTTAAACAGACTTTAGACATTTGTAGCTTCCTAATGTTTATATAGTGTAGTGGAAACTATTTATAACGATATGCCTCGTGTATTCGACAGGTAGGTGACCACAACCAAGCCAGTTAGACAAAATCTTTGAATACCCAACAGTTGAATACCCAACAGCAGTGTATATTTAATGCACAAATGCACTGTATGGGTTGTCACACACACGAGAGTAGGAGCAAGAATGCATGACATATTTCAATAATAAAAGGAAAACGAAAATATTTAGGCGTGGCCAACTCTCGTTTTTTTTTTTCTAAATGGCCTGTCAAGGCTCGATGTATGTTTACTCTGTCAGTGAGGTGACAAAGTCTGCTGTATGATCACTGTCAGTTCTTGATCAAAGCAATGCACTGGAACCCCGCCAGCCCGTGCCTCGTGGGCATTTTAAACACTGGTTTGTGGAATAGCTTCAATACATGGAGGCCATGTTTCTCTTTACAATCAGCTGTAACAAGTAAATGATCCGTTGTACACTTCTCGGGTCATATACTGTTAGCCCAATATATGTACAGACCAATCGGCTCACGAGGGGTGATATGGTCAATGTCACGCCAGCCGCCTTTCTTTCCCAATACAGTTCAGGGTATCTATTTTAGACTGGGTTGACCTACATTGTGTTTGTTTCTCCAGATGTTTTTCTGTCATCCTTTACTTTACTTGTAAATAATTTGCTCGCCAGTCGCTTAAATTATATATATATATTATATATATATATATTATATAATATATATATATATATAATGCAACAAGAAATATGCATCCTCTTAGAATACTGAGGCCATGCTTCTCTTTACAATCAGCTGTAACAAGTAAATGAACCGTTGTACACTTCTCGGGTCATATGCTGTTAGCCGAAATGTGTGGAAATCCAGCAACTAATTCAAGATAATGCTCGTCCGGGTGATGTGATTATCTACACAGATGGTTCGGTGTTGAGAGGTAGGAGAAGTGCCTGGGGATTCTTAGTGAAAGCTAATGGTCGACGTTTGGTGAAGGAGAGCCTGGCGTATGATACCATAACATCTAGCTTAAGAATGGAGGTGGAGGCGGTCAGTGCAGCTTTCCGCTGGATGGAGAACACGATACATACACACATCGTGTTTGTAACTGACTCAGAAGGCATGCTGAGGAAGGTGAGGACAGGCAGACTCCGTGCAGAGTGGCTTGCTTCGCTTCGGATGTCGCGGATTGCAAGCATCACCTGGATCTTTTCTCCGGGGCATGCCAGTGTGCTGGGGAATGAACAGGCGGACAGATTGGCTGGCTCTGCAAAACTTGGTGGAGTATTGATGCATGATAAGGAAGACGTGGTTGCGGCCTTGTGGGAGCACGTGTACACCTCGGAGGAACAAATGGATCACCATGGTCTGACAAGAATGAGACAGCGAAGAGTGACGAGGGGATCTGCTTGACGCTCAGAGGAAAGACGAGACGGACATATAACCAGATTGCTTCTGGAACTATTGGTGTTGGAACTCTTCACTGGCTTCTGAGGATGGGGACGGAGCACTTATGGGAATGCCCCGAATGCTGTGATGTCGGTTCCTAAATCAATCAATCAGAATACTGATTTTTGTTATTATATATATATCGTCCCATGTACGCAGTGTGCTATAATACTATAATAAAATCAGAGGCACTCTTCCGACAGACGGGTCTAAATAGTTCTGCAGTGAATAAGTGATTAGGGTTAGGGTTAGGGTTAGTGGTAGTTATATAAAATTATTCACTGCAGAACTATTTAGACCCGTCTGTCGGAAGAGTGCCAAATCAGATTTTGCCTCTTAAATGTAACGGGGGGAAAAATTATACAATGGCAATTTTACATCTCTAATGCACTTGAAGCAACTTTACATCTCAAATATACTTCAAGCAAAGAATTATTAATCTGCACCTTTACATTTCAAATATACTTGGAGCAAAGTCAAGCGTAACCTTACATCTCCAGCGCACTACAATGTTGTAGTTCTGTGGGAATTACCAGGTCGCGTGTCTGTGTTACGTTATCTACAGCAGTGTTGTGTGTACGACACAGGCACAAGTGTAAACCAGTTCACGGGGTCTTATCATGAATGTCCTCGACTTACGTAAGGGCAGTGAACTTCACACAGGTAAACACCGATGCAGCTGTCGGACACAGGTACCGCCCAGCCACTTACACTTACATCTGCGAGACTTACGCCACAGAGCGCAGCCTTAGCCTGGGACCCTGATACAAGCAATGCGCTTTCACCTGTACAGTCCACACTTTATACATGTAAACAGCCATTCCCTTGTGTACAAGGCACGCGCTTTCAGGGTATACAGCGTACATACCTCCCAACATGGCCTGGATCTGGGAAACAAAGGCAGCGGCAGAACGCGCATACTTAGACTATAGTCTAGAATTTACACATGAACTAACGGTGCCTAGTAAATTACACAAGTTAGTTGCATATCCTACAGGACATGGCAATCATCCCCAGCATGATTTGCTTGTTTGTGATTCCTAGCGGGCTCTGTGGGTTAGGAACGCAATGCAATTCGTAATCCCGCATACCGGGTTAGAAACAAAGCTGCGGGCGATTTGGCAGCATACCGCCTTGCAGTGGTTGTCATGCATGACCCAGGTGGATCGACCCGGCGTCATTTAAGTAAGTGCGAGAGAATTTTTTGGAAAAATAAACAAAAACACGTGTCTTCGTTAAGGTGCTCGAGTACATACAACGATGATATCTGTATATGATGGAGTGTTCTCTTTCCACATATACATATGTCTCTACGGTTAAACATACACATAAGAACAGTTGGATGTGCAGTGAGGTTAAACCGACTACAAACACACACACAGATATGTACCCGCATCTAGAAACCCCTTTACATGTTCCACGGATAAATATATACGTCTTCGTCGAGACACACAGACTCAGACAAGGTGATTTAGATACAAAGACACTAAACTGCAGTCTGTTCACACATCTTTGTTCGTAGTTCTTTATTAAAACACGGAAAAATAGAAGCTTAAACACTAAACAACCTAAATTGTTCACAGATGTATGTCACTTCGCCAAGAAACACAGAGTACACATAAGAGTACGCGCTGTGTACTCTTTACGCAGTTTCGCATGCCTAGTGCACAAAACATATAGTGACACATAATGTAACTAAACAACAAACTGCATTTGTACTGTATACCAACAGTTAGTTTATTGAGGAGTCTTCTGGAAGACTGCCATTTAACTCTCAACTTCGATGCATTGACGCTGACATGGTTTGATCCATTAAAAGGGTTTGAATTCTTCTTCTTCTGCGTTTATCCGGAATTGTTTTTGTTTTTTTCCGGACGTGATCGCGTTGTGCCTGTTTACAGCAGGGCTGCGTTCTTGCGCCGTTAGGTCGACACATCCTACTTCTGCGGGCATTTGTTGACCGGGTTAACCTTCCCGGGGGGGGGGGGACTTGAATTCCGTTCCCCTCTCGAGGTTGAGAACTCAGCAAGGCGTGTGAGGCTGGCATTGGACAAGGCGTGTGATGCTGGCACAGGGCAAGGCGTGTGAGGCTGGCACTGGGCAAGGCGTGTGAGGCTGGCATTGGACAAGGCGTGTGAGGCTGGCACTGGGCAAGGCGCGTGAGGCTGGCACTGGGCAAGTTGTGTGAGGCTGGCACTGGGCAAGGCGTGTGAGGCTGGCACTGGGCAAGGCGTGTGAGGCTGGCACTGGGCAAGGCGTGTGAGGCTGGCACTGGGCAAGTTGTGTGAGGCTGGCACTGGGCAAGGCGTGTGAGGTTGGCACAGGGCAAGGCGTGTGAGGCTGACATTGGACAAGGCGTGTCATGCTGGCACTGGTAAAGGCGTGTGAGGCTGGCACTGGGCAAGGCGTGCGAGGCTGACATTGGGCAAGACGTGTGAGGCTGGCACTGGGCAGGGCTTGTGAGGCTGACATTGGGCAAGACGTGTGAGGCTGGCACTAGGCAAGGCGTGTGAGGCTGACACTGGGCAAGGTGTGTGAGGCTGGCACTGGGTAAGGCATATCATGCTGGCACTGGGCAAGGCGTGTGAGGCTAGCACTGGGCAAGGTGTGTGAGGCTGGCACTGGGCAACGCGTGTGAGACTAACATTGGGCAAGGTGTGTGAGGCTAGCACTGGGCAAGGTGTGTGAGGCTAGCACTGGGCAAGGCGTGTGAGGATAGCACTGGGCAAGGTGTGTGAGGCTAGAACTGGGCAAGGCGTGTGAGGCTAGTACTGGGCAAGGTGTGTGAGGCTAGCACTGGGCAAGGCGTGTGAGGATAGCACTGGGCAAGGTGTGTGAGGCTGGCACTGGGCAAGGTGTGTGAGGCTGGCACTGGGCAAGGCGTATCATGCTAGCACTGGGCAAGGTGTGTGAGGCTGGCACTGGGCAATGCGTATCATGCTAGCACTGGGCAAGGTGTGAAACTGTCACTTGGCAAGGCGTGTGAGGCTGGCACTGGAGCTCTAGATCTGTGGAAAGTTGTATCAGAAAGTAGCCAGGTAATGACTCCAGACAGCGCATGTGGGCCGACTGGGGTTAGGCCTGAGCTGGTCAGATTTCCTCCGCGGGGTTGACGTATTTCATTGTCAACGAGCTTCCACTCACGTGGTTTTTATACTTATTACGGAATCTATTCATCAACACGAGAACACACAGACAGCCCACTTACACCTACAGACATTGCCACTTACATGTTAGTAAACATGTATCTTCGATACAACATACACCAGAGCTGTAGTATCCATTTCGTTCATATAAACTTCTTTGTTAAAATGCCACATATGGTACATACATATTTACCCACCCATTCACGCGTACCATACACATACACACACACGCCCGCACATGGTATCCAGCTCTTCACAGGTACTTAGTCATTAAAGCAGACATTTATAGAAGCCACCACCGAGCGCCAACAAGGGCCACTCTCGTATCCACCCATGTCTTGTCATGTAAATGCTCGTATTCAAAGTGCAACATAACGAACACACCGATGCACTATCAGGAGGCATTCAGAAACGGCTGGCTGGGCCCTGGGAGAACTGCAGGTGAAAGAATGATAAATATGCACTCGCTCGTGACGCGGTATCTTGTCTTCAACATATGTCAGCGGTTGCCAAACTGTGTTTGTTTGTTTCTTGTCTCTGTGCCTCACTTTTGCTGATGGGATATTGATTTCGATGAGAGAATGTTTATTGATAAAACGTACATACAACCACAATCGTAATGACGGGGCGGCGAGGAATAGTTTAAGTTACTGCGCACAGGTCACTGTGTGAATTGTTCTGCCTCTCTTACCGCTGACCTTTCCAATCACCACGATGTTCTACAGTATCTCTCTTCTCATTATATGACCAAAGAACATTGTATCTTTCTCATTGTTGAATATACTGTTCTACTTTCATGAGTTTCTTCCTGGTAATCGTAAGAAGTTATTCTAGCAGTCTAAGGTATTGATAAAATCCGTGTCAGAAATCATATTTCTGCAACGTTCAAACTCTTCCAACAGATATAAAACAACCCAACGGCATGATAACACTCTTCTTCTTCTTCTTCTTCTTCTTCTTCTTCTTCTTCTTCTTCTTCTTCTTCTTCTTCCTTTTACTGATTACATCCTAATATGCCTCTCCGCTGATGTGAACTTCCAGGACCAGCCTTTCACACCCCGCTTGTTTCTGAGCATGGAGGCGGGGAAGGGGCGTCTACAACAGGGTTCCCGTGGAAACCGTACTTTTATAACCCCCAGAGGGAAGTCCCCACCAACCTCACTTCGACAGATCTTAACCCCTTCCAGGGCCCAAACGTAAATGTATCGGATAATGGAGCATACTTCCATAGGATTCTCAATCAACTAACCAGATAATCATGTCCGATGAAGTATTGTAAACCACTTCCCGCAAAGCATTGTTACACGAGGCATGAAGGAAACAAGGGAAGAGGCGCTAGAGCTGGATGGAGCAGCCATTGAGAGAACCTCTTTATGGTTCTGGAACCCATTGGCCAGGAGAAGCACGTAATGAGAACACGCGCAGACAGCGGTGAGTGGTAAGGGAAGGACATGGGAGCAATTGTGATGGATAACAGGGAGTTTAAGGACTTGACACAAAAAAGGTATTCCTTAATAACGTATTCAAATTTAATAGTCTATTTTTTAAAATTTAGTTGCATGTCCTTCACAGAACATAGCAGTCAACCTGCAGCATTTTGGCTGTTCGTGATTCCTGGGGAAGTTCTACGTATTCCTGGGGAAATTCTACGTATTCCTGGGGAAGTTCTACGTATTCCTGGGGAAGTTCTACGTTCAGTAGTTTGCCACTGCTTTCTGAACGACCGGCGCCAACACCTTTTTCGAAAAAGACCAGCACCGCGTCTATATTACTATTTAGTCAGTTAGTCTGTTAGTCGAGGTTCCAACTTCACGGCAACGGGTCGTCCTCATCATGCACGGCAACGGGTCGTCCCCATCATGCTCAGTTCCTGTGCCAGTGAATATCATACAAAATTCTCCCCCTGTCCAAAGTGAAAATTGGAACAGACAGGAGTCTCGGCAATCCAACAGCCCGCACAGGAACACTGTGCATAATGCCGCCGACAGAATGCCAACACAAAAGTCATCCACGAAATCCACAGTTCATCGTCGATGGAATCGACAGTCACCAGAAAAACCTCATTGACCCTACCAGTTCAACATGAGGAAAATGCGAAATTCAAACCGCAGCCACAAAGACATACATTAAAAAGGCTGTAGCGGTTCAACGCCTAACCGCCATGCTGGGGACGGAAGTCCCCATCTATACTACTATGTATTACTTTATCTCTATACTACTACACATTACTATATCTCTATATTACATATACAGTCTATACACATTATGCAGTCTATATTCCTCCGAAGTCGGAGAGTGTCTGCCTGCACGGCGAGGAACGACCAGTCTGCACACCAATAAGTCAGACATGGGACAACGGATACTCACGCAAACCTCAGATCCAGTATGACATCACACTGATGTTGGACAACAGGATGTCTTCATCCGACATACAGGACTTCACGCTGGAGATCACGGCCAGCGAACACAAGCAAGCAAGCATACAGTCTATATTACATTATGTTTAACAATAGTTTACGTGGTCAGGCCCCTTTGGGATTTTGTGTCTAGTGTTGAAGAACCGATAAATTATCATAGCCTAGAGAGAATGGTACGGTAGGGAGTGACCAGAGGATCTTGACGGCACTCTGTAATCAGAGGAGAAGCCATGCGGACAACTGTTACCATTGCTATTGAAACTTTTCGCTGGCTGTTACAAATGAGGGTGGTACACGTATGGGAATGATGCGAGTGCTGTGATATTGGTTCTGATATAGGCTTAGAGTGATTTTATATCACGGTAAGAGTAATCTTACAACATGTTTAAAGCAATCTTATACCACGCTTAGTGTCATCTTATAACATTTTTAGAGTGATCTTATAATAAAACTAAAGTGATCTTATAACACGTTTAGAGTGGTTTCCTAACAAAACAAAAACAAAGTCGCTTAAAAGTCGACAGGGTCGACTTCATTGCACCGGGTTTTATCCCATATGGCTCGTTCTCTTTCCGCAGCGCGGAAAGCGTCGCACAGAGCACGAACTCCGTAGCTCTCGCGACGACCCACAGGAGTCTCCGAAAAATTTCACTCGTGAACCGAAGGACGCGGCCCGGAATCAAACCCATAACCTTCGGAGCCCGAGTCAAACGGCTTGACCACTTCGCCACAGACTCCCTAAGTTTCATAACAAGGTTAGAGTAATCTTATATCATTTTAGGGTGATCCTAGAGCACGTTTAGAGTGATCTTAAAACACGATTATGGTGATTTTATAACACGTAGGGTGATCTTATATAGCAAGGAAAGTCAGATTTTAACACATTTCGTGTGATCATATAAAAGATTAGAGTGATTTATAGTACTTTTAGAGAGATCTTAAAACACAACTACCGTATAGTGATCTTATAACAAGTTTACAGTGAGTTTAAAATACGTTTCGGGTGACCTTATAAGAGGTGTAGCGTGACTTTATAGCTCGTTTACAATGATCTTATAACACGTTTAGAGTGATCTTATAGCACGATTATGGCGATCTTATAACATTGTTAGAGATCTTACAGAGCGATCTTATTGCAAGTTCAGAGTTATCTTGCACCACTTTTAGTGTGATATATGAAGAATATTCTTATAGGAAGTTGAGAGTGATCTTATATAGCACTTTAGAGTGAGCTTATAGCAGGTTTATAATGATCTTATAGCAGAATTAGAGTGGTCTTATAGCATGCTTACAGTGATCTTATAACATGTTTCCAGTGATCCTATACCATGTTTCCAGTGATCTTATAAACCGGATAATGTGATCTTATAAGATGGTTTAGGTGATCTTAAATCACCATAAGAGTTATCTAGCAACAAGGTTAGAGTGATATAACAACACTCTTAGCGTGATCTCATAAGACAGTTAGCCCTCAATAACCTAGCATTTATTTACTTCTCTATCGGCGATATTCTGATTCCATGTTTATTTCCGTAACATCACGCCCATTAAAATAAATCACACATGACATGCACGCGTCAGTTTGGCCTGCGAATTTTTGGAAAATATTTGTATAAATCAATGCCTATCTTTCATCTCCGCACGACACTCCCAATAGCTGGCATCACTCCAGTATGAGGCACCCCTCTACTTTGGAATGGCCGTTGTATGTCATCCTTCACACTGGTGCCATCCCTCCCAAGTCCGTCAATCCACAAAGGTTCTGGCGAAGTGGATATCTTAGGCTAACGACTGCTATAGATGTCCTGATTTCAGCTGCAGATACAATGAGGTCTCTGTTTTCAAGAATTCTGTACATGTCTTCTGGGGTCAATGGAGGTGCGTTCAAGGAATCCTTTCCTTCACAGCGCACATAAAACAGGCATTGTTCAGCCTGGTCTAAATTTAAATGACCTCAAGATTATGACTCCGGTTTATTTAACCCATACCATAGCCAGCGGCTGGGTGGCGATGACGCAGAAGTACATCGTTCATCAAATTCCACAGGTACCCAGTCTGATTCTAGTTGTGTGTGGGGAGGGGGGGGGGCGGGGAGGGGGGTGATGTTTCACAACACAAGGAGCCCACGGAAATTATAATTTTTCTTTGATTTTCTGGAATTTGCTGAGATACTTCACCTGTTTTCTTTACTAAAAAAGGCAGGCAAATAGGCAGCTCCCGAATATTGTCCACAAATGGTTTTCAACCCGAAACGCGTGGAATTAAAGACGGCTGAGGCGAGGTTAAGAGGTTACAATGTCCGCATCAGGCGTAGAAGGTACACAGTTCGAATCTCAGTACAGGGTTGGGAATGTTTATAGAAACGAATAGTGTTATGTCAAATGATATCCCCCGTCCCCGTGATCTTCTAGGCTGTCAGGTCGGATATCTAGTGTTCTCGCATAAGGGCGAGAAACAGGAAGTTCCCTGTGCAAGTTGTCCACATTACAAATCGCACAGCATCTGGCAATCGCGAAGTGTAGACCGCAAGGTCCACTTCCCAGCTCTACACTACCTAAAATGGGTACCACGAAATCTGATGGGAAGTAAAGGTAGCCAGCGTGATAGCCACCACATCATCCATCGAGTGCCGATTGATGTATAACAAGGAGTTAACACCGCACACTCGAAACTCCTCAAAAGTTACAAATAAAATGTGTCCGGAAGCAGTTTTCAGCCATATGTCTGTGCTATGATAGTGCCACCACATTAGTAGGCCTGAATGCACGGAAGAACAGGTGGCCGATCTTTCCCTCATTTAGGAAGCAACGAGCCCAAGCGCCGAACTACTTCAGGAAAAATTTGGCGGGCTTCGGAAGCACTGACTAATAATATTTAATCATAGTGGTGTGGTTAAACACATTTACGTTTAAGAATAGGAAAACCGCCATACCTGTGATATCATGGATCTAAAAATACACAGGTATGGTTCATTCTATGAAGATGTACTCTGACATTCCACACCTGTTCCCACCTACGCAAACCGCGTATGACAGGGCGGGGTGTGAACTCAAACACTCACCTTCATAAAACCTTGGTCGAGCCTTGAGTTTGAATATCACAACTTGGCCACAACTATTTGCGCGCTTTCTTGTGTTGCACACATTCTTCACACACTTTTCTGGGAAGGAAAGGCGAATGTGAAGCTGGCCGTCACCACATTCTTATTATTTCGTGACCTAGTATCTGTGAAGGCCAAACACTGAACTCGGTGCTGCTGTGCCATATGCAGTTAGTGTGCTTGCTGGACAGTGGCCCTGGTTTAATTCTAAACAGATTTTGGATGATTTTTCCCGACGCGTACAACTCTGGGTTCGACCAGGGTTTCAGTTGACGGAATATGTACATATACAGAGTTTTTGGGACTGTATGTAATATGAACAGACATGCAACTTGTGGACCGCGTACACATATACAGTTTATTGAATATGTACACACAAAGCAATTTCAGAATATGAATACAGAGAGAGTATATGAAATCTCTGAAAACAGATGTTGTTGAGCATAGACACACATCGACTAAACTAAACTATAGACACACATATTTTATAGTACCAGTATACACATAGGGTGTTTAGTACCAGCACACACACACACAAAGAGATTTTGGTAAATGTACACAGATATTTTATGGAATCGCCGAACATGGATTGTATTGAGCATGCCACCACGTAAAGTTTATGATATACGTACACACGTAGATTTTATAGTACCAGAACACACATAGATTTCATAGTACCACCACACACTGAGTATTATAAATGCATTCATAAAAAGTGTTGACGGAATAAATACATATATAGAGTTAGTGGAATGAATATATATAAAGTTGACGGATTACGTATAAAAATAGAGTTTATAAAATATATATACAGAGTTTATGAAATAGGCAAAGATATATAATTTATGGATTACTTACACACTCGGGTAATAATCATTGTTTGCCATTTGTCTCATGCAGTATTTACTTTTTAAAGCCTCCCATTAAGGACGATTACTACTGATGTATTTTAATTAAGTATGGCTTCCTTCAACTTAAACAACTGGTTAGCTGAATACAACCGAACGTCTAGGTCAACAGTCAACCTTCTTCAAGAATTGTTAGCGACCTGATTCGTAAACAAACACAAAGTAGTGATCGAAAGGCTTTCAGTGGCCGTTCTCGGAGCGGGCCACGATTACTGGCGGCTAAAAATAGCAGCCTGCGCTGATTGCGTGTGTTGTGTTTGCTTGAACCTGACATTGACAGGGCTGTTATCACAACCCAACGGAAGCTAACAACACTGATCAAATCGCCTTCTACACAGATCGCCAACAATTGTGAAAAGTGTCATCGCTGGGCCACATTAACTTCTGGGAAGTTGTGGGACAATGTGTAAATGTAAAAGTACGAAATGGTATTTACAGAGGGAAAGAAGACTTGGACATAGACGTAGAGTGTAGAGGACACATTGGGCAAAGAACAGAAACTGAATTTGAGGTCGACATGGCCGGGAGATTTAACCATTAAACTGTCACCGGTGACCGCAGCTGTATGAGTTCATTCAACAACCCGGTCAGTTGAACTTGAATGCTGACTTCTCGTCCTTGACTCGGAGACGTGAGTGTGAAGTATCGCAGACGTCGTCATATGGTGAGAGGCACATTAGTAATAAGGGGGGAAAAAATCAGTCCAGTCATTAGTAGTGGTAGCAGGTGTGTGTACTCTACGCTGGGGTTCAAAGCAAATGAAAGAAAACAAAAACTGAAAGATCCAGACACAGAACCAATGCTTAACTCCGCAATATATTACACACTTGTCAAGTAAAGTGAAGAATGCATGGGGTAGATTGAGGAATGCTACCAGTCTCATAAGTCGCTCAGGGTAACATCTGTACTGCACTTCCACGCGTGAAGGATGGGAAACACAACACGGTGTCTGGGTGGTCATGCGTCGAAGCACATTTGTTCCTGCAGCTAGACGATGTCGTCATTTGGAGGTGACAGGTTCGAATCCCGGTCGGTAATGTTGTCTAGTGCATGTTCTAGGCTCTGCTTCTTTCTTCTTCTATGATCGCTAAACAATACAAGTGTGTTTATTTATGAGCTGTCCCAACTCATGTTTTCTCACACTGAATTTTAATAATGACAATACAATTGTGAGTCTTCATGATTCAAGAAACTCTACGCGGCAAACGCAGCTCTAGGGATCGAGTATCCACCGAGATAAGTGGACACCTCTAACCAGTGGCGAACCGGTCGGAGTTTCAACTTGTCCGATGGCAAGTGGGCCCCCTTAAACATTAGACAATATGTTTAAAATGTTAATGACCTTTCAGTCCTGACAACCAATACTTGTAGACCCAGTCCGCCACTGCCTCTGGGGTTCTCTGTGCTGTTAGTGAGAGCACCACGGAGTTGAGTACTCACCCTGGCAACTTACAAGGTTGCTAAAGGCTGAGAACAATGCCCAAAACCAGTTGGATGTAGAAAGCGAAGGGAAATTACCACAATATCCACACCAAGACATTTATCACAGCCGCCGAAACAGAAACACAAAGAATCCCCCGGGCCAGGCGCGTCCTTTTCGCGAAATGAGGAAAAGAAAGATGTCAATGAACGTACGGTTAATGGACATGATGGTCGTGAGTTTGACGGTACTACTATGGAAAGTTTTGCTATCGGGTTAAAGACAAGAATAAAGATGAGAACATGTAATGTAAGAAGTCTACATCAGGGAACACTTTCCTCGATCAGAAAAGAACTAGCAAAAACAAATAAAACTAAAAGTCACCCAAAGATCACAACCAGCGAAGAAGAAACTGAAAAGTTTACAAACTGTTAATACTGTGGCTCACAAATGAATAACAATGGTGACTGCTGAAGGGAAGCCGGAAGATGTCTGGCCACAGAAATGAACAATGTTATACAGTATTAAGAACGTATGGCACAACATCAGAAAAAACAAAAATCGAGTAATGTTAAGAACATGTAACTTTCCTGTGGCAACATACAGATGCGAATCATGGACCATTCAGTAGTTTGCCACTGCTTACTGAGCGGCCTACGCTCATATCATTGTGAAAATCAACACAAAGCAATTTGCTTTTAAATAGTATGTTGATTATTGATCTTACCAACAGTTCAGATGACACCAAATTGAACAGCTACGTTCTAGAAAAAGTCAAAGCTTCGCATACCTAGGAAGCAAAATGACATCTACAGGGGACTCAACACCAGAAATATCATCTAGAATCGCACTGGCATCTAGTGCCTTCAATAAACTGTCAAACATCTGGAAGTCAAAGACACTCAGCACACACACAAAACTTAAAATCTTCACCTCTTGTGTGATTCCAGTGTTAACGTATGGATGTGAAAGTTGGAAATCAACGGTAGCTTTAGATAAAAAATTAGACAATCTTGAGAACAAATGTCTTAGAAGACTTCTAAACATCCACTGGATAGAATTCAGAACCAATTCGCAAATATGACAAGAGACTAAGCAAGATACAGTATCCAATTTCATAAGAAGACGCCGTTGGAACTACATCGGCCATGTACTCAGAATGGACAAGACAAGACTCCCCTACCAAGCCCTCATATGGTCACCAGTAGGGAAAAGAAAACGGGGAAGACCAAGAGAGACCCTGCGTAGAACCATCATTAGAGAAGGCTCATTCAATGGCCAAGTAAATATCCAAGATCTACAACAGGTAGCAGCGAACCGCCAGGCATGGAGAGACAGGACTTCTGCCCTATGCGCCGCCTTAGGCTCAAGAGGAAAGACGAACTAACCAAGTATGTTGAGATATTTAAACTGCTTTCCACTATCCCTAATACACAGGGGAGAGAGTTAAAACAATCGTGTTAAGAGGTTTTCTATATAGTCTTATCACTTGTTCCTGTTATGACGAACTTATTAGAATGTAACATCTGACACACAACAACTACTGACACACAACAACTACTGACACACAACAACTACTGACTGACACACAACAACTACTGACACACATTATTTTATGTAGGCCATACCGGGCGCAAGTGGAAGTGGGCTAAAGTTGCCAATCGTTTCTATAAAATAGGCACACCAGACAACATTTGAAATAGTATAACAGAGCCCATATTATGGCATGCCAGGCAATGCTTTAATGCTAAACTTTTGTTCTTATGTCCGTCAACGTGTTTATTTTGTCCTTGTGTCCGTCAACGTTTTAGTTTTGTTCTTGTGTCTGTCAACGTTGTTGGTTTGTCGTTGTGTCCGTCAAACGTTGTTGGTGTGTCGATGTGTCCGTCAACGTTGTTGGTGTGTCGTTGTGTCCGTCGTCATCGCCGTTGTTATGTCCCTGTGTTCGTCGTCGCCGTGTCCTTGTGTCTGTCATCGTCGTTGTTGTGTCCTTGTGTCTGTCATCGTCGTTGTCGTGTCCTTGTGTCTGTCATCGTTGTTGTCGTGTCCCTGTGTCTGTCGTCGTTGTGTCCTCGTGTCTGTCATTGTTGTCGTGTCCTTGTGTCTATCATCGTCGTTGTCGTGTCCCTGTGTCTGTCGTCGTTGTGTCCTCGTGTCTATCATCGTCGTTGTCGTGTCCTTGTGTCTGTCATCGTTGTTGTCGTGTCCCTGTGTCTGTCGTCGTTGTGTCCTCGTGTCTGTCATTGTTGTTGTGTCCTCGTGTCTTTCATCGTCGTTGTCGTGTCCCTGTGTATGTCGTCGTTGTGTCCTCGTGTCTGTCATTGTTGTTGTGTCCTCGTGTCTATCATCGTCGTTGTCGTGTCCCTGTGTATGTCGTTGTTGTGTCCTCGTGTCTGTCATCGTCGTTGTTGTGTCCTTGTGTCTGTCATCGTCGTTGTTGTGTCCTCGTGTCTGTCATCGTCGTTGTCGTGTCCCTGTGTATGTCGTTGTTGTGTCCTCGTGTCTATCATCGTCGTCGTTGTGTCCTCGTGTCTGTCATCGTCGTTGTTGTGTCCTTGTGTCTGTCATCGTCGTCGTTGTGTCCTCGTGTCTGTCATCGTCGTTGTTGTGTCCTTGTGTTTGTCATCGTCGTCGTTGTGTCCTCGTGTCTGTCATCGTCGTTGTTGTGTCCTTGTGTCTGTCATCGTCGTTGTCGTGTCCTTGTGTCTGTCATCGTTGTTGTCGTGTCCCTGTGTCTGTCGTCGTTGTGTCCTCGTGTCTATCATCGTTGTTGTCGTGTCCCTGTGTTTGTCGTCGTTGTGTCCTCGTGTCTGTCATCGTCGTTGTTGTGTCCTCGTGTCTGTCATCGTCGTTGTTGTGTCCTCGTGTCTGTCATCGTCGTTGTTGTGTCCTTGTGTCTGTCATCGTCGTCGTTGTGTCCTCGTGTCTGTCGTTGTTGTGTCCTCGTGTCTGTCATCGTCGTTGTTGTGTCCCTGTGTATGTCGTCGTTGTGTCCTCGTGTCTGTCATCGTCGTTGTTGTGTCCTCGTGTCTGTCATCGTCGTTGTTGTGTCCTTGTGTCTGTCATCGTCATTGTTGTGTCCTTGTGTGTCATCGTCGTTGTCGTGTCCCTGTGTTTGTCATCGTTATTGTATTGTCGTGTCCTTGTGTCTGTCATTATCGTTGTGTCCTCGTGTCTATCATCGTTGTTGTCGTGTCGCTGTGTCTGTCGTCGTTGTGTCCTTGTGTCTGTCATTGTTGTTGTGTCCTCGTGTCTATTATCGTTGTTGTCGTGTCCCTGTGTCTGTCGTCGTTGTGTCCTCGTGTCTATCATCGTTGTTGTCGTGTCGCTGTGTCTGTCGTCGTTGTGTCCTCGTGTCTGTCATTGTTGTTGTGTCCTCGTGTCTATTATCGTTGTTGTCGTGTCGCTGTGTCTGTCGTCGTTGTGTCCTCGTGTCTGTCATCGTCGTTGTCGTGTCCCTGTGTATGTCGTCGTCGTTGTCATGTCCCTCTGTCTGTCGTCGTTGTTGTCGTGTCCCTGTGTCTGTCATAATCTTTGTGTCCTCGTGTCTGTCATCGTCGTTGCGTCCTCGTGTCTGTCATCATCATTGTGTCCTCGTGTCTGTCATCGTCAATGTCGTGTCCCTGTGTCTATCATCGTTGTTGTCGTGTCCCTGTGTCTGTCATCGTCATTGTGTCCTCGTGTCTGTCATTATGTCCTCGTGTCTGTCATCGTCATATTGTCTTCGTGTCTGTCATCGTCATTGTCGTGTCCCTGTGTCTGTCATCGTCAATGTCGTGTCCCTGTGTCTGTTATCGCTGTGTCCTTGTGTCTGTAATCGTCGTTGTCGTGTCCTTGTGTCTGTCATCGTTGTTGTTGTTGTGTCCTCGTGTCTGTCATCGTCGTTGTTGTGTCCTCGCGTCTGCCATCGTCGTTGTCGTGTCCTTGTGTCTGCCATCGTCGTTGTCGTGTCTTTGTGTCTGTGATCGTCGTTGTCGTGTCCTTGTGTCTGTGATCGTCGTTGTCGTGTCCTCGCGTCTGTCATCGTCGTTGTCGTGTCTTTGTGTCTGTCATCGTCGTTGTCGTGTCCTTGTGTCTGTGATCATCGTTGTCGTGTCCTTGTGTCCATCGTCGTTTTTGTGCCCCCGTGTCTGTCATCGTCGTTGTCGTGTCCCTGTGTCTGTCATCGTCGTTATCGTGGCCTTGTGTCTGTGATCATCGTTGTCGTGTCCTCGCGTCTGTCATCGTCGTTGTCGTGTCCTTGTGTCTGTCATCGTCGTTATTGTGTCCTTGTGCCTGTCATCGTCGTTTTCGTGTACTGGTGTCCACCATTGTTGTTCTTTTCATGTGTCCACCATCGTTGTTCTTTACATGTGTCCACCATCGTTGTTCTTTTCATGTGTCCACCATCGGTGTTCTTTTCATGTGTCCACCATCGTTGTTCTTTACATGTCCACCATCGTTGTTCTTTACATGTCCACCATCGTTGTTCTTTACATGTCCACCATCGTTGTTCTTTACATGTCCACCATCGTTGTTCTTTACATGTCCACCATCGTTGTTCTTTACATGTCCACCATCGTTGTTCTTTACATGTCCACCATCGTTGTTCTATTCATGTATCCACCATCGTTGTTCTATTCATGTATCCACCATCGTTGTTCTATTCATGTATCCACCATCGTTGTTCTATTCATGTATCCACCATCGTTGTTCTATTCATGTATCCACCATCGTTGTTCTATTCATGTATCCACCATCGTTGTTCTATTCATGTGTCTACCATCGTTGTTCTATTCATGTATCCACCATCGTTGTTCTATTCATGTGTCCACGATCGTGTTCTATTCATGTATCCACCATCGTTGTTCTATTCACGTGTCCACGATCGTGTTCTATTCATGTATCCACCATCGTTGTTCTATTCATGTATCCACTATCGTTGTTCTATTCATGTATCCACCATAGTTGTTCTATTCATGTGTCTACCATCGTTGTTCTATTCATGTATCCACCATCGTTGTTCTATTCATGTGTCCACCATCGTTGTTGCCGTATCCCTGTGTCCGCCACTGTCGTTACTGTGTCGTTGTGTCCGCCATTATTGTTATTGTGTCCCTATGTCCGTCACCGTTGTTGCTGTGTCCTTGCATCTATCATCCTTGTTATGGCATTATTGTGTTCTTGTCGTTATCGTTGTGTCATTCGTTGCCATAGGCATTCATGTCTCCCCACAGATCTCGGTCCCTGGTGTTCTGGATCAACTCTGTTGATGATAACCCGCCATGTTACCGTCTTAAACCACCCAGCATGGTTTATTCCTCTTCTGCCGCTGATCTGTCCAGCCGTCACGATGTTCTCTAAAGCCTCGCTTCTCGTTATATAACCAAAGAACACCAGTTGTATCTTACAGTTGTGTATAATGTTCTACTTTAATTTTCCAAGCAATCGTTGCTAGTTACTCGCCGTCAAGGGTATTCGCAAGATTCGTCTCAGGAACCATGTCTCTGTTGCTCTAAGCTCTTCCTAATCTTTTCATTCCCGTTCCAGAATCCACTGCCATACAGCAATACAGGTTTATATAACATTTAAGTAGTCTCTTTCTGACATTCACTGAATATGGGATAGAATCCGGCGCAATGAAGTCGACCCTCTTACTTTTGACCCCTTAAGCCTCCCCCTTTTCTCCCCCCCCCCTCCCCGCTGACACTCCATAATCCAAGAGATTAAAATATCGAATATAAACAAATAAACATATATACATATTTAATCTATAAACGACCCCCCCCCCCCCCAAAAAAAAAAAAAATCCTTCTACAGTTTAAATATTTCTTACCTGAGTTAGAATACAGCTCCTGGAGATGACAATCTTTATCCGTACTTAGCAGGCTGGAAACATATTCACATAGTTGTTTATGTTTGAAATTGTTTATGTTTCAAGACTTCGTGAACTCAAGTCACGCAAAGTTGTCCAACACAGTTTCCCTGAATGCTGTCTCTGACGTCATGCAATGCTTGTGGGACAGACAGAACGCTGAAATGAAGGGCAGTGTAGAAAGCGATGTCTGTATATCAAGTGTCTTGGCTGTCAAGGTTGCATGTGCAGTGTCTAACTGCCTCCCGAAGTTAAAACCAGCTGGTCTTGAAGCGATATATTAATGTCACGCATGCGACAACTCCACGATGACAAAGCTGGCGTCAGGGCTTGCAGATTATATCAACAGTAGTTACCCACACGATACTTCCGTTGTTAAGTTTCTCCTGAATCTATTACCACGACTAACGACGACACTAGGGGGTCAGCAGAATCCAGCGCCAAGAAGCTAGAATACGAAGACATCAACACTGTAGGCTCTTGTCTTTTTCATTCGCTTATCTACGAGGAAAACAAATACTCGTGCAGTGTGAACTCTAAACTGTGTCACAGTTCATATCCGGCCAACTGCGGTGTACGCCAAAACAGCGAACACTCGCCCAGGTTCTGCGACTGCTGGCGCGGAGAAGCGCGAGGCGGTAAGATTTCGTCGACAGCGTCAGGCTGCAGGCGTCGCCGTTTTAATGAAAAGGCGCTCTTAGGCAATGCAAACAAGGCACGTCGTAGATCGAACGCGAAGCATTCCGAGTAGCAGGGAAACACCTTGTGTTGATTCTACGCACCGGGCCGTGCCAGCCGACAAATGGAAAGTGCAAAAGTACAGCGCCAATTTTAAAAAGTTGGCGTCAAAGCGTTCATAATTTAAATAGCCTGTTTGGTGTGATAGGTTTTGGGCACAATTTACAGGGCATTTAACACGCTGCATAATGTATATGCAAGATCAACGTACAATCCTCCCCTCACTTAGTTTCCCCGATCTTGTAACTGAGAAACGGGACGTTTCTCCTTGAATCACGGTTGTAACTGAGAAACCGGGACGTTTCTCCTTGAACCACGGATGTAACTGAGAAACGGGACGTTTCTCCTTGAATCACGGATGTTACACCAATTAATATTCTCACTCGTCATCATCAGCATGTGCCCAACCAGCTGGCCTAGACGTTCATGTCTCTCCACAGATCTCTGTGCTTGGTGTTCCTAACCAACTCAGTTGTTGACATTACTACATGCCACCGTCCCAGTCCACGCAGCATCATGTCTGTTGTTCTGTCTCTGCTTCTTCTTTCACTAATCTTTCCAGTCGATGTTTCCAAAGCCTCCCTTCTCATTATATCACCAAAGAACGTTGTTTCTATCTCTACTATCTACTTTTATTAGCCTCTTTCGGGCAACCGCTGTAAGTTATTCCGGCAGTCAAGGAATTCCCAACATTGGTATCAGGAACCACTCTTCGTTGCTTCCAAGGTCTTTCTAATTTGTTTAATCACATTCCATGATTTACTGCCATACATCAAATTAGGTTATATATAACACTTTAGTACTCTTTTTCTGACATTCAATGATAGTGACTTATTGCATATGTTATTCTTTTCATTTTCTGAAATGCAGCTTTGCATGACAAATTCTGCTCATAATCTCTGTCACAATTTAAACAATTCTACCAACTGCAAATCGAGAAACATTTCGATTTAACTAAAATCTTGTATTTAACAGGGAAGAAATCGGGATAAATGGTGCCCCTAAATAATATTTCGAGATAGTGAATTATTTTATTAAAACGCGGCATTGTCAAATAACATCGGAGTGTTGCCAATCATAATCCGACTCGCTATTATAAATTCATATGACGATTCTCAGAGACATTAAAAACAAGTGTAAATTGCAAAAGAAAGATAGCCAATTCAGATATGTGAAGGAGTGGAAAGAAATTGTTAGGCATACGAGAGAAATGCACACAAAGCTAAATAAATTCACTGAGCGAAGAGGACATAATTCTTCCGGATGTTTGAAATCATAGTATGGGAAAATATTAATGGGATATGCGAAAACATTGCAAAGTGGTCAGAATATATCATTGAACGTTACAATGATGATCAAACAGAAGCCATCCTCAGAGACGTTCCATCTAAGGAAAGTCCATCTATTCTGATTGCAGAAGTAAGAAATGCAATCCATCAAACGAAGAAAGGAACAGCCACACGACAAGCCAATAAAACCATACGAGGCACAAAAACCAAACTGCCTAAGCGATGTCTTCAGCAGTGGGCACACCCCTAAACACTTAATGGAATCAATTACTACCGGGTATGGATCGATAGATTGTGGAGAATACAGAACATCTCGTCTCGTGTAACGAAAATAGTCAGAATTGCCATGAAAGAAATATGTCACATAATATTAATAAGACCAGAAATAGGAGAGCAGCAATGTGAATTCAATGAGGGAAAAGGCACAACGGTGATACAGTGCTGTCTGTATCCATTATAAGAACAGGAATAGAAAGTGCCCATAAAATGCAGACATATTTGTATATGTGTTTCAAAGCTTATGTCACAGCAGTTAATACAGTGCATCATACAGAAATGAAGAAAATGTCAGTAGTCATAGATATAGATGGAATAGATGGACAATATTTAAGCGTTATGAAAATGTGAATTGGCAGCATATCCCTTGCAGTCAACATAAGCATTTTTCAGCTGTTATTGATATACTAGGCAAGATTATGCTGAGTAGTTTGCCATTGCTTTCTGAGCGACCGGCTCACATACCCCTAAGTTACCAATACGGCGAGAACCGCTACCGATTCTCGCGCAGGTTACGTTACTCACGAGAATATATGGGATTACGGAGAAAGACGTCAACACCTAGGGCCAGGGTGACCGGTCAGATATAGATATTGTCGGACAAATTGTTCACCAATTCAATTACAACGAGGCACTGGATGGGACTCCGTTCCTTCACCGAGCATATTTTTTGTGTACATCGAGCATATAATACTGTACCGTTCTGGCACCTTGCCGTACTGAGAGACGATAGTTTGTTAAATTATGCTTGCCGTACCACAACGCCAGGGCTGTATTATAAAGACCATGCGTTGCCCTTTGTGGGATGTAGGATTTAATATTTCAGAATATGTACTAAGTTTGTCTAGGGCAGTGTATGGGGATGTGGAGGTTGCAATCACGTCATCCTCCAGCAGTTTTTTTATTTCCTCCTCCAGGGCCTGTTCTTTAGAGAATGGCACTGGGTAAACCTTTTGACGAACAGGTTCCTGCGTGGTCAAGGTCATCTCGAACTCCACCAACCTAGTTCGTCCTGGTTTATCAGTCAGTATCTCCTTATGAGACTTGAGAATCTGGGTTATCTGTTCCCTCTCCTGGGAGGTCAGATCAGGGTTCACTTGCACATCCCTATAGGTTTCCTGGTGTACCAAGGGATATTCCCTGCTCTCGCTGGTTCCCACTTCAGTCTCAACTGCAACTGCCATTGCCATGAGGTGCGCTGCCTTGTCTCCGGGTCTCCCTTCGTATTTCCGCAAGAGATTGATATGGAAGATCTTCGACTTTCCCCGGATCCGGATCTGATAGTTGGTTCTGGATATCACCCTTTCCACGGGAAATGGTCCTTGCCAACCTATCTCCAGTTTGTTGTTTCCCGTTGGGAGTAGCAACAAGAATTTATCTCCCACCTCTAGAGATCTTTCTTTAGACCTACGGTTGTAGTAAGCCGCATGTCTTTTCCTGGCCTTTTTCAAGTTTTGATTTGCCAGAGTCCATCCCTTGTGGAGTTTTTCTTTCAGTTCCTCCACGTATTTATAGGATGAGATCACTTCTTCTGACGTCCCCTCTTCAGTCCAACTCCTCAACATGGCTTCCAACGGTCCTTTGATTGGACGACCAAACAGCAACGTAGCGGGTGGTAGTCCTGTTGAGCCATGAGGAACTTCCCGATAGGCAAAGAGGGCTGCTGGGATGTATTCATCCCACCTATCAGGTTTTTCCTGCGCTAGTTTCCTGAGCATTGTCATCAACGTGCCGTTGAAACGCTCTACTTGTCCATTGGCTTGAGGGTGGTAAGGGCTGGTATGTATGTGGTTAGAGTGAAACACCCTAAATACCCCCTTCATGAGTTTTCCACAAAACTGAGACCCATTGTCCGTCAGAATTTGATCAGAGAAGCCTAATCTGGTAAAGGCCTCCATCAGTGCGTCCACCACTCGTTTCGAGTCAATCGTGGTCAACGGTATGGCCTCACCCCACATTGTACAGCAATCCACCATTGTGAGTATATACATGTTCCTCTTCCTAGTCCTGGGAAGTGGTCCCACGATATCGATGGCTACCCTCTCGAAAGGAGAGTTCATGATGGGCATCTCACCCAACACCACCGGTGCTGTCCAGTGTTTCGGTGCCACCCTCTGGCACTCAGGGCATGACTTCACATACCGACGCACATCCTCTGTCATTCCCGGCCAATAGTAGTGGCAGGAAATCCGCTGCATGGTGGCGGCAATACCCATATGTCCACTAAAGGAGATGGTATGCCCCATATGAAGAATCTGGGACCGGTGAGCTTTCGGGACGACCAACTGACCGTATAGATTGTCTCCCCTTCCTGCTCTCCTGTAGAGTATCATATTCTTCATGTAGTACTGCCCCCGTCCTGGTGGATCAGCACTTTTCTGCAGCTTTTTGTAGCAAGGACGTAAAGTATCATCCTCACTCTGGGCAGTTCGTAGCTCCCCCGGCAATGGGTTAGTCACAATTGCTTCTGCCCCTTCCGTTCTCGTCTGAGAGCGAGTCTGCATTGCTCCCATATGGATTGGCTCCCTGGGCATTCCCAGAAAGACATACCGGAAACCTAGGATTACTGGAAAAATGGGATCGGTCAATACAGCGGCCTTGATGGTGCCGATGACATACCTTGACCGAATCTCCACATTAGCAATGGGCAACTTCATGGTCACAGCACTCTTCTGTGCAGGCTGTATCTCCATGGTTTCACCTGTGAATTGTTCTGGATGTACCAGATCCGCAGAAATCACGGCCTCCCCGTCCAGTCCTGTGTCGTATAAACACTCCACCTGACGACGGTTAACCTCTACCACTTCCACTACAGGTGGTTTTTCCGGGTCTGGAGTCTCTTCCTCGGCCTCGACCTGTTCAGTGGGCTCCACCTTAGGTTTCCCGGGGCACACGACGAATTGAGTGTCTCCTGACTTTCCCTTGCAGTCAATAGCATTGTGCGTGTTTGACTTGCATTGGTTGCACCATTTCCCTGTCCTAGATTTTCTATTGCCGGACTTGAGTGAGCTCTCCTGGTGGCGAGCTTCCTTGTTGACCTTGGCATTTTACGTGACAACCTCCTTGGAAGTCACTTGACATGCTGCGAAGTGAGGGTTCTTAGCCTTCGATTTGCAGTCCCTCGTATTGTGAGAGGGTGACTTACAAATTGAACACCACTTCTCCGACCACGGTCGTTTTGGTGTAGAGCTTGAAGTGCTCTTGCTTCCCTCCTTCTTCTTCTCTGAACTATCCTCTGATTTTTGCACATAAGGTTCCTACTTTTTGGTTCCTGAGTTTTTGGCTTTCTTCTTGTCATGTTTCTCCTCGTAGACCGCTAGAGGAAACTTCATAGCATGGTAACTATGTCCACCTGTTGGGGTTGAGCCTGAGGCGGAGGAACCTCCAACTGCTCCCTCAGTTTCCCCATTAGATTGCCTCTTGAGCTCGAGTTCCCTCATCCGGTACTCGTGCTCCCTTTTCTGAGCTTCTTGTTGAGCTTCCAGTTTCTTAGCTGCTTGCTCCGCTTCTAATTTCTTAGCTGCTTGCTCAGCTTCTAATTTCTTAGCTGCTTGCTCAGCTTCAAATTTCTTCGCAGCTTGTTCTGCTTCCAATTTCCTAGCTTCTTGTTCCAACTCCATCCTTCTCAATTCCAACTCGGCCTTTCGATCTTCCCTTTCTGCTTGACGATACTCCCTCTCCACTTCCTGTATGTAATCCGTTAGAGCAGAACCCGACAATTCCATTTCTTCTCCCCTTGCCTTTAATTCTGTTGTGGTTAGTTTCGGAGTGGCCATTTTACAGAGAGGTAAGCTAGCAGGTTGAGTATAATTATCTCTAAACAACTATATAGATAATGACCAAATACAATAAATCTAGATATTACCACACACAGCACATTCACTCAGTGACAAGAGTAGAATCAGGACCACAGACCTATGCAGACGTGTGAAGTGTGAACAGGTAAGATATTTGTCCTAACCCCTATCCACATTCACTCTAGCTGGATTCTCCAATATGATATTTCCGTCTTATAACTAAGGATCCCGTTTACGAGAGATCCCGCTGTCCAAAGATCCCGTTTACGAGAGATCCCGCTGTCCAAGGATTCCGTTTACGAGAGATCCCGCTGTCCAAGGATTCCGTTTACGAGAGATCCGGCTGTCCAAAGATCCCGTTATCGAGCCCCCAATAATGTCGTGTCCTCCTTTAAAGTGTCGTCCCTGGAGTGAGGAGAGTCAACACCCACATTATAATATTTTTTCCCTATCAATATCCTGGAGAATCCACCAGCTTCCGTCCAACACACTCCATCAGCCCGTGGACACTTTTTCTTATCACTCTCTCACTGTCGTACTATGCCCCCTCTCATACTTCCCCAACGCAACATATTCAACAACTCTTGCTTCTAAAAATTAATAAAGATTAATTTATTAAAAGAAAAGTGTAACGTATATGAGACGTGTATGCGAAGAAAATGTGTGATGTGTTCTATAATGTGTGTAGGATCGGACACTCAGATAATAGCACAGTCAGTTCATCCTTGCAAGGACACACCACAGAACGTTAAGTCAGAACAAGTCCACCTCACCCGGTACTGTATCTCTCCTGCCGGACACCGACTGTCATCTGTAGCTACCTGGTAATCCATCTTCCTGATCATCCGAAATAGATATCTAGGGATATGCATGAGATGATATGTAATATCATGAACACATACAAATGAGATAACCCTATGTCCCCAAAAGCAATGCACTCAAAACCAAAATAACATTCCTAATTTAATACACAATAACTAGACTAATTAAACAGTCCTATTCTTTCTTTTCCTCTTATTATTCCGATATGTATTCCTCTCCTAGCCAAGGCAGATTATATCTCCATTATCCAGGGACCAAATTAATGCACTCAGTTGTGCCCTACACATCTAATATCATTGCCAATTTGGCCTTAGAAAACATCATAGTCCCTATTATCCAGGGACAGAAACAAAACACTTTTGTGCTAATGGGCTCTGTGTCCTAGTGAAGCTGAGGCCTGGGTCAGTCAAACTTTCAGGAGTTCCTCTTCAGATTGAGCAGAAGGTAATTTTCAACATCATCGTATATAATGAAAAAGGTTGACAACCGTCCAGCATATCTGGTTAGTCTCAGAATCTCAACTAGTGTTCACAATGCTTTTTACACACACCTAGTCTCAGGTTGATAGGTCATCCCACACTTGGTGATAATGCAGTCAGGCCGACCTGGGGCCAGCAAAGTGCTATCCATTGTTATACCCAATCCAGTGTAGAAACATACAATGCTGAGAGCCACTCATTGGTAATATCTGAGACTATGCCAAGAACTAGTCTACACAGACATGGGATATAAGGAGAATTCTTCTAGCACACAAACTGGGAGTCGCAGGACAGTCGGAGGTTCCCTTTTGCTGCATGCCGTTAAACATTGACTCCACTAGCTTCTTTCATAGTGTCTTCCCGTTGGTGTTCATATCTAGGACCTGGTGTTGAACTTGTCTGAATATGTCTTGTGTTGAAGGGTAATACTTTTGTATTAGACACGGAGTCTAACAGGCAGTTGGAGGGTCCTCACTGCTAGTAGTTTTGTTCAAACATGGACTATCCTGCCGTTTCTTTAACCTTGCTGATTGATGGTGCGTCAGGCGGTACCTCCCAGACGGAAAAGGCTTTTGGCTAATCATCTTCGTCAAGTTTTCCGCTGACAAATGCAGCTAATAAATGCGGCTGTCGATATTTGTTTTACAGGTCCAGACTGCACCTATAAGTCATTCTTACATATACCACTCAGAACAGGCTGTTACCCTGGGTTCCTGATCGGTGATAACGTCCTAAGCACCAGCTGCATCTCTAGAGCTTGGAATGACAAAAGAACACATTCCAAAACCATTAATACAAACTCATGTCGTGGTATTCCTTAACACAACATTAATCAAAGAAACAAGGGGTAATAAGAACAAAGGGTATTTCCATTTTCCCTCCCTCTTCTCAGATGGAGGAGTTTAATCTAACTCCAAAAGTTAGTAGGGTATCTTCTCACTCAGTATTCTTTTCTGAAATCGCTACTGGGACTTTCTGATGTTTCAAAGACATCTTAACTCTGCAAACATCTTGATATTATACCTATCATAACATGACAAGGATCTCTGAGACATAGGCCTTTTGTCCAGAATTCCCAATCTCCTTTCAATAGCTTCAAACAGCTTTAGGCCAATAGCCAACGACCATACCAGCCACCATTCTCTTCTTGCAAAACATCCTGCAAAACATTTGAATATATATATATATATATATATATATATATATATATATATATATATATATATATATATATATATATATAGTGCGTTTTTCTGTCTTATTCGTGAGATTATACTCATCAAACATGGCATTTCCTTTGCATATTAATGAAAGGGTTACATGTCCATCACACATGTTGTGTGGTTACTAATTGATTGATTGATTGATTTAGGAATCGACATCACAGCATTCTGGTTATTCCCATAAGCGCTCCGTCCCCATCCTCAGCAGCCAGTGAAGAGTTCCAACACCAATAGTACCAGTAGCAATCTGATTATATGTCCGTATCGCCTCTCCTCTGAGCGTTGAGCGTCGGCCAGATCCCCTCGTCACTACTCGCTGTCTCATTCTTGCCAGACCATGGTAATCCATTTGCTCCTCCGAGGTGTACACGTGCTCCCACAAGGCCGCAACCACGTCTGCCTTGTCATGTAGCAATACTCCACCAAGTTCTGCACAGCCAGCCAATCTGTCCGCCTGTTCATTTCCCAGCACACCGGCATGTCCCGGAGAAAAGATCCAGGCGATGTTTGCCACCCGTGACCTCCGAAACAAAGCAAGCCACTCCGCACGAAGCCTGCCCGTCCTCACCCTCGTCAGCATGCTTTCCGAGTCAGTTACAATCACGATGTGTGTGTGTGGGTGTCGTATTCTCCATCCAGCGGAGAGCCGCAGTGACTGCCTCCACCTCCATTCTTAAGCTGGATGTTGTGGTATCATATGCCAGGCTCTCCTGCACCAAACGTCGACAGTTAGCTTTGGCTATGAACCCCCAGCCACTTCTCTCACCTCTTGACACCGAACCATCTGTGTAGATAATCACATCACCGAGTGAGCATTGTCCTGAATTAGTTGCTGGATTTCCACTTTCGTGGCCCCTGTTGGCCACTCCCTGCACTCCCGGCTTAATGTGATTATAACTCTGCACAAGTCTGACTGCTCCGCTGTCACTCTGACCCACTCCTCTCAACGCCTAATATTCTCCAAGGGGCACACCTGTCTGATCGTATCCTCCTCCGTGTGGTTACTAAGATGTAAACAAGAATAAGTACCGTAAAGGCATGAAATTTCAAGTTACAGGTTAGCAGAACTATTTCTCCAACATGAACTTATGTCCATAAGACGCGTTAATAGTACTATTTTTCCGCATAGAGAAAAGGTTCGTGAATTGCATCTAGAGTGAACACTTGACAGCACATAGAACATGTGCAGATTGATATGCATTGATAGTGAGATAGCTTCACAGCGCATATAATAAGTTACACATAGGAATTGAAACTGTATGCATAGGAAAATCGGCAGTGAGACAAAGATGTCCACTCATTAGAAAGCAATCACCCAGGCCATCTTTTCACATGAATTGTTGATATAACAGTTTTCACAATTCTTATTTAACACATTGGTACATGTACCTTAGCAAAAGACATGATTACACATTTATAATGCGTTTACAAACGTACCTAGACTCCAGAGAGTGACATGTTTTGGGCTAAACTGTCCTATCAAGCGGTAGGCGACTTGTCTTTCGAACGTTCTAGATGGCAAGTGTCTACTAACTCCTTGCTAATTTAAGCGGCAATGTTTTCTCCGGGTACTCGACCAATCATTGGGCTTACACTTAAACCAAGGCCATTTAAATTATGACGTCATCCAGACTACGTCTAGCACATTTCCCTCTAAGGCGTGGTACCAAAGGAGTAAATTCTAGGAAACTGTAAGGACGCCAGATTTTTATATCACACCCATGCAGCTTGACCCCTCTCTCGGCCTGCCTAGTTTACCCCACAGGAAAGGTAACACCTCTACATCTTAAACAAGACACGCAGCAGAAGTTGCTGGATCAGCAAAGCAATATGTAACTTTCCTCCTGTCGGAGCTTCGATCTTAGATCAGTTGTGAACCAGGGCTTATGGCCTTAATAAGATCTATAAAAGATACTCCAAATGTGACAGTTTCGGGGATACAAAGAAAAGATACAATTATATGTGTTATGTTATTGTCATTGCGCTTATAGAAAGAAATGACAATTAATTTTAAGAATACACATCGTAAGCATAACAAATGAAAAGAAATTTTTACAATGACACAAAACCAAAAACAAAATAGTATGGTAACGACTAAGGAAACAAAAAATATAAATCATTTACAGTGACAGCACAACAGGATAACACGTATACAAGTAGTGAGATTCGGATATCTAGGATCAATGCAAAATGCAGATATAAAATATTAACACTAGATAACATGCAGAAAAATCCTAGAAAAGACAGGATTTAATTAAATTAAGAACATTATGAGTACATTACACCTACTCGTGGAAGTAAACAGCACACATTTTATAATGTTATATACTGCAGAATAGGGCAAGCAAAGGCTGCATTTCAGAAAATTAAGAATATCTTATGCAATAAGTCAATGTCATTGAATGTAAGAAGGAGAGTACTGAGGTGCTATATAGAACCTGTTTTACTGTATGGCTGTGAATATTGGAATGTAAATGAACAAATTAGAAAGAGTTTGGAAGCAACAGCTTTGTGGTTGCGATTTCCTTGGACTGCCAAAGTGACTAACAACGAATGCCCGAAAGAGGCTAATGAAACTAGAACATTATATACAATAATGAGAAAGAGGCAAACAACTTTTTTGGGTCATGTGATGAGAAGAGAGGCATTGGAGAACATCGTGACAAATGGAAAGATCGAGGGGAAGAGAGGCAGAGGCAGGCCAAGAGAAATGATGCTGAATGGAATGCGACGGTGGCATGGAGAAATATCATCGGTAGAGTTGATCCTGAAAACCAAAGACCGAGATCTGTGGGGAGTCATGAAATCTTACACTAGTCGGCATGGCACTTGATGATGATGATATACTACATATACTACTGCATGTCTGAGAATCATGGACACTGAAGTTAACTAAAGAAATTGAAAGTAATATAATGCACTCGTTTTAGGAGGATAAACACTACACATACCATTGTATATTCGAGAATCGTTGACACTTAATAATAATTTGTGTTAAAAGAAACTGAAAGCCATATAGAGATGTGGTTTCTACGTAACATGATAAGAATTCCATAGACGACTAAGAAGACATTATCAGAGCACTGCCACAAGTCACACCACACATACAGTTAGTTACTCACATCAGGGCAACACACGCATGATTTCTTGGATACCTTATGGGATAAGGGGCTCTGCCAACTGGGAATATTAAGAGTTTTGGAGGTAGAGGTAAACATGGAGAAAATGCTGGATGGTTTGACATAGTGAAATAAAACCTGGATGGTTTGACATAGTGGAGAAAATGTTGGATGGTTTGACAGAGAGGAGAAATTGCTGGATGATTTGACATAGTTGAGCAAATACTTTATGGTTTGAAAGAGTGGAGCATGTGAGGTTGTTTTCTTTAAATGAGAAAGATGGGTCGTATGACTAGGGGCATCACGGATGGGTTATCAGTAGTAATCATCCTTCCTTAGGAAGCCTATGGATGGCTCCGAACCCCTAACGTGAAAGAACAGAACCTAATGTATTCAAGTCCTACACGATTTTTGTAAAGAAAGGGCCTCCTTTGGAAGGTGAAATGATCAGGGAAATCTACCATAGACACCCAAAGGAAGAAAACGCACTCTATATAGAATTATAATATGTCTGTGTGTATGGATCCCTCCTCACCATGATCAAATCTTAATGTAACATAGTATTACATAACATGACCTGAGATCTAAGTAGGCTGTATGGCCCAGTGAAACTGAGGCTGGGGTCAGTCAAACAATATAGGAGGTCCTCTTCATACTGGGCAGAAAGTAATTCCCTACATCATCGAATATAGTGAAAAAGATGACAACTGTCCATCAGCTCTGGTTAATAATATCAGAAAAATCAACATTTGTCAACAAGGCATTTCAGCACGACCAGTCTCATGTCGATAAGGCCATCCCACACTCGGTGATATCGGTGCAGATTTCTGTACATCATTAGCTGTAAATTATGAACAGGGCTGGCACCACTCTCTCTGAGTACATCCTCTAGTAATGCAGACAAATCCCTCAATGGTGCAAAAACATCCTTCAATAATGTAGACAAATCCTTCAGAAAACATTCCTCTTTATCCATTAAATAATCCATGAACAAGATGCTGTAATCAACCCCCAGGGGTTTAACCAACTACTGTTCATCGTCTGTTATCTGGCAGATAGAAAACTGGCAGTTGAGCACTTAGGGGATACCTATCCTGTTATACTAAACCTAAGGGTGTTAAGGAAGGGCAATCAAACTTTATAACCGGTCACTGCTCCTGAAGACTATACATGGTAAGTTTCCTAACTCATATACCATGCTCTTATCCCTGGTGTTCCGGTAATTTCTGAGCATCACAACCTCTTACTTCACCCGTTGGTCTGATTCCTCATGATAGTAATCCAAACATACACTGTACGACAGGTGATAAGATGTTGGGCTGCCAGGCATATGATGATTGACCATGAGGTGGGGGGGGGGGTCATTTATTTTGAATCATCATTCCTCTTGCATCCTGAGAGAAATGGAGACCATTCTACCAGTCAGGTTTCAGGCTCCCAACTCTTCATTAGCCCACTGTTGTCAAGTTAATAGAGCTAGGCATCATGAGCCTCAGGCAACTCCACCATCCAGCCCCCTGCTGACATAAAAATGCAAACTCCCTTCTATACTCATTTGTATAAAATCAAATGGCATTAGAAAACAAAACATCAACACCCACTGACCCTTGATGTTATGATGTTACAATGATTTAACTCCTACCAGTCAGGACATCAGAACGAGATAAGGTTATAGAGATGAGACCAAGTTTTCCTATTGTGATAGAGTTTCATTGACACAAAGACAGATTGTGATAGAGGTATCCGGTTGTGATACGGTCTTCCTATTGAGACAAGTGCCTCAGTTGAAACGATATCATCCAATCAAGACACAGGCCTCTTGGTGTGACATAGGCATCACAATAAGACAAAAGCTTTGTGATATAAAGCATATTGAGGCAACGTCATCATGATATATATGTGATCATCCCACGTCTATAACGAAAAGCTCAGTTTTTATTCCCTTCAGGTTAGACTCGGTTCACAAAGCCATCCCCGTCACCATCATTATCAGTTAACCTGCTTAATTCCACTGGGAAAAATTCACCTTTTCCACAGCAGTTAAATACACAATCCTGAACCCACATTTAAAATGTAATGGCACACACAAATGAGAACAATTATGATCATTACATGAATTAACGCGAGAGCTATTTAATAGATATGTATCAGGGCCTGAGCAAAGATCGAACACAAAATACATTGTTCTTCCCTCACCTGACTCTTAGGAGCCCGGAGATTTTTGAGAAGGCTGTTTGCAATACTCACCCAATGCATCAAGAATAAGAAGTGCCTACTTCAGGAACTAATTGCATTATGGCATTTATAAGAACGCATTAAGTCACTGAAAATAAAATTTGCCGCCAAGCCGTCACCAGTAATCGTGCCATCCTGGCGGTTAGGGCACTTCCTGCAGACATATGGGCATATGGTGCTTCTATTTGTCTCCCTTACTGAGAAATAAATCCCATGGGAACAACATGCTCTTCCCTCAAACCCTTATCATATATTCATGAAAAAGATCACATGTCAATCACACAATCTAAACATAGGAGTCATAAAACACAGACTCTCGAGAACTTTCCACATTTTGACTGTATCCTCTTCCTCCATCAATATTGAATCACTTTTAGATTTTAAACATCCAGTGGTATTGTGTGTTTTCCTAGCTGTTATTGTATTTATTCGTTGATACATGTTATGTGTATCTTTTCCATAGTTTGTCCCGATTTCCTTGCACTACCATACTTCTTTAGCACCTTTGCATTTATTTACCATTTCTTTATTCATTCTATTATATTATTCTCTTCTTTATCTTGCTTTTTCTTTCGTCTTTCGTCCATCATCTGCAAAATTTCATCTATCATCCATTTCGTTTTTGCAATTCTATGTAGAGGTGGAATGATTTCACTTGATATCTGTTGGATTGATTCTCGCAACATTTCCCATTGTTCATCAATAGTCTGTAGGCTATTATCTCCATGGCATTATACCTGTTCTTTACGGTAACATTGTACCTTTCACTATTTTCTTTGTCTGTTCTAAGTAATGCTAGATCTAACTTGATGTTATTTGGGGTTTCTTTATGTTTTTAAGTCTTAATCTAATCTTTCCTATAACTGGCACATGGTCACTAAGCCCATCTGCTCCTGGTCTAGTTTTTGCTCCTACTAAACTGCTTCTGAATCTCTTTGGTATCAGTATGTAGTGAATTTGATTGCGAATAGTGTCTCCATTATTCAATACAGAATAATTCTAGGAAATAAAAGATAAAGGTACTCCTTTAGCGGATACTGCCGTTTACTAAAACACTGTTAGTAATGAGCTATCTACAACCTGTGGGGGAAAACATTAGGCACTTGGTCGTATTTTCAGCCCGTCCGTACTTGCTGCGCCGAATCATGGCTGGGCCACATCCTAACATGTGTTGTCACAACAAACAGCTTTGTGTTCCTGACAGTGACACTAGATTGAACTTTCCTCGGGATATTCGGTCAAACCTGCTGGCAGCAAGGAACCTACAATCTGCGGAGGAAACTCAAGCAGCTCAGGTTTAATCATCATCATCATCATCATCATCATCATCATCATCATCATCATCATCATCATCATCATCATCATCATCATCATCATCATCATCATTCATCATCATTATCATCATCGTCCAGTACCTTGCCATTTGGCGTGGCCGATCATGCCTCTCCGCAAATTGTAATCTGCGACGGCATTGATCAATTCGTGTGTTAACTCCATCCCATGCCATGACACCAGACTGTCAAGAATCTTCACACGCTGTCTTCTTCTATCTCTCTTTTCGCAAATCTTTCCGGTTGTCACGACATCTTCTAGTTTTTGTCTTTTCATAAAGTGGCCAAAAGGCGATGGCTGCCTTTTCCTGATGTTTTTGATTAGTTGTCTTTGCCCCTTAGCTTCTCTCAAGATGTCCAGATTGCTTATTTTGGCTGTCCAATTAATTGTCAGCATTCTTCTATAAATCCAGATCTCCAAGATTTCTAGGGATTTTTCGCCTGCTTAATAATTTTACAGGATTTGCAACCTTATGTTAAAATTGGTTCTATGTAACATGCAAGAAATCTCTTTCTAACCGTCAAGGACAATGACTTATTGCACAAAACCTTTTTTATTTGATCGAATGCAGTTTTTGCTTGTCCTATTCTGTACTTTATCTCCGTGATGCATCTTCCACCCGACGTTATCAATGTGCCTAGATATCTGAATATCTGCACTTCCCCAAAATAACATCATTTACTTTAATTGCACATTTAGGCACAATCTGTTTCTTTGATATCATCATAACTTCTGTCTTTCTATTATTCAAACCAAGGCCCATTTTTGTTCACTTTCTACAACCACTGTATCTATCATTTCTTGTAGTTACTTCTAACTTTTTGCTTTCAGGGCGGTGTCATCAGTGCAGCGTAAGTCATTTATATTATGTACGTTATGCGTTGCTTTGATTCAGAACCTGGTTACATTTTAACGCTCATTTCTTATTGCTACTTTGTTGTTGTTTTTTGTTTTTATTTTTAACTGGTACATGAAGCAACATTATAGCTGCCGTGAGAGGAATTTCACCACACCTCCCCAACTATGGGTAAATAGTAAAACAGTGCCCCCTAAAGTATTTACTCTTCACCACATGACATTGCGCATGTGCAGCTAGTGTTGGTAGAGATGGAATAGCTCTCAGGTTGTGTAAAAAAACCTCTATAAACATACAGATAAATATACCATGTAAACATATAAATAAATATACCATGAAAAGAACAACCAAAATATGCTCATATTAGCTCCGACGTCAGCTCATGAAAGAAAGAGCATAACAGCCCTAATCCCTCCCAGTTCTATGTATATCATTTTACAGGATGTTGCAGTTAACCCCATCATTTATTGGCTGTGTGTGATTTACGAAGCAATTTTTACGTTGAGTAGTGTGCCATTGACCAAGTCATACACAGAAAGAAATGAAAACCGTAAATTGATTAGAGAAACTTGACATAGACAGTCACAATTGTTTGAGCATGTCATGAGAGGAATTATGTTGGAGAACTTTGTGACAAATGGCATGATTGAGGGGAAAAGAACAAAAGGACAGCAGAGAAGTAAATACCTAGAAGACTTGGACACGTGGTATGGTCGAGACAAGACCATAGCCCTTATCCACCACTCTGGCGATCGTGTGAGATGGCGCAACATGAATTAAGTCGGCAAGGCTACCTTAGTTATGGTGACTCTTGTTCTAATCTTTTCAAGACACCTCCCATCAGATGTTATAACTGTTCCAAGGTAGTTGTACTGAATCACTTGTTTAAAAATATTCCGTTTACTTGTATATTACACTGTGGTATTTCTTCTTTTCTTACAATTTAATTAAAACCCAAGTTGTCCACTGTGTGCAGCAAACGCATCTACTAAATTTTTCAGATCCTGCTCATTGTCTGCAATAAATTCTGTATCATCCCCGTATGTAATGTTATTGATGTTAAGTCCCCCAATGGTGATTCATCTCGTATCTTCTCAATTTCTGAAAATATGTTCACTGTATAGTGGAAAAAAAGATCAGGAGACATTACAAATCTCTGTCGCATTCCTCTCTTAATAGGCTGGTATTGACCTACTTCATTGTCAATCTTTATGGCAGCTAGTTGTTTCCAATATATGTCTTTTACAAGTCGAAGGTCTTTCCTATCAATTTGTAGATCGGCAAACAGCTTTATCATGTTGACACGTCTTACTTTATTGAAAGCCTTTGTGTAGTCAATAAAGCAAAGATGTAGGTCTTTATTTACTTCTATAGAACGCTCAATTAATGTTCTCAGCATATACACATATTTTACTGCACCCTTGACTTCTACGAACCCACATAGTTCTTGTTCCTATTATTCTGTCCCTAACTAATTGCATGATGATTATTAGCAAAATCTTTGTGATGTGGCTTATTATACTAATCGTTCGATATTGATCGAATTCCAAGTCTCCTGATTTCTTCGGGATTGCAATAAATAGAGAATGGCCTAATTCAAAAGGTGTATCTCCAGTATCATATATTGTATTTAGTAGTCTGGTGACCTTGTCTATTCCATATTCGTCTAAGGCAATGATCATTTATGTTGTGATATTGTCTGAGCAATTGCCAATGCCAAACCTGGACATTGACAGAAAAAAAAGAGAAAAGAGAAATCACAACAACTGAAATGAGATTCCTGAGAAGAATACTCAATGTATCAAGAAGAGATAAGATCAGAAATGAAGAAATCAGGTCTAAAGTGGGGGTTATAGCTGCATTAGATTTTATTAGAAGGTAGCAAGTCAAATGGTTTGACCATGCAAGTAGGTTACCAACTAACAGTATACCACAACAAGCAATGATGTACAGACCAGAGGGAAGCAGAGGAAGAGGCCGACCACGTAAACGATGGACGCAGGGAATAACAGAGTCTATGGGAATGTCGATACATGAAGCCCATAAACGGGCACTCTCCCGCTGTTTATACTTCACCTCGACACCGCAAGGTACAAGAGGAACATTATGAGATGAGATGAGATTGTCTGGGCCCGGGGTCTCGCAATTTCTGACCTTCTGAAAATAAAGTTCTTTTGCTCGTTCAGTACCAGTACACTGTTTAGAGGCAGAGACACATCAAAAAAGGACTTTCCAGTTCTAATAGAAAGCACATAGGTGAAAAGTGTAAAAACATCTTCGGAATAAAAAAAAAAGACCTGAAAAAAGCAAATGTCAGGTATTATGCTCTTTGGGGTGGGTAACAACCAGGTTTAGCACAACGCGATGTACAGAGGATAAAACGAGTGATCTTGACTGTTAAGCAGTATTTGATGGCCTTGACATAAATATTTGCTTTTCTGTTACTGTTGGAGCTGCTAAAGTGGAGAGCAGCTGGCTTGGCAGCCCCTTGAGGCTATGCATGAGTGCCATTACAAAAGTCGTGTAATTCGAACAGTTCGGCAAGACTCAGATTGCAGAGCCGTTTAATTAAAACGTTGGGATGTGTACATCAAGTATATTGCGTGTGTGTGTGTGTGTGTGTGCGTGCGTGCGTGCGCGCGCGTGTGTGTGTGTGTGTGTGTGTGTGTGTTAGTCACTGTAATATGTTTTCTTCCGCTTGTCCTTTTTGTGCTGTACCTGAAGAAGATCGTTAAGACCGTAACGTCGGAGATGTGTGTTGTTGTTGTTTAACTTATTCAATATATATTTCCTTAACGTTATTTTATTATTATTGTAATTGTTTATTTTTGTTATCCACTCCTCTACTGTGATTTTCGTGCACCTGGCCTGAGTTCCCCAGGTATGTACACGTGTTTGTGCTGGTCGTTTGTCTGCAGGACGAACAGATACCTAGTTGCCCTATTTTACATTGTCATTGTCTGCTCTTCTTAGGTGCTACCTCCATAGCCAAACACATACACACACACACACACACACACACACACACACCCATACACACACACACACTCACACACACACCCATATATACACACACACACTCACACACACACACACAATAAATATATTTGTTTTTACAGCTGACGCGAAAGGGAGAGCCTCTTCTAGGGTTGGGGTCTTTTGACAATGCTAAACTGTGAATCTGTAGGGGGAACAGTACCTACGTAAGGCCAATCTCAACAATTCTGTACGTACTTTGCCAAATAATGACATGATTGCTTCCTAATATACATATCCGAAGATGTGATGTTTTAGTACAGTCTGCCCACTCTACTGGTTGTTGGGTTTGGACAGAGATAGGAGAACCCTGCAACACGTTCTCCCTTAAAGACGGTGCTTTGGTACCTGTTCTAAGCAAGGCCTTTACACCAATACTACTTCGATAAATACAAACCCTTTGCGATACTCTGGTGACCTGAACACCTATGTATGCAACATGTGATCTAAAAGTCACAGTCTTCCAGATGATTCACAACGTTCCATTGCCAATTGAAGTCCAATTTGTACAGTTAGACATTGTTTTTGTTTAATGTTTCACTGTGATTAAAGATATCGTAATGCTCCCACATAGAAATGATGCTCATAAGATGTTGACAAAAACGACCTGCTTGCGTTCGACCAGTGTCATGTTATGTCTATTGCTAACGAAAGCATTAGCTACGGGTAGATGCACATTTGCATGTGTTTGTTTTGTTTTTCTAAAAAACTGACATTAGAGAAGACTACCGTACTGAATGGTCTGAATAATATATCAAACCAGATACAAAGCATGTCAAACTGATATGTAAATACATGGATATGTATGCAGCTGTATTTGCATATGTGTATGTGAACATTTATATGCCTATATATGCAAGCTTATAAGTAAATATGCGCCTTGACACGTCACGCCTGTAAACAGTAAAGGCAGATTCATGCCAGATATTAGACCCCACATATTCTAGGCCATAAAATAATGAGATTCGGTGATTCCTTTCCAGAAAACCTTACAGAACATTCATAAAATGATTTGATATCCATTTTATGAAGCTGGGTAGATCCCAGAGCCTTAGTGGGATCATGTCACCGCTGGGAGTTGAGCCCTGACCACTATACCGGGTTCCACGAGAGAAGTAAGGAATAGTAGCACTGTAGGCTACCATGCATGTCGTAACGGGCCATTAATGAGGCTTGGTGTAAGACTGGCTACCTAACGCCGTAGAAAACTTTAGCTGCGAAATGTAATCAATACTGAAAAAAGTATACACAGGGCTTGGCGTGAGTTGGCTGAGACCCCATGCTACACTGGGAGATGAACAGCAGAAGAAGAAGAAGAAGAAGAAGAAGAAGAAGAAGAAGAAGAAGAAGAAGAAGAAGAAGAAGAAGAAGAAGAAGAAGAAGAAGAAGAAGAAGAAGAAGAAAGAGGCGGAGGAGGAGGAGGCGGCGAAGAAAGATGTAGAAGAAGTAGTAGTAGTAGTAGTAGTAGTAGTAGTAGTAGTAGTAGTAGTAGTAGTAGTAGTAGTAGTAGTAGTAGTAGTAGTAGTAGTAGTAGTAGTAGTAGTAGTAGTAGTAGTAGTAGTAGTAGTAGTAGTAGTAGTAGTAGTTATAGAAGAAGAAGAAGAAGAAGAAGAAGAAGAAGAAGAAGAAGAAGAAGAAGAAGAAGAAGAAGAAGAAGAAGAAGAGACTGTGCTGGCACGCAAGAGCAGTAGCCATTGCACCTGTGCTTTGCCATTTAACTGGAGACATAAGCGTGTCTGCGGAAAATGAAGGTGGTCGGGCGCATACAGACACGTCATCCTTAGTGTACTGTTGGGTCTAGGAGAGTTTGGGCTAAACTCCATGATGCCAGAAATATGCACAACTTAGTCGAGTTCGAGGAAATGCATTCTTAAGATTAAATATCATGACCTCCGGAAAGGTTAACCCGGTCAACAAATGCCCGCAGAAGTTTGATGTGTCGGCCTAACGGCGCAAGAACTTAGCTCTGCTGTAAAAAGGCACAACGCAATCACGGCCGAAAAAAAAAATTCCGGATGAACACAGAAGAAGAAGAAGAAATGTCATGAAGTGGCAGTCGGACAGTTAGAGTATTGCTTTGCCGATCCGGCAGCTTCTGTAACGTGTCTTTTTCCAGATGTATTGGCGTTACCTTTCCTCTGGAGTAAGCTAGACAGGTCGAGAGAGGGATCATGCTGTATGGGCAACACATGGTCTCTAAACTTAGCCTTGTGTTTGTGCTATTTACAAACTAGGGTCTGTCAAGACGACAAGGTGCCAGTCTGTCATGTGCTGGGGTAAGTTAAAGTAGAGGATCGTGTTCTACGCGTTGTGGGTACATAGTGCTCGCCCCGTAGTTTTATAGATCACTTGACATTCCATGAGTGATGTAGTCAGAACTACCCAGAACATTCTTCTATATCCAATTCAGGCTGGGTGAACTTGGGAAGGTCATGTTGTAATAAATCCCCTCTTAGGAGAAGTTTGCAACTTGATGGGTGATATGGTCATGCCACCGGCCTTTATTTCCCCAGAAATTGTCTGGTGACCATTTAAAGCTGGGTTGACTTGGCAGACCAGGTCAATGATGGAATCCCTTCTCGAAGAGGATTCGAACACATGAACACTGGGCCAGCAGACAAGAATGATAGCCACTGCACTACCGCGGTTCTCGCTGAGTTATTAGAGTTGTGTATTTGTATTTGTGCGCAAGGGATTATCATGACCCACGGTAATTATTGCCTGGACAAGCTTAATTAAAGTAGAACATTATGCATACATATACAAAAGAGACAGTGTTCTTTGGTCATATAAGGAGAACAGTGGCATCGAAGAACAACGGGAAGTGTAGCTGTAGAAGCGGAAGAGGAGGTTAGAGCCAGATGTTGCTTAATGGTCTAAAACGATGTGATTACAGAACATTACCAGGAGAAGTGATCCAGAACACCAAAGACCGAGATATATGAAGAGACATGATTGACTACGTTACTATGCAAAACATATCAAGAAGAGGATTATTTATTTTCTAGATGCAGTATACCAGGGAAAGTAATTAAGTAAGATGCATTTTATTATAACGTAAATGGAAGAGTATGAAGAGGGGGGGGGGGGATAGGGTTGTCAGGCATTGGTAGTACCTTTGATAAGGATGGCTGTCACTCTCTTTTCAAGGGACCATCCCCCACTGGTCCAAGCCTGACATCCAGCTCATGCCTGTGGCTGCTAGTAGCTGTCAGCATGCGACAGCGGCCAACCCCCGGGCAACAGCTGCGGCAGGCTAGCTAAACCAGGCGTGGGTAGCCGACTTGGTGTCAAACTGATCGGTGAATTAGGGTATGCTTACCCAGCATGTGAAGACAGGATTCGTCAGACTGCGCGAAAGAAATCATTCCTGATTCAACGGGCAAGACGACGTTTACCTGCAAAGCGTTGAGGAACGAATTGAGCACGGCAAGGCACGTAGAGCGCCCTGGTCATCCACTGCACTTGTATTCGTCTTCAGCGGTCTTGACTTGTCTTGCCACTGGACTCAGATGGACTCAGGCGAGAGAGTGAAGTCGACGAATTGCGCAACTCTTCCTCACTTTAATCCAATTCATCGCGCAAGTCAATCTTCATCCAACGTCATATATCACCTTCAAGCCCTGTGGTGATGGGCGAGCGGCGAAGAGGCAGGCGTGGGTACGTTGCCAGCCGTAGTCGCAGACCTGCACACAGGCGGCTCAGGCCATGTGGTCGTCTTCTACTGACAAGCAGCAGTGGGATTCGGCAGCCCCCTGAGCGACTGAGCAGCCCCCCGCCCGCCCCCTATAGGAACACACTGCTCACCTCCATAGCATAAGGAAGGGACTAGAAAAGGTTCCCTAAACATTGTCTGCTCCATGATTACGTAACCAGCTAGCCGCGGTTGGTGGGTACCCTATACTGCGGTCGACATACAAACAAAGAAAAAACAGGTAAAGCTAAAAGAGCAAACCATATTCCCTTAACAATCGGAACTTGGAATGTACGCACCCTACTTGTTAGAGATGGCGCGTCGGGTCCAGAGAGACGAACAGCACTGATTGGGAGAGAGCTGGGCAGGTACAACATCGACATTGCAGCCTTGAACGAGACACGACTTGCAGAAGAAGGCCAAATCTGTGAAGTAGGTGCCGGCTACACATTTTTCTGGAGTGGAAGGAAAAGAGAGGAAAGACGCCTGTCCGGTGTGGGATTTGCCATTAAGTCGGCCCTGGTTGGCAAACTAGCTGGATTTCCAAAAGCTATAAACGACAAAGGCTATAAATGACAGGCTTATGACCATTAAATTGTCCCTGCTGAATGGAAGGAAGCATGCAACCATTGTGAGTGTCTACGCACCAACTATGAACAATGAAGATGATGTCAAGAACAAGTTCTATGACGACCTGCACAATGTATTAACATCTGTTCCCAAAGGAGACAAACTTATACTCCTTGGGGATTTCATTGCCAGAGTAGGCACGGACACCACATCTTGGAGTGGCATTATTGGAAAGCACGGAGTCGGAAATTGTAACAGCAATGGACTCCTCCTCCTTCAGACATGTGCCGAACACGATCTCCTGATTACCAACACAATTTCCCGTCTTCCCATGAGAAATAGGACATCGTGGATGCACCCTCGCTCGAAACACTGGCACCTCATTGACTATGTCATCGTCAGGAGGAGTGACAGACAAGACGTTCGGGTAACAAAATCCATGTGTGGTGCCGAATGTTGGACAGACCATCGTCTCATTATCTCGAAAATAAACATACACATCAAACCACAACGGCGTCCTTAAGGGGTAAAAATGCACACACAAAAAAATAAAAAAACAACTAAATGTCACCCGCCTAAACAGCAAGAAAATGCAGCTGTCGCTAGAAAATATGCTAGAAGACCGCCTCAATCCCAATGCTGCAGCTAAACGGGATGCAGAAACAGAGTGGAGAGTCCTAAAGGACATAATTTACAACACTGCTATGGAAATCCTGGGTCAAGGCGCCCCCCCCCCCCCCCCCCCCAAGAATAAAGACTGGTTCGATGAAAATTCCGAAAACATCAACCAATTGCTGACCGAGGGGGACGCAGAGGTGTTTCCAAGGCACCAGGGCCGGGTTATATACTGGCCAAGACCTACTGACGCGTCCTCGTCGAGCGTCCTGGGCAACAGGTCCCTTCGGGGTCCTGGCTAAAGTCAGTAGGATCGCCGATTCCTCCGAAGTCGGAGAGTGTCTGCCTGTTCGGCGAGGAACCACCAGTCTGCACACATTATAAGCCAGATATGGGACAACGGATACTCACGCAAACCTCAGTTATGACATCACGCTGATATTGGACAACAGGATGTCTTCATCCGACATACAGGACTTCGCGTCGGAGCTCAAGCCAACGACCCTACTGACTTTAGCCAGTACCCCAAAGGGACCTGTTGCCCAGGACGCTCGGCGAGGAAGCGTCAGTAGGTCTTGGCCAGTATAGAACCCAGCAGCAGAATATATGATGGCAAATTTAATAATGGAAGGAATGGAACAGGCAATGAATACCCTAAAAAAGAAACATAACCAGGAAAGGATAGAATCACAAATGAAATGCTAATAGGACTAGGTACTAAGGCAAAAAAGAAACTACCAGCAGTCCTAAATTTCAGCTGGAAGAGAGGAATAGTCCCACGGGCATAGAAGGAAACTATACTAATACCAGTCCCAAAGAAAGGAAAAGACCGGAAGTACCAAATGGCTATCGACCTATAAGTCTACTTAGTTTTGTAGGAAAATTAATGGAAGACATTATCATTGGCAGGCTAACATGGCATCTAGAAGAAAAAGCAACTCTTAACACCACACCAAGCAGGATTAAGAAAGTATAGATCTACTGAAGATCAAATAACTTATATAGCTCAGGAAATAGAGAATGCATTCCAAGAGAAAAAGCACACATTAGCTGTCTGGATAGATTTAGAAAAAGCATCTGATAAAGTATGGAAGGAAGGACTGAAAGAAAAACTGCAAAAAATGCATGTTTTTGGGAAAATGTACAACTGTATCAGCCACTACCCTGAGAACAGAACAGCCAGGACAAAAGTACAAGGACAAACCAGCAAAATGATGCTGTTGGAGCAAGGTGTCCCCCAAGGAGGAGTTCTTTCACCAAGATTATTCCTAGCATACATAAATGACATCACGGAAAATGTTCAGCCAGAGTACACACATCCTCCTTTGCAGATGACCTAGCCGTATGGACATCTGAAGAATATATCAGTACAGCTAGCAGCAGAAAACAGCAAGCCTTATTAGCACTAGAGAACTGGTCAAAATCATGGCTAGTGAAGATAAGTGAGGAGAAAACAACATGCACAGAGTTCTCCCTCTCAAATAAAACTCAGCAACCTAAGCTGGTATTAAATGGAAAAATATTGCGCCATGAGGCAAACTATCTAGGAGTCACCTTTCATCGTCGCCTGACATGGAAGACACAGGTTGAGAAAAATCTAACAAGAGCAAGGCAACAAATGGCAATCATGAAAAATCTTGCTGGTACAACGTGGGGAACAGATGAGAAAGTTCTCAAGAAGTTATATACTGGACGGGTGAGGCCAGTACTGGAATATGGCATTGCAGCTTGGGAAACAGCAGCTAAGTCAAACTTTAACAAAATAAGTAGAGTCACAAATCAAGGAATGTATAGCAGAGCCCAGCAACAAGCAGAAAAATTTTGAAGATTGACAGACCATTCAATGTATAACAGGTTTAATGGTTTTGGAAAGGGAAGACTGAAGCGCGTCAACTTTGTAGAAACTGCAAAACGAATGATTAGGGTAGATCCTATACTTAACATATCAACAGTGAAACCCATTTACAATACACACAAATTCTCAGTTTGGAGACAGCAGCAACTGCCTGAGATGATAGAAAACATTCCTGGTATTGAGAAAAAGAACACGCAGAATGAAACAGAAAGAAGTAAAATAACCATAAACTACATAAAAGAACATTACCCAAGTAGCATTTTGACCCATGCATATACAGATGGATCAGCCAAAAATTCAATAGAAAATGGAGGAGGAGGAATTCTCCTAAATTAAAAAAAAATATATAGTGAAAAAAAAAAAAAAAACAGTCAGTGGCCGCTGGAAAAATTCAAGTATTTTCAAAGCAGAGGTAGAGGCTTTGATAACTGCAGCAGAAATGATGTTGATGGAGGAAAATAAAGAGAAGCAAATAGCTATCCTCACAGATGCAAAGTCAGCTATCTCAATACTGAAGAGAATACTGAAATTTTAAAGAAATGGAATGGGGAAAAAAACACAGTCAGTGGCAACTGGAAAATTTTCAAGTAACTTCAAAGCAGAGGTAGAGACTTTGAAAACTGCAGAAGAAATGCTCTTGATGGAGGAAAATAAAGAGAAGCAAATAGCTATCTTCACAGATACAAAATCAGCTGTCTCAATACTGAAGAGCAAAAACAGCACAGAACTAGCTGACCTTAGAGCAGCACGCCATGGTCTATGCCATAAATCCACAAAAGTTGTAATACAGTGGATCCCATCACATTGCAGTATACTCCTTGGGGATTTCATTGCCAGAGTAGGCACGGACACCACATCTTGGAGTGGCATGATTGGAAAGCATGGGGTCGGAAATTGTAACAGCAATGGACTCCGCCTACTTCAGACATGTGCCGAACACGATCTCCTGATTACCAACACATTTTCCCGTCTTCCCATGAGAAATAGGACAACGTGGATGCACCCTCGCTCGAAACACTGGCACCTCATTGACTATGTCATCGTCAGGAGGAGTGACAGACAAGACGTTGGGGTGACAAAATCCATGTGTGGTGCCGAATGTTGGACAGACCATCGTGTCATTATCTCGAAAATAAACATACACATCAAACCAAAACGGCGTCCTTAAGTGGTAAAAATGAAAAAAAAAAACAACTAAATGTCACCCGCCTAAACAGCAAGAAAATGCAGCTGTCGCTAGAAAATATGCTAGAAGACCGCCTCAAGCCCAATGCTGCAGCTAAACGGGATGCAGAAACAGAGTGGAGAGCCCTAAAGGACATAATTTACACCACAGCTATGGAAATCCTGGGTCCAGTGGAAATGAAGAGGCTGACAGACTAGCACAAGAGGGCGGACGAGTACCACTGCCTGACATAGGTATAGCCTATATTGAGGCAAAAAGGTTTATAAAAAGCACTTATAGAACCAAGTGGGAATCAGAGCATTCAGGCCACCAGAATGATGATGCATATTACAAACTCGACCGAAGAGAACAAGTACCAATCTTCAGACTCCGCACAGGACATAACAAGCTGAAATACCACTAAACTAAAGATAGGAGATACCGATGAATATAATTGTGGAACTGGTAAAATGACACCTAAACATTTGCTGTAGGAGTACCCAATATATGCAGAGCAGAGAAGCATATTTTGGCTTGCACCTGATTCACTTGAGGACAAGCTCTATGGAGATATCAACAAGCTCAAGTTGACTACAGCTTACTTTAACTACATTCAGGTTGACATCTAAAGGTCATGAAGAAATATTTAGACTACCACACTTCATACCACAGATATGTCGGTAACAAAAGCGTCCCAGAGACATGAAATGGAATATTGCTTGGATAGCGAATCCATTACGTGGAAAGTTCGAATCTAAAGCTTACTGTGTGGGCTTCATAAAAGGTGTAAAAAGTATCCTAGTGTCACGAAATGAAATGTTGCTTGGATAGCAAATCCAATACGTGGAAAGTCCGAATCGAAAGCTCACCATGTCTTCTGCATGCAGACTGCATTCTTCTGGTTTCCGGAAGAACAGCCTATGGTGAATGGAAGGCCCAATATACGGAAGTGACGCTAAGCAGCCATGTGCAGGACGTGACGATTCCTTGGGTGAGCCCAGTACAAGAGCGCTGTGTGTCGGCTTTGCAATTATGGAAGCCTCCTTGGATGGCGGAGAATGCCCATGGTCTGCCCCTGCCTTCCCTTGATGGCTGACCAGGATGCCTTTAGCTGTTCTAAATGGGCCAGCTGGGATGGGGGATAACATCACAACAGTGAGAGTCAAACGTCCTAAGAAACCCCCAGGAAGGTTAACCCGGTCAAAAAATGCCCGCAGAAGTCGGGTGTGTCGGCCTAACGGCGCAAGAACGCAGCTCTGCTGCAAACAGGTACAACACAATAACGTCCACACAATAAAACATTCCGGATGAACACAGAAGAAGAAGAAGAAGAAGAAGAAGAAGAAGAAGAAGAAGAAGAAGAAGAAGAAGAAGAAGAAGAAGAAGAAGAAGAAGAAGAAGAAGAAGAAGAAGAAGAAGAAGAAGAAGTAAAACAGTATTTCCCTCGTGACAGAATATGATAAAAGCCACTGAATCAGGAGATGGGGAAAGACTGTAATTGATAAACCCCGTTATTAATGTGACAGTGGGGAAATAGCTTTTCTCAAACCGCCAATTTTTACCTAAGGAATCAACGGGATATTTTATTTTAAAAAGTGAAAGTTCAAGGGTTGAGACTAACAGGCGACCGGGTAAACTGGAGCTTACCCCTGATAGGAATTGAAGGTAGAGTTTTCCCAGTCAAAGGACGCGAAAATCAACGAAGGCATTGCCTCAAACTATCAGGAGACAAAGGTAGACACCAGATGTGGTAGATCTATGGGGGATACCACGCCTACTAACCCCAAACAGATACCGCGGGAAGACGGGACTTAAGGCCATGACTTTAACCTTAAACGAGGACGTAGCGGGGTTTTGTAAATTATAGATGCAAAGTATGCATGCAGATTAACCAGGCTACGAACAGAAGTGATTGGCAGATCTCGACGAGACGCGGGGAAGATAAGGCCACGTGACTCCAGAAAAGCGCCAATATAACTAGGATATATACACGGAACGAAGGCAGTCCAGGGGGATTGAGAAGGTGACTCCAGTGACGACAGGTGAACAGGCCTGCATGTCGGAAACACGGAGGGAATATAAACCACAAGCTAGTCTATGAACGAAGTCGGTCGAAGTAGATACACCGAAGTGACGAAGAAACGCGGACTTGTGGAATCACAAAGCCGTAGGAAAAAAGATGCCTATGTTGGAAAACTACTTGCTACAGCTGAAAAACGGAAATCGATGGCTAAAGTCGAACAGGACTGAAATTAGCCGCGAAGGTAACACGTTTGTCGGGATCACCCAGAAGAACAGAATCATAGAGGACTGAAAGTGTCTGGTGGAACCCAAGACGAACGATCAACTGCCGTGGACGATCAACTGTTGACGAACAAGCTGCATGTAAGTTGTTGTACGACCTAGTAAAATACTTGTGTTAGATTATAGACGGACGCGTGTAGTGCTACTCTGGTTCAGAAAGCAATGGCAAACTACAGCAGGTAAACTTGCCAAGGAATCATGAGCAGATAGTCAAGACTGAGATTGACTGCGGCGTCTTGTAAAGGACACATATCTAAATAATTGTGACAGTGGTCTAGTTCAGAAATCAATGGCAAACTACTAACCATAAACCCGCCATGAAGTTACAAACAACAGACACATATCAGGGTTGGTTGCGACGTCCTGGAAAGGACACACGGCTGATCAACCAACTAAAGTAAAATGTTGTGGGTCTGAGTAGTTAACTACGAAATAGAAAAGCAGAGAAACTAAGCAAATAGGCTAAACAATTAGACGCACTAGCAGGCATATATAGGCTGGTAGCTGATTAAAAGAGCGTAACAAGACGAGGAAATATGGAACGGTAGGTGCACAATAAGCATGTAAACACAGCCGGCGGGTCACTGTGCCAGCCCAGATAATTAGAACAGGTGATCATCGACGACCAGAAACGGGGTCAGCGAGGTCTATAAAGGAAGGAATGCGTGCCTTTTGTTCGTTAAACAAAGGAAACAGAGGTCACGTTCTGCTTGTCTAGCGGTTAGGGCAAACGATAGGTTCGTCCCACAAGTTAAAGGCGGTAGGTTCAGATCTACATGAAAATCTTAAGCTACGGAGTTCGTGCTTTGTGCGACGCTTTCCGCGCTGCGGAAAGAGACCGAGCCATATGGGATAAAACCCAGTGCGATGAAGTCGACCCTGTCGACTTTTAAGCGACTTTTTCTACATGAAAATCCGGGGAAAGGTTTAAATGACTTTTCAGTTTAGCACTAGATGGTGAGCAGGGGGATAAGAGTGTCTAGTGAGGAGTTAGGTATATGTTGATGATCGATTATCAAGATTATAATGTTGTTAATTGTAATGTGAAGTGATGTTGTCAATGATGTTGGTCCATGTTGATATTATATTATATTGTCTGCCACTGGGGCAGGGATGTTGTTTTGTTTGAGGCCTATGACCCAACTGTTAAAATGTAGTGTCCAGTTTTCAGTGCTTGTGTTATCTGTCTGGTGTAGGGAAAACCTAGCCAGGTGAGAAATCAAACCGGAAGTTGTTGTTTATGTGTGTCCCACTGTCAATGTACAGGTGTTTGTCTGCCGTGGGGAGACTATCAGCATCTGTGCATGTAGCTTTCTTGATGTCACATGATTACCACACATGTTGCAGCGTTTACCTGTGTATGGAAGTGGCAATGCTGTTCTGTGTGCGCATTATATTTGACTGGAGTGAGTTCGGCTCTGCCTTTGTGATACATAGGCTGATGTCGACCCCGGGAGAACACTGGCTGATGTCGTTGGTAGATGATTACCCCGGGGTGTGACGGAAGATTATTGGCCCGATGCCAATAAATGTCACTGAGGACACACGAGGAAGATGACGACCACGGTAGTATTGATGAGAGAACGCGACACACGAGGAAGATGGCGACCACGGTAGTATTGATGAGAGAACGCGACACACGAGGAAGATGACGACCATGGTAGTATTGATGAGAGAACGCGATGATGATGACGGCTACGGTATATGGCAATATACAGCAATAAGGATGGTAATGAGACACGATGTTTATACGTGTCACCAAGGGCGACGAGGAGACATGATGTTGATGGTGATAGGACACAACACGGATACAGCTAGGAAAGCAGCAAGTGGTGGAGACTCCGCAGGCTGATAAATACAAAGGTTTATGTTTGTATGACGCTCACGGAGCTGTGATAGTCAATTGTGTTATTTTGTTTGTTTTTCAGTTGTTGTTTTTTTTGTTTGGATTGATTACCTGGGTAAGTTAGTGGTGCAGGATTTGTTCAAATGATAGTCTGGTGTACTTTCTTGTTACATTCTCCTGATTGTACTGCTTCAGTTATCTGACTATACTTATTCGAATGTCTTCCTGTGTTTATATGACTATACAAGTTTAATTGCGTTTCGTTAGTGTTGGCATTTATTTGATGGTATTTTCTTGATGTTACTTACCTGACTGCATTTCTCTAATTTTGAGTGGTATTGTTTTCACACGATGCTTTTGTAATTTCGTCTGAGAAGCAAATAAACTTGGTTTAGTGTTAGCTTATTCTGGAGTGAATGAAAACAGCGTGTTGTATTTGTGACCTGTATACCTGTAGACTAGAGTTCAAAGCAGAAGGCTAATCAAAGGGTTTCTATATAATTAGTAGTCTCCCCTACACCAGAAAACGGACCATTCTTTATTCTTTATACCTCTCTCTCTCTCTCTCTCTCTCTCTTTCTCTCTCTCTCTCTCTCTCTCTCTCTCTCTCTCTCTCTCTCTCTCTCTCTCTCTCTCTCTCTCTCTCTCTCTTTCTCTTCTCATCTTTGTGCTATCACATTAAGATACCTAGAAGGTCGTTGTTTTGGAATTCCAAAAGCAAACGAAGTTTAGAGATATCAGTGTGAATCTACAAAGGATAACGAAGTATAGGACAGCGTGGCGCCAGGCAGTTTAGGACCTAAGTTCCATTGAAGAATATAGGACAAAAGATGAACCACAATGCTAGTTTACTAAGCTATTTTCCTTTCAACGCTTCTAACGTTTCTTAGATACGTAACAGAGCAGTAATGTCAGTAATATGACACCACTTATGAAATCTCAGTTGAAAAACGGAGATACTTATATGCATGACAAATGGCTTCCTGCCTCGGAGCAAATGCAATTATGGCGCCATGATCTCTAAGGGGTTTTGAATCTGTGGTAATCCTATAACAAATATGGCTGCGGGGGAGTGTTGATACAGCAGTAATCCTGTAGAACAGTGGTTTCTAACTTGTAGATCGCGAAGAGTTTTTCGGGGGTTGGTCGCAATTGTTAGGTGCAATTATGTGTATAGTAGATTTAACCCGAAAGATTACAACACCGATATATTTCATTATGGTGGCTTGGAAACTAAAGTGTTGGAGGGCATAATTCCTGGAAAGAGAGGCAGGGTCAACTGGCGCCAACATAAGCACACAATCAGCGTAGACAAGTGAACGTGAGTGTACGTGAGGGTGTATGAAGGAGGAGAACTGGCCAGAGATCGAGAGACATATATCGATAATCTTGAGCAAACGTTCCGCAAAGGACCTGCTAAATGATGATGATGATGATGATGATGATGTTGACGATGATGATGATGATAATGAATGTTCGCTGAAGTAGTCCTTGGTCTTCTTTCTTCTTCTATTGCTTTTGCCGCGACATGTCGCAGAGAGGAGGTAGATGTAAGTTTCTGTGTTTAGCTTGTCTTGTTGCTTGTTCATTCATTCATTCATTCATTCATTCATTCATTCATTCATTCATTCATTCATTCAGTAGCATGTCCTTTGCAGAACCTCGTTCCCATAACAATATTTCGGAAAACTTCTCGGTCATAAGAATGATGCCCCGCGTCCGATACACCCACCTTCTCTTTGGCCTTCCTCTTTCTCTCTTCCCAGACATATACCCCTCCATTATTGTTCTCTCCAAACTTTCATGACGTTTCAAGTGACCAAAATATTTCAACTTTCTTTGTTTTATCGTCTTTAGTAGCCAACCTTCTTGTCATGTGGATGCATTTGTTTTTGTTCTGTATCCAAGATATTCTTAGAACCCTTCTATAACATTTATATTCAAATGCATTTTATGCGCAGTTCAGCTTGTTTAGTAAGTGTCCAGGTCTCACATGCGTATGTTGCGATGAGAAAGATACATGCTCTTCAAAATATAATAATTTTTTTTATTTTAAACGTCATATTTGATTTCTCCATTATCTATTTTACTCAGTGTAACCAGCTCTTCCTGAATCGTTTTCTCACCTTGTATCTCGATGTTTCTCACGTAGAACTCTCTACCCAGTGATTGATATTGTTTCCTTCTAGCTAAATGTCCGAACCATTAAATTCTTAGGTGTCACCCCTACGCCTGTTCTTAGTTTCTCAACTGGCTCTCTATCTATTCTCGTTTTCCAGCTGCGTTGCCTATTCGCATCTCTCTTAAATGGTGTGATTTTACGCCTGATTGTCCATGTCTGACATCCGTAACAAACGTTATAACAAATAAAACGTCTACTAGCTGTGTTTTCATGTTGATATTTGGATGTGAAATACACTCATACAGCGTTATGAAGATAATAACATTTTCGGTTAAAATAATAAAGTTAATGCACTATTCGCTAAAAATTCCTTACAAAAATTTGCATAAAACGGTTTGTTAATCAAATATAGCATGGCTTTCGGCTGACTTGGCTACGATATAATGGAGTGGAAGCTCCCTAAAGTATAATTTAAGATGGTTGCAGGTTGCCTGGTTGTAAGAGAGAAAAGGGGAACCGCAGTAGTGTCGCGGCTAGACCAGTGGTTCTCAACCTTTTTTAGCCCATGCACCCCTTCATCGTATGTTCAGAATGTCATTCCCCCCCCCCCCCTTTTCGTATTTCCTCCCTATAAATCCCCCCCCCCCCCAACACAGTATACGTAAAAATAGAAGCTAAATTTAATAACACATACTATAACAAGTCTAGACGTCTACATAAAACGTGATTTGCGGGTCTACTTACGTTATAAAGCGAATTTCAGAAGGGCGAGGAGTACAGAACCGTAAAGTATGGAGGGACAAACAGTATCAAGTAATGGGTTCTTGTATTAACGCGACCTTGAAATAATCTTAATCTCTCCCCCCCCCCCCCCCGGAAACCCTAACATTCCCCCTGGGAAAGGGGGGGGGGAGGAATTCCCCGCCGGTTGAGAACCACGGGGCTAGACATTCATCTGCCGCCTAGGTGTCCTAGGGTTCGATGTGTATTTTTAAAATTGACCTAAGCTCCCAGGTCGATGAAGCCTAAAATGGGTACAAGCAAATGCCTTGCTATTTAAAGGCGGCAGGCATTATACTGACCACATCACTCACGAGTGCCGATTGATCGATACAAATATGCGGCCAGTAACATACGCCCAGTGCGCCTTGTGAAGAGAGGTTTTACTTTTTTAAATAACAATACAAGAACCATCAGTTTTGAAGATAGATTTTCGGAATGCGCTATGTATTAGAAATCGGACAAGACACTGGTCTTAAAACAAAACAAAAAAAAAAAACAAAAAAAAAAAAAAAAAAAAAAAAAAAGAAAGAAAGAAAACAAACATTACAACAGAAATTATCAGTGTCTTAGAAGAATAAGGAATAAGTCAGAACACCAGATTGCAAAATACAGTATATCGTGCTGGAGATATACTTCATGCTTTACGTAAATCTATGTTTATTTCAATCCAAACCGACACCTTTGCTTCGTTGACCACACGTAAGCTAAAGATGACGCCTGCTGATATTCAAATTGACAGAATAAAGACCTTAAGTTTGTAAAGAACAAATACTGGACACAACATATTACCATAAACATTGATAATGAAGTAGGTCAATACTAGCCAATTAAGATAGGTGTAATGTCTTTAGAAATGTTTCCCTATAGTATTAGAGTTTGTGCATGTTACATTGAATCAATTGTAACAGACAATTAGTAAACAGGTGAAGCCTTGGAGATGTGGTTTTATAGAAGAATGTTGAAAATTAATTGGACACCCAAAATGAGCATTTGTCGCAAGTTGTCGCAAAGACAACTTATCACAAACATCAGAAAGAGGCAGCCATCGTATTTTGACCAAGTTATGAGAATACAACTGGAACACGTCATGTCAATCGGAAAGGTGTGCTGAACGAGAAATAGAATAAAATTAAATGAACACCCAAAATGAGCAATCTTGACATTTTGAGGGAAGCTAAGTCGCAAAGACAACTTATCACAAACATCAGAAAGAGGCAGTCATCGTATTTTGACCACGTTATGAGAAGACAACTGGAACATGTCATGACAATCGGAAAGGTGTGCTGAAAGAAAGATAAAGAAGGACAGCTGGAGAAGATTCTTGACAGTCTTGTGCCATTACACGGAAATGAGTCAACACACGAATTGATCCATGTCGTCGCAGATCGCAATTTGTGGTGAGGCATGATCAACCACGAAAAATTTCACAGATATGAAGGGAATCACCTTAGGACGACAGAGCATCATTAGTGTAAGATACGCAGACGGTGCAGTATAGATTACAAACGAACATCAGAAACTGCGGCATTCATAGGATGCTGGTTTAGTGGATTGCACACAGTGAGCAAATAGGGTTATAAATAAAATGCCAGAAAACAGAAATAATGCTCATCTCCATGAAGAAAGAAATAGCACAATGTAACATGCAAAAAAAAAAAAAAAAATAAGACAAGTCTCTAACAAGTAAATCGGTATAACTGTCTTGCAACATTCGTACCGTTTGACGGAAGATGCCATGTGAGATTAGAATTAGAATCGTTATGGCAAAAGTAGCCTTTATCAGGGTGGAATACGTACTAAACAAGAAAGCGCTTTCAATGGCAGTGAGAAGAGTGTTAAAATGCTATATAGAACCTATAATGTTGTGTGGATGTGAAACATGGGCAATATGCAGGCCAGCTAAGCGAAAGCTAATGATGAAGGAAAACTCTGAGGAAAATACAGTCACCATGACGAAAAAAAAAAAACAACAACACTCTTCAAGAAACAAATACAAACCGTAGATTGATGAAAGAAAATAAACTGCAATAGTCAAGACTTTTTGAGCACTTTTTAGGGATAAAACAAAAGAGCTCGAAAATGTAGTTACAACTCGTAGACTCGATGGGAAAAGAGCAAGGAGAAGACACAGCGATGAATACCCGGATGGCTTGTCCTTATGGTATAATCGACACAAGAACATACAAACATATCCAAGACCCTGGTGATCATGTCAGATAACAAACCATGACCACTTATGGCTATCGGCATTACACTTGATTATGTTAATTCTCCTTCCCCTTTTCTTCCGGTTCTCGGGATATTGCGGTCAACATCAGCATCTTTTAGCTGTATGTTGATTCCTAGGCTAGATTACGCTCATCAGCACGCCACGACTTTCTGAGCGACCGGCTCCATACTCTCATAAGTCACTAGCGCGACTCGAATCACTTCTAATTCTCGTTCGCTCACGTCGACCACGAGAGTATTCTGGGTTAACGGAGAAAGCTGCTAACCCCTCGGCCAGGCAGCCGGCGATGATGTTAATGTATTATAAAAAAAAAAAAAAAACTAATCAAAAGAATTTGAAAAAATGAAATACACTTTATAGGCATGTCAACCGCAGAGACAAAATAAAAGATAGTTACATTATCCTGACATGGGACAACACTGAGCAGGAGAAGTAAAGAAAGACAGAAACAAATGTAAATGAAGGCTTCAACCACTGTGCAGCAAATAATAGTACAGCATCATCTGTCTCATAATTGTCACGTGACAAAAAGGGTTGGAGATTCATGGTGGTCCTGACCTGGTCCAGATCCTGTATCAGCAGAAGACCTACACTTTGGAAAATGTAACGTTTCATTGTCTTCAGTATTTTTGCTGACGGCTCTTCAGTCTGCGCATCATTGTGAATTGCTATAGATCTATTTGTCTTGTGCTCCTTCGCAAGACATTTTCAGCAGCAGTTTTGTCATTTTCACAGCTGCATTCGTCCATTTTTAAATGCTGGATTTCTCTTGCAGGTCTTTGCGTTGGAGCTCGTGTTGATTTTCTATGCAATTTTAGGTCATGGACGAGACAGGAACACTGAGCTGATCCACGACGCTGGTGATCGAGTGAAATGGCGAGTCATGACCGCCCACGTTTTCCGGCATGGCACATGATTGATTGATTGAGTTTGGCATTGCTTTCTGAACGAGAAGCCGGTTGAACAGATGTTTTTCAAGTTGGTTATGTCCTATTCGCATAGCCATCCCAGTGGACATGTCCTATTCACCTGGCCGTTGTCCCAGTGGTCATGTCCTATTCTATTCACATGGCCGCCGTCCCAGTGGTTGTCCTATTCGCATGGCCGCCGTCCCAGTGGTCTTATCTTTGAATCCTCTTGTAGGCACGGATTTTGTTACAAGTTTATCAGGCCTCCTGTGGTATAATAAAACGTCCTTACCCTTTCCTATTTATGGACTCCCTTAAAAATAAACAAACCCTTACAATTACTGTTTAAGTAACATACTTAATGTAGGAGAAAATAAAACAGCGATAGACTGACCGTGGCACAGCTAAATTTATTTTGGCTTGTTTTCTCTCCCTTATCTGGCCAATCCTGGCGAGGGGGAAAACAAAGACTGAAGCGGCCATTTCTAGTCAAGAGAACACACAAGAAAGTCGACCTTTCCCTTCGGGGAGAAGGTAGTTTGCCTTAAAAACATGATTCTATTCAAGCTATTGGTATGTTATCTACATTATTAACTCTTTCGCTACCGTGCGCCCATCTGTGGACAGAATGGATTTGCTGTAATGGCAGTCCGCCCTTTTCGTCCCACAAAATGATCAGTGGTTTATTTCACATATTTCTGCTCCGTTTCGGAATTTTAAGTTACCGTAAACTAATAAGTAGTACAGCCGAAAGATCTCTACGCCATCTTTGAGCGGTCAATCGTTTTCTAATTTTGGATTCTTGTGAATTTTTAGTTTTAAGGTAGTGTTAATTTGTTTGTTTTGGTTTTTCACAATGGAAACGCCCACCAGTTTGCGTCCACGTAGTATGACTAGAGATCAAGCTAGATTATTGTTTATAATAATATGTGAATGTGAATATTTAGAAAGTAGTTTTAGTTGTGTCTAAAGTTTTAGCACGTGGTGATAAAGAAAAACCAGTGAATGTTCGTCAACAGCTGAGTGTTTGACAATGAAGCACGAATGGCTGAAGTTTACGTCTGTCATTATTGCTATGGGACTTGATCCAAGACCATGTATCAAAGACTACCGGTGTACAAGTGCACATTTATAAACTCCTTGGTATGTGGCACTGCCACTACGTTTCCCAGTAATCAATTAGAAAATTATAATATATTTATCACACCATGTTTCATGTATGTCAACCTGAGGGTACCCCAAAAAAAAAAAAATTTATCCTCTTGTTGACTCTGAAGAATATCCAGGAAGCATTTTACCCATTTGAAAATGTGTCCATTGATGATATGATTATTTGGTGGAAGGGCTAAACAAAGCTAAAAAAAACCATGCATTGTTGTCTCTACCAAGTCTGTAGTTAGAACTGTTGAGAGCGGATTGCGAAAACCGCAAAGCAAGCTGAAGATGGTCTCCATGAAAATAACACGGCGATGAATGGCTGCGACAGAATGGACCAAATGGTTGGATATTATAATATCCATGATAGGAAAACCATTACGTGGTGGAAGAATATCTACTACTAGATCTTTGAAATTGCACAGATCAATGCTCACATCCTACATTCCATATGGCAAACAGAGAAAGGAGGAAAAAAAATTGTTATAGAAGGATTTCAAGTAAAGGAAAGTGCACATCGCGAAGTAGCTCAGAGTATTCCTGAAAGTTTGACACTCTGCCTGCCGAAGAATTTCAGTCTGTTGCAGGAAATTATGCCGAAAGATTTACATGAGCCAAGCATTTAATAGAATTTGTCGGTGTCAATAGAGACTGTGTTTTTGCAGCACTCGAACTAAACGACACATATCATATTTTGTTTGCTCCGGCTGCACTAATAGACCAGACTTGTGCGCCAAAGTTTGCGTTGCAGCCTATCACAAATAGACTGCCACATATAGTAAATAAAAACAAACAGACATGACAATTAAATGTAAATCTGCCAAGTGTTGTCCTAATTTTTGTCTGACAAAAAAAAAATACATGATTCAGAATCTGCGGCGAAACTTCTTTTCGGATGGTTGATTGGAAGCAATGGTGTTTATAGTTTAGAATAGTGTTGTTTGTTCAGTAAATTCAATTGGATTAGCAGTGATCAGGATATTGGATAACAACGCCCCCTCGGTAAGTACAATGTTTACATTATTTTTACCTCTTTTTAACAAATTATTTTAGAAGTTATATTATTATTTGTATTTTATTTACAACATACAGCAAAAATTCTCCTACCAACATATTCCTTGTGCTATCTCCTTTATTTTGATATATAATACAACATTTCTGCTACAATGTTAACCATTTTCATAACATTATTGCGACATACACCAATTTCCAGATTTCGGCCATTAGTTTTTTTCATTTGTGTGAAAAAGACATGGTTCAGAATATGCACCAAAACTTCCTTTTGGGTGATTTAAATGAGCAATACTGTTTATATTCTTGAAGACAAGTGGTGTTTGTTTGATTATTCAGTAAATTAAACATGATTAGCAGTATAGGAGTGTAGAAAACACATTCTAAATGCAATGTTTACATTATTTTTACCTACTTTTGTCCAATTATTTTACAAATTATATTATTATTTTTATTTTATTTACAACCTAAAGCAAACATTCTCCTACCAACATATTCCTTGTGCAATCCCCTTTATTTTGATATATAATACAACATTTCTGCTACAATTGTAACCATTTTCATAACTTTACTGTGACAGACCCCACCTTCAAGATTTCAGCCATTATTTTTTGTCATTATTTGTGAAAAATACATGGTTCAGAATATGCACCAAAACTTCTTTTTGGGTTACTTTAATGCGCAATACTGTTTATATTCTTGAAGACAAGTGGTGTTTGTTTGATTATTCAGTAAATTAAACATGATTAGCAGTATAGGAGTGTAGAAAACACCTTATATGTGCAGTTTTTTAAATAATTTTTACCTCTTTAATTTCATTTGTTATTATTAAACCTCTCATTATTGTCATAATATTTGTAACCTATCAATTAATTATTAACACTGTCATGTTCCTTGTGCAATCCCCTTTAATTTGATATGTAATACAATAGGTCTTCTACCACCTTAACCATTTTAAAAGCATTATTGTAACACACCCCTAGTTCCAATTTTCTGCCATAAATGTCTGTTTGGTCACAGCCCAGTTTTTGTTTGGTAGTGAAAGAGTTAAGATATATTTATGTATTACATAAACCAGTATGTTTAATTAAGAATTAGTTACAATTCTCTTAAACCAGGCTGGATGATGTTTACTAAGGAAACACATGTGGGCGCCACGCTGTAATTTTTCCTATGTCTTACAATTTCAAATCTATATGTTACTATCTTGTATAGGCATTATGAACTTATATCTCACTAGTAGTGCTATAATCTATGAATATTATGTTACTGTAAAGTATCAACTCTCATGTCTGAAACACATTCTAGAGATTTTCTCAATGTAGGAGCAGACCCCTGATTCATGCTTCATAGTAAAGAACTAGTGTCTGTCAATTTCATATTCCTATGTTAAAACTTCTAGGCACTGTGAACAATATCTCACTATTTATGCTTAGAAATCTGCAAATAATCTATGTACTATAGAAAGGTGTTTTATCCATGCGGGGACATACAAATGATTACGCGTATTCCTGACTCTTAGTCAGGGGATAAAATGCTTCGCCACATCATAATCTGTAACTTGGAACTATAGTGTTAAATTTTAGTACTATCCTTTTGTTAACGGATTAGTAACCACTCCATATGAGGGTGAACATATAATCATTTCATAAAATAGTGTTAGGGACAGGCCATGTTTGAATATAAATTCATGAAGAATTAAAGTAAACGCGTGATGTAAATGCATGTTCCGATAGGATTCACTCCGCATCGCCTCACCGTAGTAGAAACAGAAGCGAAGATTGATGTGAATAAATTGCTTGCAATATTCAGAAGACTGGACCATGCGGCATAAGTTATTCTTATAAATATCCTCCGAATAATAGCAGTCATTGGCAAAACATATCACAGCGATTACTATCCTCATGTGCTGTACGCAGTGGGGGAAAACAATGGATGTTTTAGTTCATGAAGATAATTCAAAAACCTAGGCTCCCTGCATCATCATTATGATTATTATGTATGATTATCATGTACTTAATATCAGAGAAATGTACATGTATGTTTTTTTTTTTGGGTATGAGAATTTTCTTTGTTCTGATTGTTACTTTTTACTGTGGGAATATACATTTTAATGTTGCACCTTGGGATTAGAGGATGTTGATGTAAGAATACATATGTATGTCAGTACTTAAGAAGCCAATGGTGAATAGTCTTGACCTAGTGATGATTATAGTGCCGAAATGAAGACGCGGCATTAGAAACCACAGGGATTCTGTATAGGCTATTCTCTTCAAGTAATGAGAGAGACAATATCAACATGTTGGATGGACAGAATGACTTCACCCATCCAATAGTCCCAGTAACAACAGAACAAAATATAAGTGAGAAAATACCTTACTCACTAGGAAGGGTCAGAATGGCTCTACTCAGCAATGAGGGACAGTGGAACATGAACACCCACTCCTTTCCCCTTCTCCCCTTGTTGTTTTGTATTTGTGTTTGTAATTGTGTTGTAAACCTTTTATCATAACACAGTAGGTTAATGCTAGTGTTGTATTCTTTGTCATCCCTTTTCTGTAGAAGAGAAGCAGGTGGTGGTTGAATTTGGTGGGACTATATCACTAACACTGGATCCTGGGTCAACAGCCATAAAGTGAATGTCCAAACCATAGTCTGGATCTAGCAATACCTCCATGTTTACTGCGGCGCTCAATAGCTCCATAGCGAGCAACAGATAAATTAGAAGACAACTGATTGGGTGAGTGATTAAGTCCTAGGTTAGTAGGAAGATCCAGGATGGACTTCAAGATCTAATAATCTACAAAGATGAAGATCAACAAAGTAACTGACAACAGTGACTCGTCAGTTATACGTTTGAGAAGTATCATCTATGGCCTCATCATTCAACAAAATCAGTGAAACTATGGGACAATCCTTCTACAAGTTATTAAAACTAACAACAGTGAGTAATCTTCAACTGTTGGTTGGATTACCAAGTTAATATCCACAATGGATAAGTCTTCGAAAGAACATCTCACAGCTGCAAAAGTCAAACATAAGGTTCCAGCCATGCAACACCAAGTTCTAGCTATGAACACCAACTCAAACAAATGGGAAGAAGACATTGAACCAATACAACCAAGGTGCCAACTGAAAACCATACCTACACCAGATTACCTCAAGGTTCCCAAACCTGAACACATAAAAAAAAAGACCATATGAAAGCAGCTAGCGGAGTAAGTGCCTCTACGCCTGCAACCACAGGAATCACCTGATTGCTTGCAACCCTGGATATGTGGTGGAGTCAATATTCTTCAGTTCCATGCCTGCAGCAGAATCCTGGAATTAATTCCAGATGAACCAAATGAATAACAAGCAGAATTGTATGTCTACACTGAAAGTAAATAATGAATCAGAACTCTGTGCTGGTCCCATGTCAGCCTAAATGCCAATAACGGTGGAATAGGTTATAGACTGATGACTAGGTGGGTGAAAAATCTGTGGGAACAAAATTGAGATTCGGATATTATAAGCCGAGACGCTGAAAGGTAGGCATCCTTTTCATCAGATATGGTGATATAGGGAAGAACCTTAGTCCAAGACCAAAGATGCATCTCCTGAAGGTATGACCAACCCAGGCCTCAATTTCACACTGACACCGAGCCGTTCGCAAAGAAGATTCTTGAATTCAGCTCCACGGAGGAGATATGTGGTGAATTTATTTCCTAAGGATTATAAGTAGTTCCGCAACCAACTTCAGTGGACATTAAACATGACTGTGAGTATTTATTGCTGTCACGGGTAAATATGGACATTAACTGCTGTGCACTGGAGAAGAATACCCATCCGCAATGCCTAAATGAACACTATAATTAATTAATTTAATTATTAGTATCAACTGTTTTCATGTGTGTGTTTTTTTCTTCTATGACATATAAAGAGTGTTAGTGTGTAATGAGGTATAACCAATGATGGTTAAGGTAAATAGTATTTTGACATCAACTCATTATTTTTAAATATGATAATTGTACATGGTGTCAGAAACAAAAATATATATGTTGGGTTTCTGCAACTAGACCAATGTGATTTTATCTAGGTACAATGAGTCGAGTAAGCAGAACCAATTTGTGGTTGTTGTGTTGTTTGTAATAACCTGGTTTTTTTCTGGGGTCCCTGGGTACTATGTTGTAATACTGCATATCATTCCCATGCCTGTCTGAAAATGCATAGTGTTTATTACACATCTATATATGTAATTGCAGATCTTGAGTTAATACCTGAACTGTTTGTCCAAAAGTGTCGTGTACATCAAGTAAATGTGGTGTCCAATAAGTGGTTGTTTATATGTTGTGAGCAATCAATCTCCTTCTAGCATCTATAGTTAATTTAAAGGGTGATGAAGTGGGAAGGGAAACCTACACACAGATGCCATTGTTTCAAGGATTGAACTCTTTTCTCCTGGGATTTGTGGTAAATATCCCTGATCACCCTGCATTCTGACCAGTGACCAGAGAATCAATAATACCCCCTAGACATTTTAACGAATCATTCTCAGGAATTAAAATCCACATCCCACATGTGTGGGCATCGTCCGTGAATTAAAACTCATGGTAAACATCACAATTGGTGTATTATTGTGAGTATATGAATTCAGGGAAAACCTCTCGCAGGTAAACCAAGTCACTTCAGAATGTTATAGTGTTAGTAACAGACCTAATCACTCATTAGTATGAGCTGAGTCAAGTGTTATATGAACCCATAATGGCTCAGATAAATATAGGTTTTTTTTTTTTGGTACAAAACTGTTCACAGGTAATATCTTGATTCTGGCAGATGCATCAGGTAGTTGGTTGTTGGGTATGAGATTTTTTTTTTTTAAACTCATATTTTATATCTTATTGATGGGAATGAACCTCCAGTAGTAAGGTCTCTGGGATGGTAAACTCACATAAGATAGGTAATTCAGTGAATGTTTAGAATTCATAGTCAATCCCATTTGATGTTTGAGGTATGGTTCTGCTACTCTGGTATTCTCTTTAAATGGTTTAAAAGTGGTGTACTCATGAACACACTACTATATTATGTATCCATAAGGTTTATGTTCCTACATATGAATCATGTGTTAATTAACTATTTTGTCATTGATTATCATTGTATTTTCATGCTTGATCTGCTTGTATAATTCATGCAATATTGAAAAGTTACCAAGGCAGCAGAGAGTGATAGACAATTTTATAGATAATTAGGACAGATAAGTTAAAAATCCAAAAAAAATTTTTTAAGGGAAAAATTTAATCAACAAATGATTCAGTAGTACAGTAAATAATACCTGAGAGATGAATTAAACCAGGGGAAAATAGCAGTAACTAAAGTAAATGAACTAATGGTAAGGCCAAAACCACCACTTGCAAAAATGTAGACATAGTTAATGGAAGGGAAGGAATATTGTAAGAATTTGCATTATTTAGGGGCACCCTAATTTAATCCTTTTTTTTTCATATAACATAACATGTTCTACAACACCGGTAGTAAAGTAAAGTGAATAAATGATGGATACTTAGGAAGAAAAGCCATACCGACACTTATTCTACTCCACCGGTGATATGAGTAGTATTATTAACTAACTCAGATGGCCCATATGTTAATAAATAGGGTCAACCAAAATATTCACCTGGTGATGTAAGTGAAACTGATCAACTCACTTACTGACCCAACAGAATATAAGGTATTTCTCTAAATTATCCACCCCGATTCCATTATTGATGGTAGCGGAAACAGACCGTATAGGTATGTAAAAGGTATAATTAAAGAATTAACATAAGAAATTGGAATTTCAAATAAACTTCAGGAGATACCGGAAAAAATCTGTGCCAGTCTCTAGTCAGAGACTGAACATTTCAGATATTGGCTCCTTAACTTTGAAATTTACAGTTTAACATCATTAAGTGAAATGTTCACTATGAGTAGTCCTCATCAAAAAGAGGAGTGAAACAGCTTTTAGTTAGCGATTAGCTTACGTAAAGTTATTTCAATAATTGCCTAACTAACATTAATATTCTCATAAGGGAAGAATTAAGAAGGGCAAAAATAAGTGGTACAATAGAGGCGCGCGACTCAATTGTATTTTCTTTGAAACTAACCGAGTAACTAAATTCTAGATAATGCTCGAAGTCTACTAATAGGTAGATGAATCAGAAATCAATCGCAAGGCGAAACAGATTTCTACATCTCAGTTCTGACTAGGATTATATGCCAGCATTAAATATGTGAAAGCAGATCCAGACTAACAGAGATTAGCTTAAATAACTGATACGAATCAGTAAAAAGCAACAATTAAATAAACAACTCTTAAAATAGATGCTGTTTATAGATAGGACGAACCCTTTGACGTAAAGACAGAGGAAACGCCTAAAACTTATACAGTGAACCCTTGCTAGAAAAATGGAATATAGCTGTGTAAAAACCAAGCAAATTGGAGCATATAGCTGAAGAATTGCTTGATATTTACTAGATTAGGAATTTCAATCAGGAATCCAGCTAGTAAATTATATAACAGTTCAGAGATAGACCTTAGTCAATCTAAATAAATCCAGAGTTTCCACGTATTAAACGGATGAAAACAAAACTGGAGAGAAACATTAAGAGTACCTTACCTGTTATCCTGAGGACACAACTCAGGAGACGCCAGTATGAGAGGGATATACAGATGTAACAGTAATTTTACTAAGACTAGTAACCCACATCCATAACTGGAAAGTGAACCAGCAACTTGATTATCTGGAAGACTATCACAGGAATCACAAAAAGGGGCTTTTAACTTCTCACTGAACTGATTATATATGGTAGGAGACAATACGTCTGAACCTACATAACAATGTATGTTGCTAAGTTGAAAATAGTCTAAAACCTGGAGGGAGGCAGACGACGATCAATGTACGCCAAGCGACGCACAATTGCTCGTAATTCAACACCAAAGCAACAAATACAGAGTGAAACTCAAACACATCAAGTTAGAATTACTAATAAGGATTCTAGCGTAAAATAGATCTAGGTTAGAAGGAAAAGCAGAGAGAGAGAGAGAGAGTAAGCTAAGAATTACTTCGTTTCTGATAGATTCATGTTCCCCGGAATAGTCGGTTCAGAACGGAAATCTAGAAAAGTTGGACCTTGTTTACATGTTAGACGAGATTCTCGGGAAAAACCCGCAAGAGTAAGGGACACCACTCTAATCAGTAGTTATCAAAACTGATCGGAAAATCCCATAACTCGACTAATAACCCAAACACATGATGTATTGGATGAAAATGTATTCAACAGGAACCATATTTAGCTTCCTTTAAATATCAGATCTATAGTTAAAACAAACGTCTAACTTACAGGGAGACGGGCGAGTTTAATATGCTATCAGTAGACGCAGAATTAACCGTCGGTTTTAACATAATCTCAAGATTGATAATCTAATGAGAGAGAAATCAAGCTTAATGATGATATTTCAATTGCTTCAAAAAGTCGGTTTGATGCAGACAAACTAGTACTTGAAAGTAACAAATTATCAGATAACCACTCATATTTCAAACAATAGCTGACAACAGTGGAGAGGGTGCTACACTCTTTCACTAAAGAGAAATAATCCATTAGGGTTATGCCAGTTGTCGTGACTAGAAGAAAATGGGCGTGGCTCTGGTAGATTTTAATATAGGAAAGAAATGTAGTAAAGTAATAAGGGATGGATACTAGGGGAGTCAATGTAAAGACGGAAATTGTAGAGTACTACTCGACCATTTAATTTCTGAAAGAAATAAATGTCTTAAATTGGGGAGGCGTGTGGTATAATAAAACGTCCTTACCCTTTCCTATTTATGGACTCCCTTAAAAATAAACAAACCCTTACAATTACTGTTTAAGTAACTTACTTAATGTAGGAGAAAATAAAACAGCGATAGACTGACCGTGGCACAGCTAAATTTATTTTGGCTTGTTTTCTCTCCCTTATCTGGCCAATCCTGGCGAGGGGGAAAACAAAGACTGAAGCGGCCATTTCTAGTCAAGAGAACACACAAGAAAGTCGACCTTTCCCTTCGGGGAGAAGGTAGTTTGCCTTAAAAACATGATTCTATTCAAGCTATTGGTATGTTATCTACATTATTAAGATATATTTATGTATTACATAAACCAGTATGTTTAATTAAGAATTAGTTACAATTCTCTTAAACCAGGCTGGATGATGTTTACTAAGGAAACACATGTGGGCGCCACGCTGTAATTTTTCCTATGTCTTACAATTTCAAATCTATATGTTAATATCTTGTATAGGCATTATGAACTTATATCTCACTAGTAGTGCTATAATCTATGAATATTATGTGTACTGTAAAGTATCAACTCTCATGTCTGAAACACATTCTAGAGATTTTCTCAATGTAGGAGCAGACCCCTGATTCATGCTTCATAGTAAAGAACTAGTGTCTGTCAATTTCATATTCCTATGTTAAAACTTCTAGGCACTGTGAACAATATCTCACTATTTATGCTTAGAAATCTGCAAATAATCTATGTACTATAGAAAGGTGTTTTATCCATGCGGGGACATACAAATGATTACGCGTATTCCTGACTCTTAGTCAGGGGATAAAATGCTTCGCCACATCATAATCTGTAACTTGGAACTATAGTGTTAAATTTTAGTACTATCCTTTTGTTAACGGATTAGTAACCACTCCATATGAGGGTGAACATATAATCATTTCATAAAATAGTGTTAGGGACAGGCCATGTTTGAATATAAATTCATGAAGAATTAAAGTAAACGCGTGATGTAAATGCATGTTCCGATAGGATTCACTCCGCATCGCCTCACCGTAGTAGAAACAGAAGCGAAGATTGATGTGAATAAATTGCTTGCAATATTCAGAAGACTGGACCATGCGGCATAAGTTATTCTTATAAATATCCTCCGAATAATAGCAGTCATTGGCAAAACATATCACAGCGATTACTATCCTCATGTGCTGTACGCAGTGGGGGAAAACAATGGATGTTTTAGTTCATGAAGATAATTCAAAAACCTAGGCTCCCTGCATCATCATTATGATTATTATGTATGATTATCATGTACTTAATATCAGAGAAATGTACATGTATGTTTTTTTTTTGGTATGAGAATTTTCTTTGTTCTGATTGTTACTTTTTACTGTGGGAATATACATTTTAATGTTGCACCTTGGGATTAGAGGATGTTGATGTAAGAATACATATGTATGTCAGTACTTCAGAAGCCAATGGTGAATAGTCTTGACCTAGTGATGATTATAGTGCCGAAATGAAGACGCGGCATTAGAAACCACAGGGATTCTGTATAGGCTATTCTCTTCAAGTAATGAGAGAGACAATATCAACATGTTGGATGGACAGAATGACTTCACCCATCCAATAGTCCCAGTAACAACAGAACAAAATATAAGTGAGAAAATACCTTACTCACTAGGAAGGGTCAGAATGGCTCTACTCAGCAATGAGGGACAGTGGAACATGGACACCCACTCCTTTCCCCTTCTCCCCTTGTTGTTTTGTATTTGTGTTTGTAATTGTGTTGTAAACCTTTTATCATAACACAGTAGGTTAATGCTAGTGTTGTATTCTTTGTCATCCCTTTTCTGTAGAAGAGAAGCAGGTGGTGGTTGAATTTGGTGGGACTATATCACTAACACTGGATCCTGGGTCAACAGCCATAAAGTGAATGTCCAAACCATAGTCTGGATCTAGCAATACCTCCATGTTTACTGCGGCGCTCAATAGCTCCATAGCGAGCAACAGATAAATTAGAAGACAACTGATTGGGTGAGTGATTAAGTCCTAGTTTAGTAGGAAGATCCAGGATGGACTTCAAGATCTAATAATCTACAAAGATGAAGATCAACAAAGTAACTGACAACAGTGACTCGTCAGTTATACGTTTGAGAATTATCATCTATGGCCTCATCATTCAACAAAATCAGTGAAACTATGGGACAATCCTTCTACAAGTTATTAAAACTAACAACAGTGAGTAATCTTCAACTGTTGGTTGGATTACCAAGTTAATATCCACAATGGATAAGTCTTCGAAAGAACATCTCACAGCTGCAAAAGTCAAACATAAGGTTCCAGCCATGCAACACCAAGTTCTAGCTATGAACACCAACTCAAACAAATGGGAAGAAGACATTGAACCAATACAACCAAGGTGCCAACTGAAAACCATACCTACACCAGATTACCTCAAGGTTCCCAAACCTGAACACATAAAAAAAAAGACCATATGAAAGCAGCTAGCGGAGTAAGTGCCTCTACGCCTGCAACCACAGGAATCACCTGATGGCTTGCAACCCTGGATATGTGGTGGAGTCAATATTCTTCAGTTCCATGCCTGCAGCAGAATCCTGGAATTAATTCCAGATGAACCAAATGAATAACAAGCAGAATTGTATGTCTACACTGAAAGTAAATAATGAATCAGAACTCTGTGCTGGTCCCATGTCAGCCTAAATGCCAATAACGGTGGAATAGGTTATAGACTGATGACTAGGTGGGTGAAAAATCTGTGGGAACAAAATTGAGATTCGGATATTATAAGCCGAGACGCTGAAAGGTAGGCATACTTTTCATCAGATATGGTGATATAGGGAAAAACCTTAGTCCAAGACCAAAGATGCATCTCCTGAAGGTATGACCAACCCAGGCCTCAATTTCACACTGACACCGAGCCGTTCGCAAAGAAGATTCTTGAATTCAGCTCCACGGAGGAGATATGTGGTGAATTTATTTCCTAAGGATTATAAGTAGTTCCGCAACCAACTTCAGTGGACATTAAACATGACTGTGAGTATTTATTGCTGTCACGGGTAAATATGGACATTAACTGCTGTGCACTGGAGAAGAATACCCATCCGCAATGCCTAAATGAACACTATAATTAATTAATTTAATTATTAGTATCAACTGTTTTCATGTGTGTGTTTTTTTCTTCTATGACATATAAAGAGTGTTAGTGTGTAATGAGGTATAACCAATGATGGTTAAGGTAAATAGTATTTTGACATCAACTCATTATTTTTAAATATGATAATTGTACATGGTGTCAGAAACAAAAATATATATGTTGGGTTTCTGCAACTAGACCAATGTGATTTTATCTAGGTACAATGAGTCGAGTAAGCAGAACCAATTTGTGGTTGTTGTGTTGTTTGTAATAACCTGGTTTTTTTCTGGGGTCCCTGGGTACTATGTTGTAATACTGCATATCATTCCCATGCCTGTCTGAAAATGCATAGTGTTTATTACACATCTATATATGTAATTGCAGATCTTGAGTTAATACCTGAACTGTTTGTCCAAAAGTGTCGTGTACATCAAGTAAATGTGGTGTCCAATAAGTGGTTGTTTATATGTTGTGAGCAATCAATCTCCTTCTAGCATCTATAGTTAATTTAAAGGGTGATGAAGTGGGAAGGGAAACCTACACACAGATGCCATTGTTTCAAGGATTGAACTCTTTTCTCCTGGGATTTGTGGTAAATATCCCTGATCACCCTGCATTCTGACCAGTGACCAGAGAATCAATAATACCCCCTAGACATTTTAACGAATCATTCTCAGGAATTAAAATCCACATCCCACAGCTCCCATGTCTACCTAGCCTAAAACGGGAACTAGAAATATCATAGGAAGTAAAAGCGCCCTGTGAGATATTGATTGCATCACCATAGGAGTGCTGGTTTGATACATACAAATATGGGGTGGACAACACATACTCAATCAAGGCGTAGAAAGGGGTTTGTAACATTATTTTACATCTTATGTCCTGTATATACATTCTTATATTCATGGTTTGATCCCCGCTGCGCTGGTTTTCTGTTTCACATTTCTAGGGCTTATATTTCGAATTAAAACCGATCCTTTGGGCGTCGGTGTAAATCTCTCACTAAGCTTTTGATGACTTCGTGAACAGGGGTCGCGGTGGTCCAAATAAGAATTCATACTATTTGTACAGTAGGTGCACATTCGGTGTGTCTCTCCGTGTGTATTCATTCTCATAACACGACTCTCTACATCTCTGCCAAATGTGATGATTACCTGGTGAAAGCTGCTCTTGTGTGTGCAATTGTCGATTTATTCCTCGCACCTGTGTATCCGCTTGACTGAGATCACCTGCTCGATGGTATCTTCCGTCTCGTGCAAATCACGACTTCCCTCACTTTAATCGGCTTCCGTTGAGATCATTCACGTTGCCATGCAGTGGATGTCTGTCAACATAATTAACTCTCACTTTGATTAATACACACGACGAACAGCGAATCTGTCTTGGGACCGATATAGTTAATAGTCGAATGTAGTCATATTAGTATTCACTTATCACTGTTTGTTTCCTGATGAAGATCTTTGTTGCCGCAACGTCTACTCGATTATTTATGATTGCGTTATTCTTCAACGGACCTTTTTAACTTTTTCCTTAAGGTATTGCATTTTCACACTTTACCTCAGCTAAACACATTCCACCATTTGGTTTCTGAACCTCATCTCATCTCATCATGTTCCTCTTGTACCTTGCGGTGTCGAGGTGAAGTATAAACTTCGTGAGAGTGCCCGGTTATGGGCTTCGTATATCGACATTCCCATGGATTCTGTTATTCCCTCCGTCCAGCGTTTACGTGGTCGGCCTCTTCCTCTGTTTCCATCTGGTCTGTACGTCATTGCCTGTTGTGGCATGCTGTTGACTGGTAGCCTACTTGCATGGCCAAACCATTTGACTTGCTGCTTTCTAATAAAATCTAGAGCAGCTTTAACCCCCACTTTAGTCCTGATTTCTTCATTTCTGATCTTATCTCTTCTGAACCATCAGGTGGCAATTGCTTTTTTATGGCTATTAACATACTCTACGGACGAGAGCAAGCGAGCACACAAGAAGAAAATGGGATGACAACATCAAAGACATTGTATAATCACAGAATGATACAATGTGTTTCCACTAAACGGGCGGCGGAACGTCAGCTAATCCCCCCACGACGCTGGATGGCAAAGGTGGAAGATGATGATGATAAAGATAGACCGGTATATTAAATGTCTCACTGTATATTCGCCTTCGCAAATCCTAAGATATTTAACATTTGTCAATCCCTCTCCGTTCTCCTCTCGGCTAATTTTGATGAACCCCAGTCATGTGAAAACCCACACAACATCTGAGATATTAAGTTGTTTACCTAAACGCTTTCTGGGGTAATTATTTCATGTTCATACTGTGCCGGGTGGGCGAAAGCCTAACCAAGACTGACTAGGTCAAAAAGAGATATTTCTAGACTCAGTGGGCGGAGAATAGAGCAACACATTCCAGCCACACACTGTGCACCTTTGTCTGAAATACTGACTACATGTGGGCATAAAAACTTCATTTACTCTTTTTTCAATTATGTTTTTCATGAACTGTCGTGTGATATATTTATAGCCCTTCAGCAGAGGAGCAAGCTTAATCCTCACCATTGTTTCCGTTACATTCCTACAGCTCTTCTTCTTCGTCGTCGTCTTCCTCTTGTTCTTCTACTTCTTCTTCTTCACTGTAAGTCGGGAGATCGTTTTATTAAACGTAATGTATAACCCTGTATGTTTCACCTCTCGGTATCTTGATGTAGCTAACAATTGGCAGGTCTCTCATGTTCAGCTGTATTGCACATTTATTGCTTGTAGCGGGAACAAGCTCACAAGCATCGCTGCATCAGCGATCTAGTATATTTGGAGAACCACATGCTAACTGTGCATGTCTTCTGCTGCCATTTATCTCCGCAACCGGAGCACAGAGCCTCACCCAAGCCATGCTAAGCCATCCAATCCTTTGCTCTCTCCTTCAGCTCCATCATTGTCATATATTTATTATTCGTCTTCATCTCTAATTCTTGCCTCCGTGTGTTTTAATGTCTCCCTCTGTTCCATGTGTCGTCGGGCGATATCTCGCCATTTCACTGTTCTACGCGCGAAAACGTTGATAAAAGACTTCTGCATAATTTAAAAAAAAAAACACACACACACACACACAATTTCATGCAAAAAATTTAATTTTAAGATATGTCATTTCTTTTACCGTCTATGCTGGATTTCCCAATCCATACTAATTTCCCAGGTGCCAGCTCTGGAGGTGTTCCTAGAGACAAGGGTAAGTCGGAGATCCAGACAGACTCATGTGGCTTTCTCTGCATAGCTTCATACTGCCACACCAGTTATTACTATTACTGAGTCGTGTAGTATTGATTTTTCATTTTTCACATGCCTTTATAATGCATATATTTTATATTGTTGCTGTTTTTAGTAAGCCTTGAATGATGTGTGAATGGTATAATGTATGAAAGAGAGTGATAACAGGGCAGAATGTTAGACGGGCCTGCGTGCCCAATTCTTAACCCTTTCAAAATAAAGTTTTGATGTTGTTGTTGTTGTTGTTGTTGTTGTTGTTGTTGTTGTTGTTGTTGCTAAATGAGCATGTTTTCTTGACTGGCTAAGCCATTCTCATTTCCTTATCTTTAAGCTTATAGGTGTAGGTCAAAATGGCCGAATGGATAAGAACCCGTGTTGGACTAAAATGATTACCTGTCGTCTTTGATTTGGGGACGTTAATTACAAGTACCTCTGTAGTCCGAGTGGGTTCGCATCATGGCGAGGGACACTGTTAATAGGTAAAAGCTAATCCACACGAACAATTCAGTCCATCACTACTGGGAGTAGTCTGTATGGACTACGCTTGAGTTCAAAGCGAGCGAGTGCAAAAACAAATACTTGTAGGCTAGAGTGTGCAGCTAAACTTGTCTACGAAATGGTACAGCCAACTCCACACCAACACTCTTTAGTCGCCTTATACGGCGTGCGAGATAGATTGTAGTGTTGCAATTCTCTCCTTGCATTAAGGACGCAAATAATACCACTGCTATATAAGATATATTATAATAATAAGACTGCTCTTTACAGAAAATGCTATCTTTAAGACAGGAAATCAAACCTATTAACAGTGTCCCTCGCCATCAGGCGAACCCACTCCGACTACAGAGGTACTTGTAATCTTTGAGACATAATAATATAGATTTACTAACTTTACACAATGCATTCCCGCACTGTAGTGTAGAGGAATGAAGGTGTCTCACAATCCCCCGAAATAAAGAGTCGACAGTTTGAAATCAGCCCCAGACAGAGTTAGAAGCAGATCGTCTTGCATTGATTTCGACTGTTTGATCTTCGGCGCTCAGAAAGCAATGACACTCATATTGTTTTTGTTTTTGTTTTTGTGTGCATATCCTTTTTACAGGACGTCACTGTCAACACCAGCATTTTACTGCTGTTGTTGATGTCTTGGCAAGTTTCACGTTCAGTAGTTTGCCATTGCTTTCTGAACGACCGGCTCCCATACCAACTCGTTAAAACTCAGCGCAACGCGGTCTGCTGCCAAATCGGTCGCAGCAGTGTTTCGAACGCGAGTAGGTGGGCTTACGAATCGCGTCCGTAAAGCCTTTGCCACGGAGACCGGCAATGACACTGTGCTGAACGTAGAAATTGTCTAGTAAATCACACACAGCCAAAACAATGCTGGGGTTGACTGCGACATTCTGTAACGGACAAGCAACTAACTGTTTAACATTGTGAGAATATGCTTCTTGTATTTTGCTATTTGTATTGATGGTATATCGCTGGACATACAAGGGTTAGGTACTGAATGTATCTTGTTACTCTGCTGCTTCTTTTGGTTGACAGCTTCAGATAGTGGAGGTTTCCTCCCCGGGTTTGATGTGTTCCATCGCCAACAGACTCGAACCCAATGCCTGGATGGAGAAGTATACGATAACCGATTCATACTCAACATTCCATACAATATATTATACAAAGTGCCACCGAAATGGGGACACTTGATAATTACTCTGAGCACGTGGTTCAATTCTTGCAACTGATAATTATCGTAAGAAACTGGTAACAACGTGACTATGTTTAGAATATTGGATTTTACACTTAAAGGATGCTTGGGATGTTTGTGTTTTTATTGTGCCCCTTTGATGTCAACATTCCACTTCACATGTTGGTTCTTCAGTTTGCACTTTTCCGACTTTGTTGAAAACCGCTGTTTCAGCAAACTCTCACACATACTAAGTTATCAATTTATCTGTCTTTCTGCCAGTCTGTATCTCGGCCTATCTGCCGACTTGTCTGTCTGTATGTCTGTATGTCTATCTGCCTGCCTGCCTGCCTGCCTGTCTGTCTGTCTGTCTGTCTGTCTGTCTCGCTCTCTCTCTCTCTCTCTCTCTCTATATATATATATATATATATATATATATATATATATATATATATAGAGAGAGAGAGAGAGAGAGAGAGCTAGAGAGAGAGAGAGAGAGAGCGAGACAGACAGACAGACAGACAGACAGCCACATAAGCTTCTGACACCCACGTAACTTCTTACACCCACGTAAGCTTCTTACACCCACGTAAGCTTCTTACACCCACGTAGCTTCTTACACCCACGTAATCTTCATACACCCACGTAAGCTTCTTACACCCACGTAAGCTTCTTACACCCACGTAGCTTCTTACACCCACGTAAGCTTCTTACACCCACGTAAGCTTCTTACACCCACGTAAGCTTCTTACACCCACGTAGCTTCTTACACCCACGTAAGCTTCTTACACCCACGTAAGCTTCTTACACCCACGTAGCTGACACTCAGATATACATATAACCTGCTTTAAGCCACATATGCTGACACCCACACACGCTGACAGCCACATGCACACAATAAACCTCTAGCACCCAGACCTACTCATACGCTTCTTACACACACGTAAGCGGACACCCACACTCACACATATGCTTCTGACACCCATATAAACTGACAGCCACATTCACACTATAAACCCCTGACACCCACATACGCTGACACTCACATAAGGTGACTCCCACATTCACACAATAAACCTCTGACACCCCCACTCACACTCAAGCTCCTGACACACCCATTAACACATTCGCCCCTGACACTCACATTCACGCAATCACCAGCAACAGTGCCCAGATGGTCTGACGTCTTCAGTCTTCCTCTGGTGTCTGCCTCTCTAAGCGACGCTACTTCGTCATGGCACGTGCGGATGAACACCTGCACTAAAGGCCAGCCGGAAATGGGATCACCTTCAAGTACACGATGAGCAAGTGTGAAAAACAGACAGACATCTACATCTGGAAGGAAGGCTACAGGACTGGTAAAGTTAATCGCACTTTTACAGATGGGGGAAAACGGAATAATTTACTTGTTTAACCCGGTTGGTTGTGAATCCCCAAGAATACTGTGGTGTAACTCTTAAGTCTGATGGTTGGCGATCACGTCGTGTAAGACTGAACAAAGCTTAGATCCATGGTGGTAGTGTTGGAGTAGAGATTTTCTTCCATATGGTCCTAAAGTAACATCTCTAGGGCATTGTGTAGCCAAACTCCCCTCCCCCTCTCCAGGCCAGGAATGCAGTGGGGTGCGCAAGGCGGGTGCTGTAACTTCACATCTGCATAGTAGTCAGGTCACAATTTAAGATATTTCGTTATCAGAAAATTCCAGTCCAATGCCCAGGAGAAATATAATTGGGATTTATGTTTATAATGTATATGACGCTTTTGTTGTATTGATATGTAATTACAGCCCATTGCCGTATTAGACCACTTTTCTTAGACCTGAAGGGAAAGCCATAATAAAGTTATGGGGCATGTCAACATAAGAGGAGGGATAGAGAAATAAGCCGCGTGGGGGAATTTGACAACAGAGGCATAAAAAGAACTACACAGATGAATATATAAAGCTTAAAAAGGGTTTAATGTGTGGGGTGGTTAAAGAAGAGAGGATCGATTTCATTGCGCCAGGGTTTCTCCATTTTGGCTCGGTATCTTTCAGGAGAGCTGCCTGCCCAAAGTGTCGCACAGTGCACGAACTCCCTAGCTCCAGCGTAGATCCCATATGAGCCTCTGAAAAAAATGCACTCGTGAACGGAACGAGGGAGTAGTCAGGAAATGAACTCCCGACCTAGGGTACGCCAGGCAGGCGGCTTAAAGCCTAAAGCTTAGACAGCTGGCAATAAATCATGTCGTATAAAACAAAAGTTAGTTGCTTATCCTTTACAGTACGTAGCAGTCAACCCCAGCATTTTTTGGCTGTTTGTGATCTCTTGGTAAGTTTACGTTCAATTGTTTGCCATTCCGGTTAGCGGGGTAGGGGTATCCCCTATCAAAGGAGATGTAAGACGCCTCCTTTTCTCCGTTAGTCTACGGCAGTGGTTCTCAACCTTGTTTGGCCCATGCCCCCCCCCCTTTACCATATGTTCAGAACGTCATTCCCCCCCCCCTTCGAATTTCATCCCTATAAATCCTCCCCACCTTTACACAGTATACATAAAAATGAAGCTAAATTTTATAAAACATACTAGAACAAGTCTAAACATCCACATAAAACGTGATTTGCGGGTCTACTTACGTTATAAAACGAATTTCATTTGGGCGAGAAATACAGAACCGTAAAATTTAGAGGGAAAAACAATATCAAGTAATTGGTTCTTGTATTAATGCGATCTTGAAATAATCTTAATTTCCCCCCTCCCCCGCCTGGAAACCCTAACATTCCCTCCCCAGGGGGGGGGGGGGGAATTCCCGACCGTTTGAGAACCACTGGTCTATGGGACACTATTGGGCAAGGCGGAGTACGCGTTAGCCCCTCTATCCTTGTTACGTGAAGCTGTGGAAGCAGGTGGTGGATGGAGTGTGACAGCAGCCGACGGGTTGTTGCTGGTTATGGTCTGCACTCTGCGGCGAAAGAAAGATGATCTCATCGGTAGAGACAATGGTTATGGCCACCGACTAGTACAGTCACTGCTCAGAAGAAAAGCAATGGCAAACTACCTTCTGCAAAACTTGCCAAGAAACTACAACAACCATGAAAGTAAAAATTACTGGTGATAGTGATGACGGAGTTATCCTCGAGGGTGTTACTAAGAAAATTCCTTGTGTCAGACTAAGAGAGTGAGAAT
>OY992881.1:72465028-72484937 GCA_963921405.1 Cepaea hortensis
ATCATCATCATCATCATCATCATCATCATCATCATCATCATCATCATCATCATCATCATCATCATCATCATCATCATCATCATCATCATCATCATCATCATCATCATCATCATCATCATCATCATCATCATCATCATCATCATCATCATCATCATCATCATCATCATCATCATCATCATCATCATCATCATCATCATCATCATCATCATCATCATCATCATCATCATCATCATCATCATCATCATCATCATCATCATCATCATCATCATCATCATCATCATCATCATCATCATCATCATCATCATCATCATCATCATCATCATCATCATCATCATCATCATCATCATCATCATCATCATCATCATCATCATCATCATCATCATCATCATCATCATCATCATCATCATCATCATCATCATCATCATCATCATCATCATCATCATCATCATCATCATCATCATCATCATCATCATCATCATCATCATCATCATCATCATCATCATCATCATCATCATCATCATCATCATCATCATCATCATCATCATCATCATCATCATCATCATCATCATCATCATCATCATCATCATCATCATCATCATCATCATCATCATCATCATCATCATCATCATCATCATCATCATCATCATCATCATCATCATCATCATCATCATCATCATCATCATCATCATCATCATCATCATCATCATCATCATCATCATCATCATCATCATCATCATCATCATCATCATCATCATCATCATCATCATCATCATCATCATCATCATCATCATCATCATCATCATCATCATCATCATCATCATCATCATCATCATCATCATCATCATCATCATCATCATCATCATCATCATCATCATCATCATCATCATCATCATCATCATCATCATCATCATCATCATCATCATCATCATCATCATCATCATCATCATCATCATCATCAGCATCAGCATCATCAGCATCAGCATCAGCATCAGCATCAGCATCAGCATCAGCATCAGCATCAGCATCAGCATCAGCATCAGCATCAGCATCAGCATCAGCATCAGCATCAGCATCAGCATCAGCATCAGCATCAGCATCAGCATCAGCATCAGCATCAGCATCAGCATCAGCATCAGCATCAGCATCAGCATCAGCATCAGCATCAGCATCAGCATCAGCATCAGCATCAGCATCAGCATCAGCATCAGCATCAGCATCAGCATCAGCATCAGCATCAGCATCAGCATCAGCATCAGCATCAGCATCAGCATCAGCATCAGCATCAGCATCAGCATCAGCATCAGCATCAGCATCAGCATCAGCATCAGCATCAGCATCAGCATCAGCATCAGCATCAGCATCAGCATCAGCATCAGCATCAGCATCAGCATCAGCATCATCATCATCATCATCATCATCATCATCATCATCATCATCATCATCATCATCATCATCATCATCATCATCATCATCATCATCATCATCATCATCATCATCATCATCATCATCATCATCATCATCATCATCATCATCATCATCATCATCATCATCATCATCATCATCATCATCATCATCATCATCATCATCATCATCATCATCATCATCATCATCATCATCATCATCATCATCATCATCATCATCATCATCATCATCATCATCATCATCATCATCATCATCATCATCATCATCATCATCATCATCATCATCATCATCATCATCATCATCATCATCATCATCATCATCATCATCATCATCATCATCATCATCATCATCATCATCATCATCATCATCATCATCATCATCATCATCATCATCATCATCATCATCATCATCATCATCATCATCATCATCATCATCATCATCATCATCATCATCATCATCATCATCATCATCATCATCATCATCATCATCATCATCATCATCATCATCATCATCATCATCATCATCATCATCATCATCATCATCATCATCATCATCATCATCATCATCATCATCATCATCATCATCATCATCATCATCATCATCATCATCATCATCATCATCATCATCATCATCATCATCATCATCATCATCATCATCATCATCATCATCATCATCATCATCATCATCATCATCATCATCATCATCATCATCATCATCATCATCATCATCATCATCATCATCATCATCATCATCATCATCATCATCATCATCATCATCATCATCATCATCATCATCATCATCATCATCATCATCATCATCATCATCATCATCATCATCATCATCATCATCATCATCATCATCATCATCATCATCATCATCATCATCATCATCATCATCATCATCATCATCATCATCATCATCATCATCATCATCATCATCATCATCATCATCATCATCATCATCATCATCATCATCATCATCATCATCATCATCATCATCATCATCATCATCATCATCATCATCATCATCATCATCATCATCATCATCATCATCATCATCATCATCATCATCATCATCATCATCATCATCATCATCATCATCATCATCATCATCATCATCATCATCATCATCATCATCATCATCATCATCATCATCATCATCATCATCATCATCATCATCATCATCATCATCATCATCATCATCATCATCATCATCATCATCATCATCATCATCATCATCATCATCATCATCATCATCATCATCATCATTGTTATTGCAATCATCATCCTCATTGTCATTACAATCACCAGGACACTAAACCATATGTTGTATCATGAATGACATGAAATACAAAGTGGGGTCTTGCTTAGGACACAAAACCAGATGATGGTAACATGAGTGATATAATACAAAGTGGTGTCAAGCATCGGAGTGCACTAAATTACTAATTAGTGTTTCGGTTATGCCGAACATGTTCTCTTCTGATTGACAGGACATTTCACACCAACGTTGCCTTCTATAATGTGATTGATTGCTAGCTTATACCCTTCCTTAGCATGCAACTTCTCCTCACTCATTCACACTCATTCATCAGAAATAATTCTCATACTTGCATGTAAGATAAGTATTTATACTTATGTGATTTCCCAATGATAAATTTAAATGTTTAACATCATTGACATCACAATGAAATCTCAATCATTCCTCAATCATTCATCAGACACAATCATATCTGTATGGAAGACAATTATTCATGTGCATGTGCTTTACAAAGGATAAATTCAGAGATTCACAAACAAGGACATTACAATGGAATCTTAATAATTCCATCATCATTCATCAGAAATTATATTTTCCTTGATGATAATTAGTCATACTGATGTGATTCACAAATGATACATTCACATCCGTTTAATAATCATGATATCATACATGAATCATCACAGACATGCTCTCATCAATTACATAGATTTATGAGATATACCCAATCCACATTCATTCATTATGAATCCCAACAATTCTTGCATGGCTGTTGATTAAGCATTACTATGTGACTCACATATGATAAATCCACATGTTAAACAACAATGAAAATACATGTGTCTCACCACATGGGTGCTTTCACCCAATACACAAAATTATGATACATATAGAAATCTATTTACATCTCATGTGCTTATGCACTTTTCTGTTACACATTACACTAATTTCTCTTACCAGTGTTGGCACTTAGAAGAATGTTGCGAATTCCTTGGACTGCCAAAGTAACTAACGACGATTGACTTAAAGAGACTGGCAAAACTAGAATATTATACACAACAATAAGAAAGAGAAGATAGGCGCTGGATAACATCGTGACAACTGAAAAGATCGAGGGACAGTGAGGCAGAGTCAGACCACGAGAAATGATGCTGGATGGATTGCGACGGTGGCACGGAGGAATATCAACGGCAGAGTTGATCCAGAAAACCAAAGACAGAGATCTGTGGAGAGTCATGAACGCCTACGGCACTTGATGATGATGATGAGCATTGGCACTGTCACGAAACTCAGTCGGTCCACCTCGGGATTTTTCTGTCAGGTGAAATGTCCGGGGAGACATCTGTCAGCCGGGTAAAAATTTACTGGTCGAAGGGAAAGAACCAGTAAAATGACACCACCCGACCAGAGCCGTTGCTCGCCCTTGAAGAATAATCCAGAAACTGATTAGCGGAACCGGGGTTCCGTCACTACGGACTGCGCATGTCTGACGCAGCCTCAGTGTAACGTCCAGGACAAAGAGTTCAGTTGTTCATCAAGGTAGTTGGAAGGCAGTCGACATTTTGGCCCAGTGCTAAGTGATGGAGAGCGGGACGACAAGTGTCTTGACGGGTTTTGAAGAGCCCTGACATCATGTCCAGTTGCAGTGACAACAGCTCCCCTTTTCACAGTCGTGCTGTTTGATTGAAGGTACATGTACAACCGTATTGTTTTAGTGCGGTGTCGGGAATTCGAATTGTGAAATTGCGCTGACGCGTGTACTGACCGTCGCGAGGAAATAGGTCAGGTGTGAACGTTTGTAAGCTTGTGTTTTATGCCTGGAATGGAAGCCTGTTGTAACCGCGTGTTTACTAGCGTTGTGCTGTAAAGATATTTCGTAGGTTAGCAGCGCGCCGTTTTTTTTACAGCCAGTGTAGATCGGGCAAATTTGGGTCAGGGAACCTAAACCTGTAATTTGAGTTCAAACATGGCCGACTTCATAACCTCGAGCGTCGGCATGTCCGGCGTGGCCGAACAGTTACCCGAAGCGCTACCGGAAGTAGATTAAGGAGTCGCATCGGATATAGCAAGTAATATATCGATGAACTCGGGCGTGTAAGACGCATCGATTGCACCTGTTGGCCGAAATCGCCGAGGTCGTTTCAAGGTCGTACCGGGAGTCGAAACTCGTGTCACATGGTGGGGCGACCACTGGCTTTCTTCTTGGCTTTCCTCACGTCTGTCTTTTAATTAGTATCCCTCGATGGAATACCAACTTAATATATAGTGGATTCCTGAGAGATTGATAAAGGGGGAAGGGACCGTTGCGACATAATTCTTCATATCGATCAGGACACCGTTCTAATTACCCGACCCGGGATCAGGGAGAGGGAACGGGATGTAGATTTCTGCTACATGGGGATAACCCTGTATATTCGATTGGATCTAGTGGATTGTACCTACGGCAGGGTACGACATCAGCTTTGGCGGATAACATGAAGGGGGTTAGGAAGTATTGCCATTGGCCCTCCTTCATGGTCCTTCTGTCCATAAGTACAACTAACTCACTAACCATATATGTTATATAGCAATGTTTCAGCATCGGACCATCTCTCAGACACCAACCTTGGCCCAGCCCTACATTCGTCTGGGAAAGAGGATGCAGGGGGACAGCTGCCGCTTTGGTTCTTGGTCCAGTTTGTCCTCGACCTTTTCGAGCAAGCCAATGAAGGAGTTCGTCCCTTATGGGAAGGGTCCACCTGCCCGAGTAAGCGGAATATAATTGTATCCGCTGTTGGTAAGTCTGATTCATGTTGCTCTCACTGAGTGTTGTCCTCCCCAGGTTCTACCTTGACGAGAGCAGAGCGACGATCTGGTGACGAGTCCAGTGATCCGGACTATGGCGAATGCCGGCGTTAGCAGCTTGTAAGCCCACTACCACAGCGAGAGGTACCTACCATAGAGAGTTACGTCTCAGTATGGGCCCCGGCTAACTCATCGCAAACTCCACGTCTGATATACCAGGTTGTTCGCCATGACATCACCATATTGCCTTGTTCGTTATTTCACCTGGGCAAGTATCTTGATGTTGTTATTGTCCCAGTTGTGAACCTGACTGACTGCATCCTGCCAGCTAGCTATGATGTCTTCGCTACCAAGTGCCTGGTACCATGTGGTGCATTATATTGTGGAAGAACTGTTTTCTACTTTGAACTTTATCTACAGTGCCACGTTTAAGCGAGGGAGGTATCTGTGCTGTGATCTCTGCGCTATGAGTCGGATGATCTACGCTGGTCGCATAGACAGTTGGGACTGCCACTACCATTGAGTGAAAGATCTCCATCTCGCTAGACCAGTAGTACCATAGATACTTCCTAACGCTTCAGAGGAGTGTCCTAGTTCTTCAGCCACCCGAGACACCGTAGTTAGCCCTACCCTAGGGTGGTCCAGACTTCAATGACGTCATCCACCGGAGGTCCCAAGTACCAGTTTGTCGACTCGCCAGCCAACCTGTCCAAGGGGAGAAGCCTATACCTGGCTGGAGGCCTTATATACTTGGTGAGCGTGTTCGACTTACCACATTGTGTGATACTTGAGCCCGTGACTATGATGACATTTCATCCTTGAGGGTACTCGAACTTTGCCATGTCTTGTCTCGCATAGATACCGCGAGGCCTGTCTCGGAGTTATCATCATCATCCTCATTCATCTTGTATAATACACCATATTGTTATCATAGTTAGATACCAGAGTTGTGTCATGAGTTCGGGACGAGGTTTGAAAGGGGTAACGTCCCTTGGTTGAGAGCGAGGTTTTTTCTTACCGAACTAAGTATTCTTAGCTTTCTACATCTTAAGTTAATCACACTTCTAAATCACTGCTGGTTTAGTTTAACTTCTTAAGAAATTAAATGTACAACCTAAGTCTAATGTTTACACATTAAATAAGTTGTTTAACTAGAAGAAAACTTTCCTGTGGTGTACCATTTATTCATGAACTACGACATCTAAAGTATTCAGTCTCTCCTAATTAATTTCTTAATTTCTTACAAGAAATTAACCACCTGGCTACAGCATCAACTTACTAACTTCTTCTTGGGAAAAGATAATTTACTACATAATATAAAGTATAGATTTGTGCTTACCTTCAACAAATTTGAGTGTCTTCGTCACACTTCACGTCAGCAGATTTCGGACTCCTGACTTGGTTATGTGTATCAAGTTCACTGGCTATTTATAGGCCGGTACTTCTCTCTTCCTCTATTCGATTTGCTAATCTTAAGATGGATGGTTTATTGGAGAATACCATGCCGTCAGTGGGTCGTCTTCTGTTTTAACGCTTGTTAGTGAATGTTTCAGTACACACTGATTGTTCGTTGGTTTCCACGCCATCATAAAGCCTCATGTCTTTGGTTTGGGTTTTGACGTTACATCCAATCACGTTGCTTGCTGCAAAAGATCTTCGGCATATTTCGTTCGTTTTCGGAATTCGTGCGATTTCCACTTTGGTGATGCACGTGTATCCTTTCTTAAATCTCGCGCTAATCATTTCTTCTTTAAACTTTTAAATTTTCAGTATCTTGGTGATTGTTGGCGCTTGTAAACTGGAGGGGTAGTGCAGGAAATTTTAAATAGCGGTGTAACGGTTGTGAGAGTTATATCACAATGAGATTGAAATATTCAATGTTCAAATTTTAGGAACTGGTGAACATCGCTGGAGAGGCAAGGGACATTTTACAAATGAAAATGGAAGTCTTTTAATATATTCTGGTAGAGACGTCGGAGGCCAGAGGGGAGTGGCATTTTGTTTAGATAAACCAACTGTACAAGCTTTAATGGGATATAACCCAGTTAGTGATAGAATCCTCACTATCAGAAGTAAAGGCCGTTTAAAGAACACAACTCTCATTCAGATATATGCATCTACTTCAAAAGCAGAGGAGGACGAAGTTAAAGATTTTACAGCACACTGCAAGGCACATTAAATAAGATTGGTCATAATGATATAGCAACAATAATGGGAGATTTTAATGCAAAAGTAGGTACAGGAAGAACTGAAAATGAGTGACATGTTTTAGGAAAATTTGGATTGGGAAATAGAAATGATGCAGGTGACAAATTAATTGAATTTTGCACAGAAAATGAGTTAACGATAGCCAACACACGTTTTAAAAAAACACCCAAGAAGACTACACATGGAAGTCCCCGGAAAGTATTACCAAAAAATCAGATAGATTATATTTTAATATAAAGAAGATGGAGAACAAGCATAATATCGGCAAAAACCCTACTGTGATACAGATCATCTGTTATTAGAAAGTAATCTGAAAGTAAAACTCAAAAAGCTTACCCGAGGACCAAGGCCACTTCGTTTTGATCTCACAAAAATACCAGATGCAAACAACGTAGAAGTGATGAATCGTTTTAGGGTCTTGATGTCTGTACAAGACACCTGATGAACTGGCAGTACAAGCTAGAGATATCTTGATAACTGCAGCCAAAGATTTTATTCCGACCAAGAAAGGGAACTGAAACAGAAAGGAAATGAATCCGATAACAGCAGGATAACGTACACATCTTTAACTCGAGAAATAAGAAAGAACACACGAAAGGACAAAAACCAATATATATATATATATATATATATATATATATATATATATATATATATATATATATATATATATATATATATATATATATATATATATATACAAGATTGCTGTATCAGAATAGAGCAATATCATAAGACTGGAAGAGATTACGAAATGTTCAAAGAAATGAAGTTATTGACAAGAAATGTTCAACTTCAATTAAATGTTATCCGTGACAAGTTGGAAATACCATAACAGAATCTAAACAAATTCTAGAAAGATGGCAACAGTACTGCAGTGGAATGTTTGATATGAATGACAGTGAGGATATGAATGAGATACATGAACTAATGACAGAAGAGACAGAACCTGAACTCTTATTAGATGAATTGCATGGGCAATACAGAACATGAAGAATGATAAATCACCTGGATGCGATGCGATACCAGCTGAAATAATTAAAGGGGGGGGGGGGAGGAGAAGAAAGCATACAAATCTATCACGCATTATGTAGAAAGATAGAGAAATATGGTATATGGCCAAAAGATGCATTCCAATACCAAAAAAAGGGCAACCTGAAATCAAGCACCAACTATAGAACTATTGTCCTGATCAGTCATGCAAGTAAAATTCTACTAAAAATCATAATAGGAAGACTTCGTAAGAAATTGGAAGAAGAGATTAACGTGGTTCAAGCTGGATTTAGACAAGGAGGAGGAACAAGAGGCGACATGCTCAACATGCGTTTAATAATAGAGAAGTGCAGAGAATTTAATGTAAACCTATTCTAATGATTTGTGGATTATTCAAAGGCATTTGACTTTTATAACATCAGAAACTATGGGAGATCATGAGGAATATGGGCTTTTCATCACATGTAATACAACTCATAAAACTCCTCTATCTAGATCAACAAGCATCGGTTAGAATAGATGGCGAGACATCAGATTGGTTTGACATCAAGCTAGGAGTACGTCAGGGCAGTATGCTGACCCATATTTGTTTAACCTGTCCGCCGAAAATATAACGAGAAATTTTAGAAATGATATAACCAGAGAGCAGTATAATGCCCTAAATATTGGTGGTCATGAAGTACCAGAGATTCGATATGCTGATGATACAGTACTACTATCCACATCACAGAACGGTATAGAAAACTTAATAACCTCAATCCAAAGGAATAGTGAAAATTACAACTTATATCTTAACATAGTAAAATCAAAGATAATTCATACAGATACAACTACTATGGAGAAAGAAACATATGTTAATGAGGAAAAATTGGAGGTGGTGGAAAATATCGAATATCTTTGGTCATTGATTACCAACAATGGTGACACAATGAAAGAAATTAAACGACGACAATATATTTCTCTTCAAATACTAAAATGACTGAATAAATTATGGAATGGGACAGACAGAAGTACAAAAATTAGATTTCTAAGAGCATGCATCTTTCTAATTGCAACATATGCCTGGATACTTACTAAACAAGCTGAACAGCGTATAAATGCCTGTGAATATAAAATGTTATAGACGGGTTCTAAGAATATCTTGGGTAAAGAAAAGAACAATGCATCCACACTTCAAGAGCTGAATATTGAAGAAGGTTGGCTATTAAAGACGATTAAAAAAAAAACGAACATAGAAACATTTGGGTCTCTTGAAACGTCATGCAAGTTTGGAGTGAACAATAATGGAGGGGTATATGCCTGGGAAGAGTGGAAGAAGAAGGCCAAAGAGAAGATGGGTGCAGGGGACGCAGAGGTGTTACCAAGGCAACAGGGACAGGTTCTACACTGGCCAAGGCCTACTATCACGTCCTAGTCGTGCTTCCTTGGCAACAGTTCCCTTTGGCGTCCTGGCTAACGTAGTAGTATCGCTGATTCTTCTTAAGTCGGAGAGTATCTGATTGCACGGCGAGGAACCACCCGTCTGCACACCAATAAGCCAAACATGGGACAACGGATACTCACGCAAACCTCAGTCCGGTATGACATCACATTCATGTTGGACAACAGGTTGTCTTTATCCGAGATACAGGACTTCACGCTGGAGGTCACAACCAGCTAACGCAAGCAAGCAAGCAAGATGGGTGCAGGATGTGGCAGATGATCTCCAGATGGGTGTATCGGACGTGGAACATCTTGCTTGTGATCGAGTTTTCCGGACGGTTATTATGGGAACGAGGTTCTATAAACGACATGCTACTGAATGAATGAATGAGTTTGCCATTGCTTTCTGAACAACCGGCACCCAAACCGATTAAAAAAAAAAAAACTCAAGGCGGTCTACTGCCAAATCGCCCGCAACTGTGTGTCGCCACGCAGCCGGCATGACGTATAAACTTAAATAAAGCATTAAATGACAGAGAGACGCGGAGAGTCGTGATCGCTGATGTTCCCTCAAGACCAAGCGCAAGAAGAAGAAAAAAAACGACGGAAGAAGAAGAAGAAGGAGGATGAGGAGGAGGAGGATGAGGAGGAGGAGGAGGAGGAAGAGGAGGAGGAGGAGGAGGAGGAGGAGGAGGAGGAGGAGAAACATTATCTGTTGCTATTTCAGATAATAGATATTTTATCTATTTGTTCATGTCTGTGCGGCAATTTTTATATTCATGCAGTGCATCCCATTATCTTCATAAAGATATGCTGTGTTATACGTGTCTATTCCACATTGTGCATGTGAATTATTCTTGCTATTTCAAAGAACAATAAGCCAGATCATTTTAAACAGTTAAGTATTTCATTAAAAACTTTTGACAAGTTTACTTTTATTTGTGATACGCCGAAAACACCGCGAGGCAGAAGGCATTCTATGAGCGAAATGAATACCACACGAAGGTCGATTGATATTACTATTGACATTTTTTCTGACAAAATACACACGGGAAACATGAACTTAAATACATGAACATTTGTCACATAGGTTCTACAAGCTTCCCCTCGGACGTCTAGAGTGGCACGCTCCTATTTGAAGAGCTTAGATTTGTTCTCTAACTCACCAAAGCTTTCCACAATTTGACATTTAAGACTGCCAGCATTCTTGGTGTCATCTGTGTTGACACAGTCGGCAGGCGCATCCACAGTTGTTGAAGCAGGCGTCCGGTGACAGGATTCGAGTTCAGCGTTCAGCGAGGCCCTGGTTCAGCCCTGCTTACGTTTATATCAGATCAATGTTCAGAGAGGTCCCAATAGAGCCCTGCTTACGTTTATATCAGATCAATGTTCACAGAGACCCTGGAAGAGCCCAGTATACGTTCATATCATCAGTGTTCAGCGATGACCCAGTATAGAACTGTTTATTTTTATGTCCTTTCAGTGTTCTGTGAAGGTGGAGCCCTGCTTATGTTTATGGTACGAGTATATCAGTGTTTAGTGAGGCTCCAGTAGAGCAATGATTATGTCTATGTCACATCAGTGTTCAGCGATGCTTCAGTCAATCACTGGCTGGCTATATTTGTGTGAAATCAGCGTGCAGCGATGCCCCAGTAGAACACTGAATATATTTGTGTCAAATCAGTGTTCAGTGAGGGTTGTTATGTTATTGCTATATCAGTGTTTAGTGAGACTCTAGTAGAACACTGCTTATGTTGATGTTATGTTAGTGTTCAAAGAAGGTAGAGCACAGCCTATGTTGATGTTATCAATGATCAAAGAAGGTAGAGCACTGCCTATGTTGATGTTATCAGTGATCAGAGAAGGTAGAGCACTGCCTATGTTGATGTTATGTTAGTGTTCAAAGAAGGTAGAGCACTGCCTATGTTGATGTTATGTTAGTGTTCAAAGAAGGTAGAGCACTGCCTATGTTGATGTTATGTTAGTGTTCAAAGAAGGTAGAGCACTGCCTATGTTGATGTTATGTTAGTGTTCAAAGAAGGTAGAGCACTGCCTATGTTGATGTTATCAGTGATCAGAGAAGGTAGAGCACTGCCTATGTTGATGTTATCAGTGTTCAAAGAAGGTAGAGCACTGCCTATGTTGATGTTATCAGTGATCAGAGAAGGTAGAGCACTGCCTATGTTGATGTTATCAGTGTTCAAAGAAGGTAGAGCACTGCCTATGTTGATGTTATCAGTGATCAAATAAGGTAGAGCACTGCCTATGTTGATGTTATCAGTGATCAGAGAAGGTAGAGCACTGCCTATGTTGATGTTATCAGTGATCAGAGAAGGTAGAGCACTGCATATGTTGATGTTATCAGTGATCAAAGAAGGTAGAGCACTGCCTATGTTGATGTTATCAGTGATCAAAGAAGGTAGAGCACTGCCTATGTTGATGTTATCAGTGATCAAAGAAGGTAGAGCACTGCCTATGTTGATGTTATCAGTGATCAGAGAAGGTAGAGCACTGCTTATGTTGATGTTATCAGTGATCAGAGAAGGTAGAGCACTGCCTATGTTGATGTTATGTTAGTGTTCAAAGAAGGTAGAGCACTGCCTATGTTGATGTTATCAGTGATCAGAGAAGGTAGAGCACTGCCTATGTTGATGTTATCAGTGATCAGAGAAGGTAGAGCACTGCCTATGTTGATGTTTTCAGTGATCAGAGAAGGTAGAGCACTGCCTATGTTGATGTTATCAGTGATCAGAGAAGGTAGAGCACTGCCTATGTTGATGTTATCAGTGATCAGAGAAGGTAGAGCACTGCCTATGTTGATGTTATCAGTGATCAGAGAAGGTAGAGCACTGCCTATGATGATGTTATCAGTGATCAGAGAAGGTAGAGCACTGCCTATGTTGTTATATTAGTGATCAAAGGAGGCAGAGAACTGCCTATGTTGATGACATATCAGTGGTCTTTAATATGCAGTGTTAAACGTGACTGCGGCAGGATAATGTGAACTCTGGTAGGTAGTAAACTATAGCGTGGGTGTACACAATAACATGGATGTACACAATATCACGGATGTATACAATAGCATGGATGCACACACACACACACAAACACACACACACACACACACACACACATACATGCACATGGTGCCATCGCATGGGAACTCTACATTGGCTACTGCTGAAGGTGATGGAGCACTTGTAGGAATGACCGGAGTGTGATGATGTTAACTCTTGATTTCACATTTCATAATGTAAGGATGTGCATCCCACAAAGGACAATAGCAGAACATTACTGTATAACTAGCAATACACGCCTACTGCAGAAATAGTTGCTATACAATAGATACTTACTAAAATAAATGTTTGCATATCCTTTACTGGACTTCGCTGTCAACATCAGCATCTTTCAGCTGATTGTTGATTTCTTGGCAAGATTGCACTCAGTAGTTTGCCATTGCTTTCTGAGCGGCCGGCTCTCATACCCTGTAAGTTACCGACGCGATTCGAACCACTGCTGATTCTCACCGTTGTCACGTTACCTACGAGAGTATACGAGATTACGGAGAAAAGTCGCTAACCTCTAGGCCAGGAAGCCGGCAGATACTTACCAGATACAGTATATTTCTTTGTTCGTCGCTTTGAACTCAGGCATAGTCCATACATGTGCGACTACTTCTAGTGCACACGACTGAATTGTTGCGTGTGGATTAGCTTTCCCTGTTACCAGTGTCCCTCGCCATCAGGTGAACCCACTATACTTTTTTTCACACTCACATCTATGTTCCCTAGTCAAGGACGAGAAGTCAACATTTTAGTCCAGCTGACAGGTGTAGGGGTTGAACTTGCTACCTCGCCATCAGCATATCGGAAGTCTAAGAGCTAACGCACTCACCCATTCGGCCATGCTGACCTCCGATACGGTATGTGATAAACTTCCACAAAAGCTGACTTGTAGCAGATTTACTGTGAACAGTTTTAAGTCTAAGAAATTCTAACGTATGTACCAGGCCATAGCTTTCAATGTTGTTTCTTTTGCCTAGTATGACGTCTGATCTTTTCTTCTATCCATCGTCTTCTATGAGAGCTTATCAATACCTATTAATTTTATTGACAGCAACTCCCATTCGTTCTGTACAGCCTTTGTTATACCCACAACAACCAACTAGCTACACGCCGCCCTATCCACTGTGACTCGAGCCAGCACTGAATCTTGTCTTCCCTCCAGGGCACAAGCCTTCGATTGTTCCATTAAGTCTGCTTATTGTTTCTGACATGGAAAGTGTGTCCCCTGAAGCTATTGTCCTACGCTACAATGATATGTTTAGGGACAAGTAACCAGAGACACCCAGGTTGCTTTCATCTACCGCCAGCCGAGTCATTGACTCTTAACTCGTTGCTTCTCAAGTAGTTGCAACGGTAAAAGGAAGGATATTTAGGTCAGGGGTTTGGAATAATTACTGTCAGGGGAAGGAAGACAAAGAAACACCTGGAGGAGAGTGAGTGAGGTGCAAACCTGTCGGCACCAGATTTAGGTAATGACGTAATTAGGATGTGGTTAATGAAGTAACTGGCTGTGGCGGAAGTAGTTGAAGCACCAGCTAGGATGTGGTTAATGAAATAACTGGTTATAGCGGAAGTAGTTGAATTAACAGCTAGGATAAGGTTAATGAAATAACTGGTTATGGCGGAAGTAGTTGAAGTAACATTTAGGATGTGGTTAATGAAATAACTGGTTGTGGCGGAAGTAGTTGAAGTAACAGCTAGAATGTGGTTAATGAAATAATGGGTTGTGGTGGAAGTAGTTGAAGTAACAGCTAGGATGTGGTTAATGAAATAACTGGTTGTGGTGGAAGTAGTTAAGTAACAGCTAGGATGTGGTTAATGAAATAACTGGTTATGGCGGAAGTAGTTGAAGCACCAGCTAGGATGTAGTTAATGAGATAACTGGTTATGGCGGCAGTAGTTGAAGTAACAGCTAGGATGTGGTTAATTAAATAACTGGTTATGGCGGCAGTAGTTGAAGTACCAGCTAGGTTGTGGTTAATTAAATAACTGGTTATGGCGGAAGTAGTTGAAGTAACAGCCAGGATGTGGTTAATTAAATAACTGGTTATGGCGGCAGTAGTTGAAGTAACAGCTAGGTTGTGGTTAATTAAATAACTGGTTATGGCGGAAGTAGTTGAAGTAACAGCCAGGATGTGGTTAATTAAATAACTGGTTATGGCGGAAGTAGTTGAAGTAACAGCTAGGGTGTGGTTAATGAAATAACTGGTTATGGTGGAAGTAGTTGAAGTAACAGCCAGGATGTGGTTAATTAAATAACTATTTATGGCGGAAGTAGTTGAAGTAACAGCTAGGATGTGGTTAATTAAATAACTGATTATGGCGGAAGTAGTTGAATAACAGCTAGGATGTGGTTAATTAAATAACTGGTTATGGTGGAAGTAGTTGAAGTAACAGCTAGGATGTGGTTAATTAAATAACTGGTTGTGGTGGAAGTAGTTGAAGTAACAGCCAGGATGTGGTTAATTAAATAACTGGTTATGGCGGAAGTAGTTGAAGTAACAGCTAGGATGTAGCTAAAGAAATAACTGGTTATGGCGGAAGTAGTTGAAGTAACAGCTAGGATGTGGTTAATTAAATAACTGGTTGTGGCGGAAGTAGTTGAAGTAACAGCTAGGATGTGGTTAATGAAATAACTGATTATGGCGGAAGTAGTTGAAGTAACAGCTAGGATGTGGTTAATTAAATAACTGGTTGTGGTGGAAGAAGTTGAAGTAACAGCTAGGATGTGGTTAATGAAATAACTGGTTATGGCGGAAGTAGTTGAAGTAACAGCTAGAATGTGGTTAATGAAATAACTGGTTATGGTTGAAGTAGTTGAAGTAACAGCTAGGATGTGGTTAATGAAATAACTGGTTGTGGCGGAAGTAGTTGAAGTAACAGCTAGGATGTGGTTAATGAAATAACTGGTTATGGCGGAAGTAGTTGAAGTAACAGCTAGGATGTGGTTAATGAAATAACTGGTTATGGCGGAAGTAGTTGAAGTAACAGCCAGGATGTGGTTAATTAAATAACTGGTTATGACGGAAGTAATTGAAGTAACAGCTAGGATGTGGTTAATGAAATAACTGGTTATGGCGGAAATAGTTGAAGTAACAGCTAGGATGTGGTTAATGAAATAACTGGTTATGGCGGAAGTAGTTGAAGTAACAGCTAGGATGTGGTTAATTAAATAACTGGTTGTGGTGGAAGTAGTTGAAGTAACAGCTAGGATGTGGTTAATGAAATAACTGGTTATGGCGGAAGTAGTTGAAGTAACAGCTAGGATGTGGTTAATGAAATAACTGGTTATGGCGGAAGTAGTTGAAGTAACAGCTAGGATGTGGTTAATTAAATAACTGGTTGTGGTGGAAGTAGTTGAAGTAACAGCTAGGATGTGGTTAATGAAATAACTGGTTATGGCGGAAGTAGTTGAAGTAACAGCTAGGATGCGGTTAATGAAATAACTGGTTATGGCGGAAGTAGTTGAAGTAACAGCTAGGATATGGTTAATTAAATAACTGGTTGTGGTGGAAGTAATTGAAGTAACAGCCAGGATGTGCTTAATTAAATAACTGGTTATGGCGGAAGTAGTTGAAGTAACAGCTAGGATGTGGTTAATGAAATAACTGGTTATGGCGGAAGTAGTTGAAGTAACAGCTAGGATGTGGTTAATTAAATAACTGGTTGTGGCGGAAGTAGTTGAAGTAACAGCTAGGATGTGGTTAATTAAATAACTGGTTATGGTGGAAGTAGTTGAAGTAACAGCTAGGATGTGGTTAATGAAATAACTGGTTATGGCGGAAGTAGTTGAAGTAACAGCCAGGATGTGGTTAATTAAATAACTGGTTGTGGTGGAAGTAGTTGAAGTAACAGCCAGGATGTGGTTAATGAAATAACTGGTTGTGGTGGAAGTAGTTGAAGTAACAGCCAGGATGTGGTTAATGAAATAACTGGTTATGGCGGAAGTAGTTAAAGTAACAGCTACGATGTGGTTAATGAAATAATTGGTTATAGCGGAAGTAGTTGAAGTTACAACCTTGATGTAGTTAATGAAATAACTGGTTATGGCGGAAGTAGTTTAAGTAACAGGCAGGATGTGGTTAATGAAATAACTGGTTATGGCGGAAGTAGTTGAAGCACCAGCTAGGATGTAGTTAATGAAATAACTGGTTATGGCGGAAGTAGTTAAAGTAACAGCTACGATGTGGTTAATGAAATAATTGGTTATAGCGGAAGTAGTTGAAGTTACAACCTTGATGTAGTTAATGACATAACTGGTTATGGCGGAAGTAGTTTAAGTAACAGGCAGGATGTGGTTAATGAAATAACTGGTTATGGCGGAAGTAGTTGAAGCACCAGCTACGATGTGGTTAATGAAATAATTGGTTATGGCGGAAGTAGTTGAAGTAACAACCTTGATGTAGTTAATGAAATAACTGGTTATGGCTGAAGTAGTTGAAGCACCAGCTACGATGTGGTTAATGAAATAATTGGTTATGGCGGAAGTAGTTGAAGTAACAGCTAGGATGTGGTTAATGAAAGAACTGGTTGTGGCGGAAGTAGCTGAAGTAACAGCTGGATGGGACAACATGGATGAAGATAATGCATTTGATTTGGTTAAGGTTACAACTGGCTCGACTAAAGTATGTAAATTAACGACTAGGATTTGGTGAATGTTACAATATTTTGGGACAAAATGACCTAACATACGAATTAGGGTTTGGTTACAGTTACAACTATCTCGGACAATATCAGTTAACATAATGCCTTAGATTTAGTAATTGTTACAGCTGATTAACATAATGCCTTAGATTTAGAAATTGTTACAGCTGGCGAGGACAACGTTACTTAAAATAACTCCTTGGATATTATTACTCTCTGGGGCAAACTGAATTAAAATAACTACCAGGATTTGATTAGCGTCTGGAGCAAACTGAATTAAAATAACTACTGGAATTTTGTTAAAGTTACAACTGCCTGGGACATAATGGCTTTGGGTTTGGTTAATTTTACGAATTTCCGGGGTGAATTGGGTTGAAATAACACATAGAATGTGTTATGAAAACACATAATTTTTAGAAGAAGTTCAGTTATTTAACTCATGTAACAACATCATGCCACAGAAGGGGTTAAAGCAGCTAATGTGGTTTTGTTAGCATATGAACTACCGAAACAGAAGGCCCTATATCCAAATCAATCAATCAATCAATCAATCAATCAATCAATCAATCATCTCATGAAATGTTATGTCCGCATTGAAGACCATAATGAGTCTCCCACACATATGACCATGCATCGTCTCGCTGTCCTGACTCAAGATTTCATCCGCTGCATTTCTTGATGTTGTCATCACGCTTGTAATGACGCGTTTCTCTATCACGCTTTCCTCATTGTCGTGTGTAAAGAATGAATGCCTTTGTAGTTATTTGTTCTTCTTTACCACTTTAGTGTCGTCCCTGGAGTGAGGGGAATCAACACCCACATTTGTTTTAATTCAATATCACTATCCTGGAGATATCCAGCAGACTCCGTCCACAACACTCCCTCAATCTGAAGACACCTTCTTCTCACTCTTACTCACTCCTGGATCATGCCCCCTCTCATACTTCCCCAACATAATATACGTGACAACTCTAGCTTCAACAAATAAAAACAAGAAATTTATTATAGCATAGAGTATATGTAGGAGAAGTGTGTGTGTGTATAATGTGTAGAATGTGTGACGTATATTCTAAATAGTATATAGACTCAGATCAGTGTTCAGGAGTATAGTCATTCTCATCACTGTGCTGAGAACACACCAGCACCATGTATTCCAGACAAGCAACCTCACCCAGGTGATGCTTCTCCGGTCACGTGAAGAATTTCTCCGTTGTCTCTTGAACCACTAGGATGCTTGGACACCCATGACAAACACTGTCTAATGAGAGTCTTCAATGTGATTCACCCTATGAATTTCCTCTGTTATTTAACTGATTGTTAATCAGAGAATTCTAACACTATTGTCACTGTTACTGGGGAAATCTTAATGGATCTAATGTCACTGGTTTTAAAGATTCCCCATATTAACACCACAATCTGAATGCTCTAGGTATTTCTGTAAATTTGTATGAATGTTCCTGGTATCAGTAGTGTATATATACAATGTTCTGACTATTCAGTGATACAACTATCACTTGCTAAACATAAATCTCATCAGCATGTCTTGCTCAGCAGAAGCCAGGTTCCCGCAACCAACTTGGGTATAAGCCCAATGTAGCGGCCTCTCAGCAACTTCTGTTTTCAAATTCTGAGCCATCATCTTCTAAATTGTGTTCTAGCTTCACTGTTGAACATCATAGCACACATACATGGACCTGTAAATGGAACCTGTAGAACAGAGAATACTATGGTGAGGGCAACTCAATCCTGGCCGGAATTAGGTGAGTGTAGGCCAATATCAGCACTCAGATCTATAACAGAGATCCGATATCTGTCATACGGCCAAATAACTTATCACATGATTTGAGACATGGCAACACCAGGAAAGAATAAAGGAACGGGTAGAAACCCAGCAGATGCCCTACTGGAAGATCCTACCATTTCACATTCCTCTCCTCCCTCCCAACCATCCTCAATCTTTCTAATTATTATCCCACTACATTGTCCTCAACTCCCTGAGTAAAATTATATATCACACAAGCTTGTTGAAGCCACACAATAAGATACCAGTGCCGACGCTCCTATGATACTTTCTAGCACCGCACTTATAGAACATTCTATCACTAATCATA
>OY992881.1:72485137-72742637 GCA_963921405.1 Cepaea hortensis
AAGAGGAAGAGGGTAGGAGGAGGAGGGGAGAGGAGGAGGAGGGATGTGGAGGAAGGAGGAGGAGGGAGGAGGTAGAGGGAGGATGAGGAGGGAGGAAAAGGGAGGAGGAGGGAGGAGAAGGAAGAAGGAGGAGGAGGGAGGAGGTAGAGGGAGGAGGAAGAAGAGTGAGGAGGAGGAGTGAGGAGGAAGAGGGAGGAGGAGGGAGGAAGAGGGAGGAGGAGGATGGAGGAGGAAGAGGAGGGAGAGGGAGGAGGGGAAGAGGAAGAGGGTAGGAGGAGGAGGGGAGAGGAGAGGAGGAGGAGGAGAAGGGAGGATTAGGGAGGAGGTAGTAGGATGATTGATTGCCATCCCACCAGGTTAATATGTTATCGCGGACCTCAGAGAGAAGTGTCTATGTAGAAGACCATTTCCTGGACGTACGTATTTTGGGAGGGGGAGGAGGGAGGAGGGAGGAGGAGGAAGAAGAAAAAAAAAATACAACAGTTGGCTGCTCTGGAATGAAAGGAAGACGTGTAGAAAATTTCATCTCAATCGGATGGGTCGTTCGCGAGCGTATAAAGGACATACATACATACAGAGATACATAAATACGCACATCCTAATTTATATATAAGATTCTATCACTAATCATAATACATTATATCACCGCACAGTACTGTACTCTATTCCTAATCATATGATTAATAGCCTACCATATGCCTATTCCGGTTGCTAATTGAAACGAGGCAATCACAGACTGGATCTATGTCCGCCGATAAATATCAACAATTTGACATCCTAGTTTCTTTCGTTGAACACAACTCGGAAAACTGCACCGATCTTTCCAAACTTCAGAATTCTTGATCGACTAACTCCACTTGTTTACCGCAACGCTTTTTATATTGGGCTGGAGTGACGTCACCAAAAAGTCCAGACGCTGATCCGTTCAGAATCTGGTTTCCTCCTCCTGTTCTAGACTAACTGGATTCAATCCGCCGTCAAATTTACTTTCATTTGGGGAAATTCTTTGTCCCGTACATCAATAGTTCAGTCTGTCTGTGAACCATAGAATTCCCCACATCACAGAATCCATCCCGCGTCTGTCCAGACTTTCCATCTAGCACTTTAAAAGCTACTACCGCCTTGGCAGACATTTGGCGACGTTATTCGTTTCTCGGACACCCCACATCATAAAGATTCGCCGACCAGGTGTAGACATTTTGACGCGACGTATTTTGTTTCCCAGTTATAAATGCCGATCGTGTGTTGACAGTTTTAACGACGTATTTTTCTCAGTCTGTACAACATCAAAGGGTTGGTTGTTTTTGCAAACTAATGTCGGGTCTTGTTTGTCATCGATCGCAACTAACAAGTTTCTTTTCCGTGACATAGGCCCCCTCCTAAGAGAGTAGTCAGCAACAACTCTTTCTTCTTGGAGGTTCGATCCAGATGATCTATTCCTCTTCATCAGGAGCTGGATGTCTAGACAGGAAATCAGCTCCAACATTTTCCTTCCCAGGTATATACTCCACTGTAAAGTGGTATGGCTGAAGTAGCAACGACCACCGCATCAAACGGGCGTTGAGCTTCTGGGAAGTGGCCAGGAACATCAAGGGTTGATGATCCGACTGAACTCGAAACTGAACTCCATACAAATATGGCTGGAATTTTTGCACGGCCCATACGAGAGACAAACACTCTCTCTCTCTCTCGACGGTCGAATAATTCCTCTCAGCCGAGAGAAGTTTCTTGCTTGCGTATGCTACTGGTTTCAAAACCTAAGCATCATCTTTTCCTTCCTGTAACAAAGCTGCCCCAATCCCAATCCCACTTGCATCCGTTCTCAACACAAATGGTTTGGAAAGGTCCGGGAGCTGTAACACAGGTTTGCTGACCAAGGCCTCCTTCAACTGACTGTAGGCACTCTCACATTCTGGTGTCCAAACGATCTGGTCCGGGAATCCCTTTTTCAAGGTTTCCGTTAATGGAGCTCCCAGTTCAGTGAAATGTAGGATAAATTTGTGGTAGAACCCACACGACGAGAGAAAAGATCGCACATCCTTCTTCGTTTTTGGCCTTGGAGCACATCTGATTTTCTCTAGGTTCTTTTCTTCTGGGACAATGTGTCCTGGAGTGATGGTGTGACCTAGAAATCCCAGAGTCTGGTAACCAATCATACACTTGGTTGGGCGAGCAGTAAGCCCTGCTTCCTTGAGCCTATTGAAAACTCGTTCCAAGGATTGTAAATGGTCATCCAAACTGTCACTGGAAATCAGAATATCATACATGAATGAGATGATGGACGGATCCTGTAAAGGATCAAGTAAAGTCCTCATCATACGAGTAAACACACTAGGTGCATTGCTGAGTCCAAAGGGCATGACCTTGAATTCATAATGTCCACTGGGGGTACTGAAAGCCAGCAGTGGACGAACCTCTAGTTTGACTGGAATCTGATAATACCCTCGACTCAGATCCACCTTTGCCTTATGGAGCCTTGCGAATAACTGAGTTGGATTCGGCAAAGGTTCCACCTGAAATTGTGTATGACTGTTCAGAAGTCGGTAGTCTATACACTACCGGTGTTCTCCACTTGGTTTTCGCAACAAAACTACCCCCGCATTCTTTGGGGATGTGGATGGCGCAAGCACGTCATCCTCCAACAGTTTCTGTATTTCCTCCTCCAGGGCCTTTTCTTTAGAGAATGGCACTGGGTAAACCTTTTGGCGAACAGGCTCTTGAGTGGTCAAAGTCATCTCGAACTCCACCAATCTCCTTCGTCCTGGTTTATCAGTCAGTATCTCCTTATGAGACTCGAGAACCTGGGTTATCTTTTCCTTCTCCTGGGAAGTCAGATCAGGGTTAACCTGTACATCCTTGTAGGTTTCCTGGTGTACCAGGGGATATTCCCTGCCCTCGTTGGTTCCCACTTCTATCTCCACTGCAACTGCCATTGCCATGAGGTGAGCTGCTTTTTCTTCGGGTCTCTCTTCGTATTTCCGCAAGAGATTGATATGGAAAATCTTCGACTTTCCCCGGATCCGAATCTGATAGTTGGTCCTGGATATCACCATTTCCCCGGGAAATGGTCCTTGCCAACCTATCTCCAGTTTGTTGTTTCCCGTTGGGAGTAGCAACAATACTTTGTCTCCCACCTCTAGAGATCTATCTTTAGACCTACGGTTGTAGTAAGCCGCATGTCTTTTTCTGGCCTTTTTTCAAGTTTTGATTTGCCAGAGTCCATCCCTTGTGAAGTTTTTCTTTCAGTTCCTCCACATATTTGTAAGAAGAGATCACTTTTTCTGACGTCCCCTCTTCAGTCCAACTCCTCAACATGGCTTCCAACGGTCCCTTGATTGGACGACCAAACAGCAACGTAGCGGATGGTAGTCCTGTTGAGCCATGAGGAACTTCCCGATAGGCAAAAAATGCTGCTGGGATATATTCATCCCATTTATCAGGTTTTTCCTGTGCCAGTTTCCTGAGCATTGTCATCAACGTGCCGTTGAAACGCTCTACTTGTCCATTGGCTTGAGGGTGGTAAGGGCTGGTATGGATATGGTTAGAGTGGAACACCCTAAATACCTCCTCCATGAGTTTTCCACAAAACTGGGACCCATTGTCCGTCAGTATTTGATCAGGAAAGCCCAATCTGGTAAAGGATTCCATCAGTGCGTCCGCCACTCTTTTCGAGTCAATTGTGGTCAACGGTATGGCTTCACCCCACATTGTACAGCAGTCCACCATGGTGAGTATGTACATGTTCCTCTTCCTAGTCCTAGGAAGTGGACCCACAATATCGATTGCTACCCTCTCGAAATGAGAGTTCATGATGGGCATTTCACCCAAAACCACCGGCGCTGTCCAGTGTTTTGGTGCCACCCTCTGGCACTCAGGGCATGACTTCACATACCGACGCACATCACCTGTCATTCCCGGCCAATAGTAATGGCAGGATATCCGCTGCATCGTGGCGGCAATACCCATATGCCCACTGAATGAGATGGTATGCCCAATATGAAGAATCTGGGAACGGTGGACCTTCGGGACCACCAACTGACCGTGTAGGTTGTCTCCCCTTCGGGCTCTCCTGTAGAGTATCCTATTCTTCATATAGTACTGCGCCCGTTTGGGTGGATCAGCATTTTTCATCTCCATGGTTTCACCTGTGAATTGTTCTGGATGTACCAGATCCGCAGAAATCACGGCCTCCCCGTCCAGTCTTGTGTCGTACAAACACTCAATTGACGACCGTTAACTTCTACCAATTCCACTACAGGTGGTTTTTCCTGGTCTGGAGTGTCTCCTTCGGCCTCGACCTGTTCGGTGGGCTCCACCTTAGGTTTCTCGGGGCACACGACGAATTGAGTGTCTCCTGACTTTCCACTGCAGTCAATAGCCTTGTGCGTATTCGACCTGCAGTGGTTGCCCTTTGGTTAACAAAGTTTCCTACTCTTCATAAGTTTGGGTGAAATGTGGGCAACCTTTTCACATCTGGACAACAAAATTTCCCACTTTTAATAAGTTTGGGTGAAAGTTGGCCAAACTTTTCATGTTTGGTTAACAAATTTTCCTACTTTTCATATGTTTGAGTGAGCTTTTTTTTTTATAAGTTTGGTTTGAAATTTGGCTAACCTTTTCATATTTTGGTTAACAAATTTTCTTACTTGGCCAAGATTTTTGCCATTTGGTTAACAAAGTTTCCTACTTTTCATAAATTTGATTGAAATGTGGCCAAATATTGTTCCCTTTTTGGGTAACGGATTTTCCTACGTGTCGCAAAGTTTCCTACTTTTCATAATTTTGGTTGAGATATTTCAGACTATGGTCAACAGTTTTTCTTACTTTGGTTACCCCGTTTCCTTAGTTTTGTTGAAATATTTCTTGAATTTGTCACCAATATGTATCATTCTCTCATAATATGACAACTATATACACGTAAACACTAAAAATATTCAACAACCAAGACGTAATTATAATATATGCCTGTTTATTTTACAGTATTTCAGTACATTTTACGGTATTTCAGTACATTTTTCAAGAATAAAATGGCATTATACGAAATGGCTGATGTGAAATGAGGTGGTATACATACTAGCATCAAAACATTTTATTTTCACATACAGAGCTGTAAACAATGTATGTTCTTTCTGGATTTTTTCACAACTTTGTCTGAGTAGGTTGTGTTTTTTTTTTTCCAGCTGGTAACCTGGTATGTACATGTCACTTAGCATGTAGTCATAAAACTGGTCTCCTGCTTGGTGGGCTGATATCTGAGTCTTGTAGATAACCGAGGCATCAAGCATCTGAGTGTCGGGTACATCATGTCTTCGGACAGTCTGCGGTTTCGATGTACTGTCCCGTATTTTACCGTTATTCAAGGTCTGATCTCTTCCGAACTCGAAACTGTAACGTCAGCACTGAAGTCCCGGTAGTGAATGCGACCTTTGTGCCCGTATCAGAGGTTAGAAGTATTTCCACCGTGTCGAAGGAGTAACGACTCAGCGTTATGTAGTGAGGATTGTCGTAGGCGCGAAAAAATGAGGTCGGGTGCTGATTCATGATAGGAACCGTCCTTTGTAGTGGGACCATGATGTCTCCGACTGGTCTCGCCGCAACGAGATCGCAGTATACGTAGACATTTTGCAGGTCAGTATTCAGGTCTATCGCCCCGTCACCTTCAATTGTATACAGTATCTCTTGCAACTTCTCACTAAATGTAATAGTGGCCCCGGGTTCGAGTATTTTCACGATGACTTTCTTTGATTCATTGTCGAAATGGGATAGAACACAGAGTTGATCGTTCACCTTCCGGTCTTTCATTGGGTGATTCAGTTCAGCTATGAACGCGTCTGGTGAACTGTACAGGCCTGGAGGACATGTCTTTCTTATCACTCTACCGTTTGGTGGGGTGTATCTTAGCCACACTTCGTTCTCTAGCACATTGCAGTACTAGATGGGGAATTGAATTTCGGCCAGACCCACTTTGAAATGATGACTCACCTCAATAGTCTGCGGTAACTTGACGAAATAGTGACCTGGTGTGTTCTTGGGAAACATGTTCGGCGAAGCATTACTCGGTAATGTCAGGTAGAAGCTCATATTTTAAGGTTTGGTAGCATGTAACCCATACAGCTGCTTAGAAGAGCGATCCACAACTTGCCCTCGACTGCGTCGACACTGATTCGAGACAGATTGAATAGTGATACGTCAATGACTGTGTATATAACAACTAGTTGACAGAAGAAGACAATCTCTAGTCGCAGCATTCCCCGACCACACATGCACCAGAACGAATTTCTTTCCCCCTCTGGGTTATTTTGTGGGTTAGATTCCACGTTGGTTTCTCCCATTACCTCTGTTGTTTTCTTTTACCTACTGGGTTATTACACTCGTGTCTCGGTTGTATCATTAGTTGCTATTGACAAATACAAAAATCAGTGTTCGATACGCTCCTTGTGGGACATTACTGGTACTAAGGACACTACTTTCTGTGTGTAGGCTTGATGAATCAGCCATGTGTACGTGTTGATTGGTGTCGCAGCCAGCAGAGCACATACTCCAGTTATATGTGATTAGCACCATATATCTCTTTATTATACTAGTATTGTTAGGTTAACTGTATGCCTTCTTGGAGAACCACAACGAAAATGTGAAAGATTTATCCCAAAAAAGACATCTTACCATTAGAGCCTTGGCACATTGTGAACTGATCGGTGTTCACTGAGACAGGGACTTGTAAACGGTGAATGGTGGTCGTCTTATACACGCTATTTGCTGATGTAGAATGAATCAGCAGAATATTATGCACTGGCTTGTCATGTGACTGGGTGCGACTCCATCTTTGACTGGTTGAGTCATTAGTCACGTGTTTCGGCTGTATCCCATAAGACATGTGACAGGCTACAGCGCCATCTTTGATCGGTTTTAGCCACTTGGTTGTACTCTTACACATGTGAGCGAGAGTGACACCACCTTTAGCAGGTTTTGGTCACGTGTTTCAATTGTATACCTTAGCCATATGACCGGAAGCATCGCCATATTTGATATGCTGTGAGCATTATCCAAGTGTCTCGGCTGTATCGTTATGTTGTCAGTCCACTCTGAGTCATCCTCCAGTTTTCCCCAAAGACATGTCTGAACACGTTCACATACGTTCACTCCGTTGACATAGCCCCGTTGTGAGTCACCCAGTCGGTCACCCTCAGATGCTGCTGCTGCTGATGCTGAGCTGATGATGATGATGATGATGATGATGATAATGATGATGATTTTTGTCGGTGGTGCTGGGTGGTGCTGGTGATGGTAATCCTGATGACAGACACTACAGAAGATCATGGTTGCCGGTCATTCAGAAAGACAACGACAACCTTGCCCAAGAAGCATGAATGCTTGGGTTGACTGCGACGTCCTGTAAATGCAATACATTACAACTTGACTGCAGTATGTAATAGATAGAAAAATAGTTATAGTACGAGGCATATCTTTTGGTTGTGATATGACACGCCAAATCATGATCGCCCACGAACAACCACACAATGTTGGAGTTGACTGTGCCGTCCTGTAATGCAATGCATTACACCTTGACTGGAGTATGTAATAGATAGACACTTAGTTATAGTACGAGGCATAGCTTTGGTCGTGCGATGACACGGCAAATCATGGCAGCAACCGATCATTCAAACAATGTTGGGGCTGAGTGCGCCGTCCTGTAATGCAAGGCATTAAAGCTTGAGTGTGATATGTAAAAGATAGCCACACAGCTATAGTACGAGGCATAGATTTGGTCGTGCGATGACACGACAAATCATGGTGGCACACGAACATCCAAACAATGTTGTGGCTGAGTGCGACGTCCTGTAATGCAAGGCATTAAAGCTTGAGTGTGATATGTAAAAGATAGCCACACAGCTATAGTACGAGGCATAGATTTGGTTGTGCGATCACATGACAAATCATGGTGGCACACGAACAACCAAACAATGTTGGGGCTAAATGCAACGTCCTGTAATTGATCTCGCACATACACATACGCATTACGCACACACACACACACACACACATACACACACACACACACACACACACACACACACACACACACACACACGCATGTGACATGACTACCGTTTGTTCAATAAGACAGCAACAATCTTACCCAGTGTGTTTGGACTGAGTGTGATGTCTTGTAATTGATAGCACACCCCCACGCGCGCGCACACACACATACACACACAGAAGAGCACACATATCCCGCGTGACCAAGTCATCAAGGCAAGTACTGGGACAACCTACATGCAGCTATATATATATTTCAAACCATTTGTGTAACGGTTTCGTATAGCTATATTTTAATTTAATTTTTTTTCGGCGCAAATATTCCTTTCACAGTCCCATTTGTATCACGTCTTCTGATCTCTAGCTGTGATAAACATTGAAGTCCGTCGACGTTACTTGACATTTCCCTAGGCGTTCTGGTTGACTGGTATCGGATAATCTCGTACGATGGTCGCTGGCCATTGTATTTCTCGCAGGGTGTGATGGGACAGCGTGCGACCTTTCCTTGTGCGCAGGTAAACTTTCATTCAAGGGGAGCTTAGTATGCGAAAGGGGCAATAATTCTGGTTGAGCCAAGGGACCGATTAATCTCCCTTGGTTACTTTTATAATTAAGGGAGTACAAGGGAAGTAACCGGCGTAAAATTAAGAAATTATTCCATCATCCAGTTCATTGGCACCTTGCCGTCTTGACAGACGATAGTTTGTGCTTTAAAAAGGCATAATAACTTTTAACTATGGCGGTAGCGAGTGTGACTGATAAGGCCAATTTGCGCTGTAAATGTCCGTTCACAGTGGGTGCATGTGAACATGTGGTCATTTCCACCATCATGCACCATCTTACGTCTCAAACGCTTGGTGTGTGACTTTTCTGCAATAATTTTCTCCTTTGACTTTATTCCATTTCTGATATTTGCCCTCCATGCAACACGTTCAGCGGCGACTTGCTCCCAATGTGCATTATCAATGCCTGTATCAATCATGTCCCGCTTACACACATCTTTGTATCGTAGTAGAGGCCGACCCTGAGATCTCTTACCCATCTGTAATTCACCAAAAAAGATATCCTTTGGTATTCTACCATCATCCATCCTCCTAAGATGTCCTATCCATCTAAGTCTACGAAGACTGAGCATGGAATAAACTGTCACACAACCTGATCTTTCCAATACTTCAGAATTTGTGATTTTGTCTTGCCACTTAATCCCAAGAATTCTTCGCAGACACCGCATATGAAAGCTGTTTAAATTGTTCTCTTGGTGTGAGTAAGTTGTCCAGGTTTCACTGCCATAGAGAAGAGTACTAAGGACACAGGCTTGATAGACAAGGACTTTTGTTTTGGCAGTAAGCTTCCTGTTCTCCCAGACTCTTTTTCTTAACCGGTTCATAGTTGTTGCTGCCTTACCAATCCGGATGTTGATTTCCTGATCTAGGGATAATTTGCTATTTACCACTGATCCTAGATATGTAAAATGGTCTACTATCTCTAGGTCGGCGTCGTCAATAAAGATTGATGGTACCCCATGTGCACCTTGTGACATAATCTGTGTCTTCTTTTTGCTAATTGTTAAACCAAATTCAGAACAAGCATTGGAGAATGCAGATAGTAGACATTGCAATTCTTCCTCAGAGTGGGTCGTAACTGCAGCATCATCTGCAAAAAGCAACTCTCTGATCAGTACCCTCCTAATTTTGGTTTTAGCCTTCAATCTCTGAGCATTGTAGAGGCCGCCATCTGAGCGTGAGTGAATGTATATACCACCATCCTGATCACGAAATGCATATTTCAGTAGAAGTGAAAAGTATATTCCAAAGAGGGTGGGAGCTAGTACACAACCTTGCTTAACTCCACTCTTGATTTCAAATTCTTCAGAAGTTGCACCATCAAACTTGATTATACCCTTCATGCCTGTGTGGAACGATTCCACAATGGACAGAAGAGTTGGTGGGCAGCCAATCTTCTTTAGTGCCTTGAACAGACCCTCACGACTGACCAAATCAAATGCCTTTGTGAGGTCGATGAAGGCAATAAACAGTGGTTGATTCTGTTCACGGCATTTTTCTTGCATTTGTCGCAATGAGAATATCTTATCAGTGGTAGACCGGTTCTGTCGAAAGCCACACTGTGATTCGGGGTAGACTTGATTTCCTAGGACTTGAAGTCTGCGCAGAACAATTCTGGCAAATACTTTTCCAACAATACACATAAGTGAGATACCCCTATAGTTGTTGCAGTCGCTCCGATCGCCCTTGTTCTTGTACAGTGTTATGATGCTTGAATCTTTGAAATCTGATCAGTGACACCTATAGGTGTCTCCCACCGTCAGAGGCAACGCGTGGCGCCCCATGTCTACGTCAACTGACAAGGACTTATAACCCGTAACAGTTGCCTCTCGCTTTGATTCCGAGACCAGTTAAGACCAGGGATGGAGTTATTGCCTCTCCATAGCAGAAAGCCTGGGCTAAAATATAGAGATCATGTGTTGCCCATGCAGCATGATCCCTCTCTCGGCCTGCCTAGTTCACTCCAGAGGAAAGGTAACACCCCTACATCTGGAACAAGACAAGCTGCAGAAGCTGCCGGATCAGCAAAGCAATGCTCTAACTGTCCGCCTGTCGGAGCTTCGATCCTAGACCAGTCGCCAACCAAGGCTTAGGGCCTGGTCTGCCCTGCCATGACAATTTTGTCTTTAGCTTGCATTTCCTCGCACCAGGGTAAGGCTTGTACCCTCCCAATTGCGCTCTTCCGCCCGAAGCCGTTGGCACAATGTGGGGTGTCGGGTTTGGTAAGCGCCGCCCAACGTTCGGCGCTAACAGAAACCAGGTAGTACCGTCTACTGTTATACGGTAGCTCAGTCATATCTGACTAAGACCTGACTGACTAAGAAATTATTATTTTAATGAATAATATGGAGATTTCACTGATTATGTTAAGTTAATTGAATGTGTACTAATGAGACTTGTCTCTAGTAGTATGTTCTCTAGAATTAATCACTATCTATATTGTATTACGTGTTTATTAAGTGTGGCAATATACCCATATATAGAATTATTTGCCGGAATCTGGCTTCAGTCTTTTTTCCCAACGCTGACTATGCCAAAGCTATCTTTTGGGTCTTTTTTTTTTTTTTTTTTTAGCTCAGATCAAAGAGTAGTATTACCAAATACTCCTTTTGGGCTATCCAAAGACCTCACTTGACCGTCACTATTCACATTTTAATGAGAATTTTGATGGCCTTCTTCCTCGGAGGGCAAATGATAATATCCGGGGTAGGGGCCTATTCCCTCGCGCCCTCACATCGGCCTACCCCGTACACACCTACACACACTCGCGCACACTCACCCACACAGTGGGACTCGAACCCAGGCGCCCTACAACTAATTGGTCTACTTATCTATAAAAGTATTCCACATACCTTGGGTTTGCCACGCTGTCTTTGAATGGTCTCGGAAGCAGTCGGGGGAAGCCGAGGCGGCCGGCGGAGGTACCTGTGGTCGGGGTGGTCGGTAGGGAGTACCCGGGACCGGAAGTAGTCATCACGACAACCGGAAGTGGTCACCCAGAACCAAGAAAACAACCGCCAAAATTCAAGAAAATTGCGGTCGGAAAAGGACTCGGTTTGGTGACGTCAGAACATAGGATCGTGACTTTTGTATAGTAACATATGACGTCACCACGAAGGACTAAAGTCCTAAAATAATACTTAGATACAACATGACATACTACTGTTCATTCAGGGAGCGCTACCGTCATATAGTGGTAGTGTATTAAAGTCCCTGTGTTTGCACACAACTGTCAATTTTTCTATTATCTCATTAAGACATGACTCAACCGCCCTTAGTGACTGGACCCTATTTTCCAACCATTACAGCTCTGGGGTCGACACAACCTTATGAAAGAGGGCCGAATAAGTTTCACAATTTGAAGTGAATTATTTATGAAGGAAAAAGCATTAAACGCACGACGATCGTTTTCAATGCACCGGGTTCTATTCCATGTAGATTGGTGTTCTTTCAGAATAGCGAGGTACCGAAAGCGTTGCACAGAGCACGAATTCCGCAGCTCCAGCGACGATACCCAAGGGTTCCAGCAAACTGTGCACTCGTGAACAGATTAACAGAGTCCAGACACGACCCACGAACTTGGTAGCTCTGGGCAGGCGACTTGACCACTTCGCCACGGAGAACCCTTGGGAAAGAAGGTGGCGAGAAAAGGAACTGGTCACCCACCTCTTATGCCTTGGCCAAGAATATGTGAATGATTAAAACTGCATCTTCTGTTATTGGACTCCCAACTACTAATACATTCTTTCATATTGAATTGTGTGACTGTCTGTGTCCAGAAGTTGCTACTTAAACAGCATCTGTCTAGATAGGGTAAATTATTAGCTGTCTGAGAGAGAAGGATCTAAGAAAATAACAAGCTAAAGAAGATAGCAGTAACAACAAACTGGAACAGAACAAATGAAGACTTATAACTTTCGAGCTTCAACGGTTTCACATGCATCAGTTTCACTTAACGATTCCCCCGTTTACAACCCCGATCACTAGGAAGGTTGTGCAAACACACGCGTGTCAGGGAAAGCGCCGAACAGTTACGGGCTTTCATCATATCTCCATACGATAAATAAAGATCAAGCATGCCATCTGCAGCATGTGTGCAATTTCTGTAAAGAACTAAATTAAAACTGAAATTTGTAAAGCTTCAATGCACGGGCACAATTCTAAGATAGCTTACCGCAACCGTGTACCCGCGCAATTTCCGGAATAACTAATATGTCTTTCATTAGCATGGCAGATAGAAGAAATCCAAACAAAGAGCACACAAAGTGACTGGGTTCATGATTCTATGTATTGTACTGACAGTGTCACATACATATGGTCTCGAGTGAACAGGCTGCCAATCAAAATTAACAAACAGTAACTGTCTCCACGCAACACGACTACGGAAAGCTGCATTTCTTCACGACACCCTTTTGACAGTTTCTTGATAACAGTATTCTTGACACTGTCCTGTCACAAGCAGCAACATGCCTTCTCATATCTTTATTTATTGTTGTTGTTGTTGTTGTTGTTGTTGTTGTTGTTGTTGTTTATTTCACATAAGGGTAGAAGCCAGATCAGTCAGCAGAAATCTTGGATGTGTTTTGTATAAAACCTCTAGATCAGTGGTCGGGAAGCTGTTTGCCCGCGAAAGGCCATTTTGGATATTTATAACATCACTTGCAAGCAGTGCAAGTTATCATTTTAAAAATTAGCCTGCTGCATCCTAATGTATTTGCTGCTATTCTTTAGAGAGATGTTGATAATGTTGCTATTTTTGTCTTCTGCTTTAACAGTTTGACATCATGTGACAAGAGAACCTATAATCAAATAGATCACATTTTAATTAACAACAGAAATGCATCAGACATACAGCAAGTCAGAAGTTATAGAGGAGCTGAATGCCACAGTGACCACTTCCTCGTTGGAGCAAAATTTAAAATAAAACTTAAGAGAGCTTTCTATACTAAATTACAAAGATTACACCCAACACATAACAGAGAAAAACTGCAAGACATTACAGTCAAAGAGAAATTTACAGATGAAATAAAATGTAAACTTGAAACTCTGCAAAACCCTTTGGAGGAAAGCGTTGACCAAACTTGGTTGAACATCAAGAATACAATTCAATCTACCGCAGAAGAATGTCTCGGTGTGTTAACCACGCATAGAAAGAACAGATGGTTCAATCAAAAATGTGAAGAAGCAGTCATTAGGAAGAAGAATGCCAGACATGTATGGTTAAATGACATCAATAACATCCAAAAGGAAGAGCATTATAGAAATGGATGTAAAGAGGCTACAAAAATAGTCAGACAGCAGAAGCGAGAATATATGAGTAATATAATCAAAGATATGGAAACTAATCACCAGAAAAATGAATCCAGAAAATTTTTTAAAGAACTGAAGTCAATGAAACGAGGGCACCAACAAAACACATATGGTTTAAAAGACAAAAATGGGAATATGATAAATACCAATGAGGAAATGTGCAACACATGGAAAGAATATTTTATTGAATTACTAAATTGTGAAGCTCCAAGTCAGATTTTCCCACAGGAAGAGGTTCTAACATGCGAACCACAAATTAAAGAACCTACATTTGAAGAAATCCTATATGTAATCACACGACTTAAAAACAATAAGGCAACTGGGACTGATGGAATTGCTGCTGAATTTATAAAGGCAGGTGGCCATGCATTACATCTAAAGCTATACGAACTAATAATAAAAATCTGGAGGACAGAAGAATTACCCCATGACTGGAAAGAGTCATTATTGATACCTATCTTTAAGAAAGGAGACAAGTTCCAATGTGGAAATTATAGAGGAATATCACTACTGTCTACAAGCTATAAGATACTATCCGCAGTATTACTAAATAGACTAAAACCATATTCAGAAGACATATTGGGCGACTACCAGGCGGGTTTTAGACAAAACAGATCAACAATAGATCAGATATTTATCTTACGACAAATAGCCGAGAAACATTGGGAATATAAAAGAGATCTCCATAACATTTTTGTGGATTTTAAAAAGGCTTATGATAGTGTCCATAGGAATAGTCTATGGAATGCTATGCAGGAATTTGGAATACCAAGGAAGTTAATCAACATGACCAGACTATGCATGGAAGATACTTATAATATAGTAACATATAAAGGCAGGAAATCAGACCCCTTCCAAATAACATCTGGCTTGAAACAGGGTGATGCACTATCGCCGCTACTCTACAATCTGGCTCTAGAGAAAGTTGTAAGGAAGGTAAAGGAGGAATGTGATATTGGAGGAACATCCAAGCTGCTTGGTTATGCAGATGATATAGATATTATAGGGCAAAGTGAACAAAAGACATTGGAAATATTGACTCACTTAAAGGGAAAAGCCCAACAGATGGGGCTGGTTATCAACCAAGATAAGACAGAATATAGGGTAATTTCAAGAGACGGAATGGCTAGAAACTCTGGCCACATACAAATAGATAATATGACCGTTAAAAGAACGGAAACATACAAATACCTGGGTACAATCTTCAACTGCTCCAACATCATAAGGGAAGAAATACAAACTAGAATCAACTCTGGAAATAAGATATACTATGCACTACAACATCTACTAAAATCAAAGGCGCTATCTCGTAACACCAAAATCACAATATACAAAACACTGATCAGACCAGTTGTGCTGTATGGCTCTGAAACCTGGAGTACAACGAAAGGAGACGAAGCCTTGTTACAAACCTTTGAGAACAAAATTTTAAGACGCATCTTTGGACCCATTAGGGATACACAAAGTGGAGAGTGGAAAAGAAGAAGTAACAAAGACATTTATGATCTGTTTAAGTCCCCGCTAATCACTGGTATCATGAAGGCTAATAGACTACAATGGCTGGGGCATATAGAAAGAATGGAAGATAATAGGGAAACAAAACTCGCTTACACTCAGGAAATAAATGACCGTAGACCCCGAGGTAGACCAAGAAGGCGGTGGAGAGATAATACATGTACAGACCTACAAGCACTTGGAATCAACGACTGGCAAGAGAAGGTCCACCAGAGAGACGAATGGAGACGGATTGTATTTGCAGCAAAGAACCTCAATGGCTCGTAACGCTGAAGAAGAAGAAGAAGAAGCTTTAACAGTTTGCGAAATCAGTCTGGACACAGTCGATTCTCTGTGATGGTATGTTTAGAAAAGAACTGCTTGCAGCAGTAACTCGAACACAGATGCATATTTCAACGCATTTTTTCTCAAACTGGGAAATTCACCATTGCTTGTTTTGTTTATAGACGATTTATTGCATTTCGAGTCCCGCAAAAGGTTAACTTGGCAGGGCCAGACTAAATGATTTCGCGTGCCTTATACCGTCCGCGGCCCGACGTTTCCCGCCACTGCTCTTGATTAGCATGGTTAGACCAGACAGATAAACAAAGACACCGTCATCATCGTCAACCAGGTGTCGTCACCACGATGATGGCTGGCTAGGAAGGATATTCTAGGCTTTGTATATTTCTTTTTGATTGTGCACTCCAGCAGACATGCATTGAGCCGAGCTTAAGTACACGGCTAAGAGATCGCTTAAAATAAGATGGAAGAACACTACAGTTACATAAAATAAATGCATGTGTTTAGATATAAAACCTCTAGATCACTGGAGGGGAACCTTTTTACAGTTACATAAAATGAAACTGAATGTTCTAAATCGGGAAATGGCCAATGGGAATAGAAATATAAAAATAGATTGCGAAGTGTAAAAATATTCTTCGCAAAGCTGAGAAACTAGGCAGAAATATGTGTTTGTTGTTATATACAGAAAACGTCAAATTATGACAACAGAAAGGAGAAATGCTTATCCACGTCAATAAAACCAAATATCTCAGGGAAATCATGAGATAAGATAGAAGATGCGTAACAGAGATTATGAGCAGAATATGTCAAGCAAAAGCTACATTCCAGAAGATGAAAGGTATCTTATGTAATAAGCCACTCTCATTAAATATCAGAATAAGAGTACTGAAATATATAGAAACTGTTCTGCTGTATGACAGAGACTCTTGGAACCAAGAAACTGGAGAGAGCCTGGAAGCAAAGGAGATGTAGTTTCTAAAATACATGCACCCTGTACTGCGATAATATGTTACCAGTGCCTGGAAGAGGCTAGTGAAAGTATAACACTATACATAACCTGAAGACAGAAACACAAATGTTCTGTGATCATGTAATTAGAAGAGAAACGTGGGGAATTATCCGGATGACTGAACAAAGCAGCCGTAGAAGAGGCAGAATCATGCCATGAGAAATGATGCTGGACAGCTTCAGATGGTAAAATTGAGAAATAACTTAGAATACCTGGGACTGGATGGCTTCAGATGACAACATGGAAGAATACAAGAAATATAACTGACCCAGAATACCAATTTCTGGATGGTCTCAGATGGCAGCATGGAGAAATACCGGTACAGTATTATAACTGATCCAGAATACCAGGGTCTGGATGGCCTCAGATGACAACATGGAGGAATACCAGCAATATAATTGATCCAGAATATCAGCAATATAATTAATCTAGAATATCAGCAATATAATTGATTCAAAATACCAGCAATATAAATGATCTAGAATATCAGCAATATAATTGATCCAGAATATCAGCAGTATAATTGATCTAGAATATCAGCAATATAATTGATTCAAAATACCAGCAATATAAATGATCAAGAATATCAGCAATATAATTGATCTAGAATATCAGCAATATAATTAATCTAGAATATCAGCAATATAATTGATTCAAAATACCAGCAATATAAATGATATAGAATATTAGCAATATAATTGATCTAGAATATCAGCAATATAATTGATCCAGAATATCAGCAATATAATTGATTCAAAATATCAGGGGCCGAGATCTGAGGGGATGCACAAACGGACACCTACTCCATTTGGCAAGACACGTGATTATGACGATGGTGAAATGTATAGTGATTGACAGAGAAGGTTATGTTATAGACATAATGGTTGAAATGTCTGTGCAAGATCTCATCAGAAAACGTGTGAAGTCGTAGAAAGACCTCTCTTCGCTCTTTAACACAGTTGAACTGTGACGGCTTCGGCTGATGTAAGGATGGTTGGATTGTTTCACACTGTACTTGTGAGAACAACTAGGAGAAACAGAACACGAGGCAGACCAATGTATGCTTGAGCAGATAGTCATCATTAATGGACGCACAACCCCATGGTAGAAACAAACATGCACGCAAGAGACAGACACGTACTGAGTTTCTCTGACTTCAGATGGGGAGTTCCCATGACCCTTCTAGAATACTGGAAAAGTTATGAATAATGAACAGAGGAAATGGTTGAAGCACCGTAAGGTTGCTATTATACTCGTATTTAATTAAACGTGTAGCTGATATTGGGGAAATTGTACAAGGTTAAAGGGTGGCGGCAGAACTTGCATGAGTGTCTGAAATGACTTTTTACTTAAAAGAAATCAGTCAAGTTTCTAAATTATTCTACATTCTACAGTTATACACCATGATTTTCTGCTTCTAGCAACACCTTTTGGCTCCAAGGTGTTCTCGATTTCCATTGGTGTGAAAATCCAGAACCGTTACCTACTGATATCTTCACATGGGCACACGCATAATGTGTCAGGAACATTGATAACTGATTCTGAAGCATGCAAATCACCATGTGTTCGTGATTAACTCCAAAAATGACCTATGGTTGGTGACTTCGACTCTGGCACATGTTACTGTAATGAGACACGTATCTTTGGCTGAAGAGGTTCCAGTAAGAGCTGCAATGAGCAGGGAGAATTTAATAACTACTTTCTCATACAGACTGTGGTAAATTAATAACTTTAACAAAGTACTTTCTCACCAGAATGTAGTAAATTAATAACTTTCACAAAGTACTTTCTCACACAGAATGTGGTAAATTAATAGCTTTAACAAAGTACTTTCTCACCAGAATGTAGTAAATTAATAACTTTCACAAAGTACTTTCTCACACAGAATGTGGTAAATTAATAGCTTTAACAAAGTACTTTCTCACCAGAATGTAGTAAATTAATAACTTTCACAAAGTACTTTCTCATACAGATTGTGGTAAATTTATAACTTTATCAAAATACATTCTCACACAGAATGTGGTAAATTTTTAACTCGTAACACGGCACTTTTTCACACAGAATGTGGTGAATTAAAACTTTAACAAAATCTTTCTCACACAGAATGTGGTAAATTTATAACTCTAACAGAACACTTTCTTACATAGAATGTGGCCAATTAATAACTTCAACAAAGTGCTTTCTCACACAGAATGTGGTAAATTTATAACTTTATCAGAGCACTTTCTCCCATAGAAGATGTTCAATTAATAGATCTAACAGAGACCCAAAATAAGCGTTACCGCTACGGAGTTCGTGCTCTGTGCGACGCTTTCGGCAGGCTGATCTGCTGTGAGTGACCGAGCTTATCTAGGATATAAGCCCGGTGTAATTAAGGCGACCCTCTTGCATTCAACCCCCAATGTCAAAGGGAGAGTAGACACAATGTTAAAAGCATGTGTATGTATAGACATGCCATTCACCATCGTTCGCAGGTCGATTGCTACCAAGAAAGTCACCTGAACAGCTCAAGGTGCCTTATACGGGGGGAAATGGCACGTGACAAGAACACCAAAGTTCACGTGGTATCCAAGATGTGCAGCGTGGGAGCCGACAAAGCCGTAAAGAAGACGGGTGGAGAGAACGTTCATGTGAGCTGCAACAAAGAACCTGAAATCATAGTCACTAAAGAAGCCACCACGAGGAAAATCGACGACAACCCACCACAGACAAGACCAACACAGCTAAGAAAGAGGAGAAATACACCAGAGTCGGAAAAAAAACAGACTTAAAAACAGTCAGATGGGTTGTCAAGCGTATTCAAGTGGAGCTGTCAGACGAACAAATCAAGAAGCAGCTACATGAAGAGAATCTCAACATCCAAATCTTGAAGGCGGAGCGGATCCTGACGTACTCAAAGATCCCTACTACGCTGGCGGTGGTGACGAAAAAGGGCAGAGAGATGCCGACCACAGTATCAATCAACAAGAAAATGCAACAACCAGAGAGATTCATCCCAAGAGTCAATCAATGTTCCAGATGCCAGAGGGCCGGCCACAGCAGAGCAGCATGTCGCAGTAAGACTGAAATCTGCCGGTATAGCGCCGATCACCACTTCTTCAAGGAGTGTCCGCTGGCCAAGCTGGACACAGACTTCCGAGCACCCAAAAACAAAAGAAAGTGCGCCAACTGCCTGGGAAAGCATGAAGCGTACCTTCAAAGACACAGAAAAAAAAGTTCTTAAAGTTCGCCATCACCACAAAGACTCCAATAAGGATGCAATGCGGTAGTGCGAGACAGCCACGTGCATCTCACAAGCGGAAAAAGCCCAACTGCAGATAAATGAGCAAATCAAGCTGCTTCAAACACCGGCACCGACCAACGACAATGAAAAGCGGCTTGCTGAAATAAAGGAGTTTCAGCAAAACAACAAGAAAGAAGTGGAACATGGCCAAAATGAAGAAGGAAAACGAAGAAATGCTAAGCACCATTAAAGCGGAGAGAGAGAGAGAGCTGTTGAAAGCTGAAATTGAATTAATCCGAAACAAAAGGGACTCAATGCACTTAAATCTATGGATGCAATGGACACAGAGCAGAGAATGCTTTTCACACTATACAAGCACTTGATCCTCTCAGAGATTGATTATGGACTAGGACTGCTCACTGTCTCAAAGAGTCAGTTCGTGAAATTAGAGCGCATACAGAACGAAGCAATGCGGGTCATTCTGGGATGCACCAGAGACACCCCAGTAGTGTGTATGCGTTACATCCTTGGTTTGCCGACTGTTGCTGGTAGGCTCAAGGTGATGCAGGCGAAGGCATACCTCAGAGTAGCTGCTGACACAGGTCACCAGTCACAGACACAAACGCTTACACATCCAGTCCGAGATAGGATTTACTCGTAAGAGCGCACAAGACAAGAAAGAGGGTAAAAATACCCACAAAAACCACGGATCTCAACAATAACCAAAGCTGAGGAGGCAGGTTAGACGAGACCGAATTTTGAATTATTTTTCTTCGAAAAGTGGAATTGGAATTGGACATACCATCGGACTGAAGCACTCAACATTGCGGCAGCCGCGTCGTCCCTCGAGATGTCTTCGTGTCACTTGTGAATTACCTGAATAAGTAGCGAACGGGATATAAACTGAATTAAACAGAAACAATGCACAGTGTTTTGTAATGTGTGACTAGGCTTGCATTGACATTAATCACACGGTATAGTGATTTTTTTTGGCAGTGATGTTTCATTGTGAATACCTTTATTTTATATATTTACCCAAAGTTAGTTACTCATTAGCAAAACAAGTGAGATGAAAAGACAAGAGTATCGACTTAAATGCACCGAGTTTTATACCATATATCTCGTTATCTCTCAGGAGAGCAGACAACCGCCTGCCGAAAGCAGAGCACAAACTCCTTAGTAGTATGTCACGTTGTATTTAGGTATTATTTTAGGACTTTAGTCCTTCGTAGAGACGTCATATTTTACTATACAAAAGTCATGATCCTACGCTCTGACGTCACCAAACTGAGTGCTTCGGGGACTGCATTTGTTAAAATTTTGGTGGTTATTTTCTTGGGTTTGGATGACTACTTCTGGTTTTCGTGATGGCTGCTTCCGGTCTAGGGGTGACGGCGGCGGCGGCGGTGGTGGGGCGGGCGGGACGGACAACGAGACAAGCCCCGGTCATGTGGAATACTTATATAAGTAGACCAAATAGTTGTCGGGCAACTGGGTTCGAGTCCCAGTGTGTGTGTGTGTGTGCGTGTGCGGTGCGGTGTGCGCGACCTCCAGTCATGTAGATATCAGCCCCTTCGCTGAGGAGACCGAAATCAATATGACAGGAAATGATTTATTCCATCACTCGAGCTAAACCGAGTACGTCAGGTTATGACCGCATGAATAACCTTTTGCACGGCTCAGTAAGCTAATTCGGCATGTTTCCATAGTACCCATGTATCAACATTAAGCGCTTGGTGGAAATCTGGTTTAAGAATATACTAGATACACGTAAAATGTTATTTACAAAATATACCCTAAAAGATAAGTAAGCGGCTAAATTTCTTGTATGTATATTGGAGAATAGGTATGTCAATAAAAAAAAAATCTTGAGCATAGCCTACGATGGGTAGCGTTGTGATGTTCTGTTGTGATAATTTGGTGTGTCCAGTGTGTGCCGCGTGGTTACACACCCGCTTCACACGCGTGATCCGGGACTGTTTCCGGATCCGGTCAGGGATATGCACTACTGACGAGCTCAAATGAGGGCGAAACTCGAGTATAGTGCTTCCATATTGACGTGGATAGGCCTTAGGTTCATATCAGAATGCGATCGGCGTTGCCAGTAGTGGGTTGTGCTCAATATTTAAATTAAAAAAAACTCTAATCCTCATTTAAAATAAGCCATAACTTCCCGAGATAATCATTAAAATATGTAATATTATTAAACAAATAACGTCCCTTTTTACAAACATAAATAGAATTAAACCAAGGGAGACGATTCGTGTCTCTTGTCTCCCCTTTACGGCTGTCCTTACTAAGCTCCCCTGATCACCAACTTTACCTGCGCGAATAGGCAAAGAGCACGCGCTGACCCAGCAACCCCCGCGAGAAATACAATGACCAGCGACCGCGAGATTAACCGATACCGTTCAAGCAGAACGCCTACGGGATTGTCAATTAACGACACCGGACTTCAATGCTTATTGTAGATAGCGATCAGAAGACAACCGGGACTGTTAAGGGAATATTTGCGACGAAATAAAAATATAGCTATACGAAGCTATTACACACATAGTTTGAAATATTTAAATAGATATGTATGTATTTATGAATTTATCTATCTATTTATTTATATATGTATGTATTTCTATAGCTGCAGGTAGGTTGTCCCAATGGGTATATATACGTACTTGCCTTGATGACTTTGTCACGCGGGATATGTACATGCGTGTATGTGTGTGTGTGTGTGTGTTATCAATTACAGGACGTCGCAGTCAACCCCAATATTGTCTGGTTGCCCTTGTACCATCATGAATCGCCGTGTGTGTGTGTGTGCGCGCATAAAGGCGTGTGTGTGTGCGTGCGTGGGTGTACTGACGAGTGTATGTGCGCGAGCGCGGGTGTGCTATCAATTACAGGACGTCACAGTCAACCTCAACATTCTATGGAGTTTCATGTGGGCTGGGAAGTTTGCAATTGTCATTTTCAATTAACACCAACCATGTCATGTGCGTGTGAAGAGGGTGTATCACCAGTTAGATGTCTATCTATTACAGGACGTCGCAGTCAGTCCCAACATTGTTTATGCAATGCATTTACACGCCGTTGCAGACAGCCCCAACATTGATTGGTGCCCATGGGCCATCAGCACATCCGTGTGTGTGTCTGTGTGTGCGTGCGGGCGCGCGTGTGTGCTATCAATTACAGAACGTCGCAGTCAACCTCAACATTCTATGGAGTTTAATATGTGCTGGGCAAGTTTATGTTTCTCATTTTGAATGAACACCAGCCATGTCATATGCGTGTGAAGAGGGTGTATAAAAAACTAGTTGTCTATCTATAACAGGACGTCGCAGTCAGCCCCAGCCTTGTTAGGCAATGCATTTACAGGACGTTGCAGACAGCACCAATAATGATTGGTTGCGCGTGTACCACCATGACACCCGTCTGTGTGAATGTGTGCGCGCATGTAAGCGTGTGTGCGTGCGTGGGTGTGCTATCAATTACAGGTCATCTCAGTCAACCTCAACATTCTATGGAGTTTCATATGTGCTGGGCAAGTTTGGGATTCTCATTTTGAATGAACGACAACCATGTCATGTGCGTGTGAAGAGGGTGTATCAACAGCTAGGTGTCTATCTATTACAGGAAGTCGCAGTCAGCCCCAACATTGTTTGGATGGTCGTATGCCACCATGATTTGCCGTGTCATTGCCACGACCAAGTCTAAACCTCGTACTATAGTTACGTGTCTATCTAGTACATAGCGTGGTCAACGTGTAATGCAATCCATCTACAGGACGTCGCTATCAACCCCAGCATTGTTTGATTGTTCGTGTGCCACCATGACTTAGCGTTTCATGTCACAACCAAAGATATACCTCTTACTATAGTTGTGTCTAGCTATTACATACTGCAGTCAAGTTGTAATGCATTGCATTTACATGCCGAGGCAGTCAGCTCTAGCATTCATGCTTCTTGGACAAGGTTGCAGTTGTCTTTCTGAACGACCAGCAACCATGAGCTTCTGTGGTGTCTGTCAGTAGGATTACCATCCCCGTCATCACCCACCACCACCAACAAAAATCGTCATCATCAGCTCATCATCATCAGCAGCATCATCTGAGGGTGACCAACTGGGTGATTCATCACACGGCTATGTCGGCGGAGTGAACGTACGTGAACGTGTTCAGACATGTCTTTGGGGAAAACTGGACGATGACTCAGAGTGTACTGACAGCATAACGATACAGTCGAGACACTTGGGTAATGCTCACACTCGATTAAATATGGCGCTGCTTCCGGTCATATGTCTAAGGTATACAATCCAAACACATGACTAAAACCGGTAAAGATGGCGTCGCACTCGATTGCATGTGTAAGTGTACAACCACGTGACTAAAACCGATCAAAATACTAGTATAATAAAGAGATACATGGTGCTAATCGCATATAACTGGAGTATGTGCTCGGCTGGCTGCGACACCAATCAACACATGTACATGGCTGATTCATTAACCTAAATATGTGTATACAGATGGCATATTCTGAGAGGCAGAATATTGTGTCGTTCTGATCTGTCCATAACAGTGTAGTCACCTTGAGTAAGTACTGTGGATTACTGGCTGTCTTCGTCATTCATTTCTTTTGGTGGTATATAACGGGTGGATCCGATTTATCTTATTGCACCCCTTCCATACCCAATCGACCAGCGCTGGCGTGTCTGGGTACACCACAGTGGGATGACAACCCTTGTATGGTGACATTATGCCCACTGCTAAGGTCAGAAAGTAATGTCCTTAGTACCGACAATGTCCTACAACGAGCGCCTCGAGCACTGATTTTTGCATTTCCCAATCACAACTAATTATACAACCGAGACACGAATGTAATGACCCAGTAGGTCAAAAACAGTGGTAATAGAAGAAACCAACGTGGAAACTAACTCACAAAATACCCCAGAGGGAAAGAAAATTCGTTCTGGTGCATGTGTGGTCAGCGAGTGTCGCAACTAGAGATTGTCTTCTTCTGTGAACTGGTCGTTATATACACAGTCATTAGCGTATCACTATTTAATATGTCTCGAGACAACGTCAACGCGGTCGAGGGCAAGTTGTGGATCGCTCTTCTAAGCAACTGTCTGGGTTACATGCTACCAAACCCTAAAATATGAGCTTCTACCTGACATTACCGAGTAATGCATCGCCGAACATATTTCCCAAGAATTCACCAGGTCACTATTTCGTCAAGTTACCGCAGACTATAGAGGTGAGTCAATATTTTGAAGTGGGTCTGGCCGAAATTCAATTCCCCAACTACTACTGCAATGTGCTAGAGAATGAAGTATGGTTAAGATACATCCCACCCAATGGTAGAGTGATAAGAAAGGTGTGTTCCTCAGGCCTGTACAGTTCACCAGACGCGTTTATAGCTGCACTGAATCGCCTAATGAAAGATCGGAAGGTGGACGATCAACTATGTGTTCTATTCCATTTCGACAATGCATCAAAGAAAGTCATCGTGAAAATACTCGAACCCGGGGCCACTATTACCTTTTGTGAGAAGTTACAAGAGATACTAGATACAATTGAAGGTGAAGGGTCGATAGACCTGAATAACAAACTGCAAAATGTCTACGCTTACTGCGATCTCATTGCGGCAAGACCAGTTGGAGACGTCATGGTCCCACTACTAAGGACGATTCTTATCATGAATCAGCGATCGACCTCAGTGTTTCTCGCCTACGACAAACCTCACTACATACCGCTGAATCGTTACTCCTTCGACACGGTGGAGATACTTCTAACCACTGATACGGGTACAAAGGTCGCATTCATTACCAGGACTTCAGTGCTGACGTTACATTTTCGAGTTCGGAAGAGATCAGACCTAGAATAATGGTGAAATACGGGGCGTTACATCGAAACCCCAGACTGTCCGAAGACATGATGTCCCCGACACTCAGATGATTGATGCTTCGGGTATCTACAAGACTCAGACATCAACCCACCAAACAGGAGACCAGTTTTATGATTACATGCTAAGTGACATATACATACCAGGCTACCAACCGAAAAAACCAAACTACTCAGACAATGGCGTGTAGAAATCCAGAAACAACATACAATGTGTATAGCTTTGTACGTGAAAATAAAATGTTGTGATGATACTATGTATACCACCGCATATCACATCATCCATTTCGTATAATGACATTATGCATTTTTATTCTTGAAAAAAAGGACTGAAATACTGTAAAATGTACCTGAAATACTGTAAAATAAACAGGCATATATTATAATTACGTCTTGGTTATTGAATTTTTGTTAGTGTTTACGGTGTATATAGTTATCATGTGATGATAGAATGATACATATTGGTGACAAATTCAATAAATATTTCAACAAAACTAAGGAAACGGGTTAACCAAAGTAGAACAAACTGTCGACCATAATCTGAAATAGCTCAACCAAAATTATGAAAAGTAGGGAACTTTGCACAACGTAAGACAATCTGTTACCCAAAAGGGAAAAATGTTTGGCCACATTTCAATCAAACTTATGAAAAGTAGAAAAAACGTGTTAACCAAATGGCAAAAATCTTGGTCATGTAAGAAAATATGTTAACCAAATGTGAAAAGAATAGCCGAATTTTAAACCAAACTTATAAAAAAGCTCACTCAAACATATGAAAAGTAGGAAAATTTGTTAACCAAACGTGAAAAGTTTGGCCAACTTTCACCCAAACTTATGAGAAGTGTGAAATTTTGTTGTCCACATGTGAAAAGTTTGACCAAATTTCACCCAAACTTATCAAAATTAGGAAACCTTGTGATTCAAAGGGCAAATATCTTGGCCAAGTAAGAAAATGTGTTAACCAAATGTGAAAAGTGTAGCCAAATTTCAAACCAAACGTATAAAAATCTCAGTCAAACATATGAAAAGTAGAAAAATTTGTTAACCAAACGTGAAAAGTTTGACCAAATTTCACCCAAACTTATGAAAAATGGGAAATTTTGTTAACCAAAAGGCGAAAAGTTTGGTCAAAGTTGAACCACAAGCATCAACAAGTAGGAACATTTGTTAACGAAAGTGAAAAGGTTAGCCAAATTACAAACAAACTCATAAAAAGTAGGAAACTTTGTTAACCAAATGGCAAAAATCTTGGCCAAGTAATAAAATTTGTTAGCCAGAGGGTGAAAATTTTGGCTACATTTCAACCAGACTTATAAAAACCTCACCCAATCTTATGAAAAGTAGGAAAATTTGTTAACCGAATGCGAAAAGGTTAGCCGAATTTCAAACCACACTTATAAAAAGCTCAGTCAAACATATGAAAAGTAAGAAAATTTGTTAACCGAACGTGAAAAGTTTGGCCAACTGTCAACCAAAGTTATTAGAAAGCGGGAAATTTTGTTGTCCAGATGTGAAAAGTTTGACCACATTTCACCCGAACTTATTAAAAGTAGGAAACTTTGTTAACCAAATGGTAAAAATCTTGGCCAAGTAAGGAAAATGTGTTAACCAAAGGTGAAAATTTTTGGACAAGTTTGACCAAATTTCAAACAAAACTCATAAAAAAGTAGGAAACTTTGTTAACCAAATGTGAAAAGTTTGACCAAAGTTTATCGAAACTTATAATATATTCGCCTGTCCCCTATGCAAACAACAGTTGTATTTCAGAAAATTAAACGTATCTTATGTAATAAGTCACTATAATTGAAGGAACAAAATAAAATTTCAACAATAAAATTGTACAAAAAATTAACAATTAAATTTCTACATGAAACATTCAAGTTGGAAACATAAAGAGAAATTTAATTGTTAATTTTTTGTACAATTTAATGTTAAAATTTTATTTGTTTCCTTCAATTATAGTGACTTACTAAATAAGATACGTTTAATTTTCTGAAATACAACTGTTGTTTGCATAGGGGACAGGCGAATATCTTATAAGTTTCGATAAACTTTGGTCTAACTTTTCACATTTGGTTAACAAAGTTTCCTACTTTTTTTTTATGAGTTTTGTTTGAAATTTGGTCAAACTTGTCCAAATATTTTCACATTTGGTTAACACATTTTTCTTACTTGGCCAAGATTTTTACCATTTGGTTAACAAAGTTTCCTACTTTTCATAAGTTCGGGTGAAATGTGGTCAAACTTTACACATCTGGACAACAAAATTTCCCACTTTTCATAACTTTGGTTGACAGTTGGCCAAACTTTTCACGTTCGGTTAACAAATTTTCCTACTTTTCATATGTTTGACTGAGCTTTTTATAAGTGTGGTTTGAAATTCGGCTAACCTTTTCGCATTTGGTTAACAAATTTTCCTACTTTTCATAAGATTGGGTGAGGTTTTTATAAGTCTGGTTGAAATGTAGCCAAAATTTTCACCCTCTGGCTAACAAATTTTATTACTTGGCCAAGATTTTTGCCATTTGGTTAACAAAGTTTCCTACTTTTTATGAGTTTGTTTGAAATTTGGCTAACCTTTTCACTTTCGTTAACGAATGTTCCTACTTGTTGATGATTGTGGTTCAACTTTGACCAAACTTTTCGCCTTTTGGTTAACAAAGTTTCCTACTTTTCATAAGTTTGGGTGAAATTTGGTCAAACTTTTCACAGCTGGACAACAAAATGGCCCACTTTTCATAAGTTTGGGTGAAAGTTGGCCAAACTTTTCACGTTTGGTTAACAAATTTTCCTACTTTTCATATGTTTGACTGAGATTTTTATATGTTTGGTTTGAAATTTGGCTAAACTTTTCACATTTGGTTAACACATTTTCTTACTTGGCCAAGATTTTTGCCCTTTGAATCACAAAGTTTCCTAATTTTCATAAGTTTGGGTGAAATTTGGTCAAACGTTTCACACCTGGACAACAAAATTTCACACTTCTCATAAGTTTGGGTGAAAGTTGGCCAAACTTTTCACGTTTGGTTAACAAATTTTCCTACTTTTCATATGTTTGAGTGAGCTTTTTTATAAGTTTGGTTTGAAATTCGGCTAACCTTTTCACATTTGGTTAACAAATTTTCTTACTTGACCAAGATGTTTGCCATTTGGTTAACAAGTATTTTCTACTTTTCATAAATTTTATTGAAATGTGGCCAAATATTTTTCCCTTTTGGTTAACAGATTTTCTTTCGTTTTGCAAAGTTTCCTACTTTTCATAATTTTGGTTGAGGTATTTCAGGTTATGGTCGTCAGTTTTTTCTACCTTGGTTAACCCGTTTCCTTAGTTTTGTTGAAATATTTATTGAATTTGTCACCAATATGTATCATTCTCTCATCACATGATAACTATATACACCGTAAACACTAACAAAAATTCAACAACCAAGACGTAATTATAATATATGCCTGTTTATTTTACAGTATTTCAAGTACATTTTACAGTATTTCAGTCCATTTTTTTCAAGAATAAAATGCATAATGTCATTATACGAAATGGATGATGTGATATGTGGTGGTATACATAGCATCATCACAACATTTTATTTTCACGTACAAAGCTATACACATTGTATGTTGTTTCTGGATTTTTACACGCCATTGTCTGAGTAGTTTGGTTATTTCAGTTGGTAGCCTGGTATGTATATGTCACTTAGAATGTAATCATAAAACTGGTCTCCTGTTTGGTGGGTTGATGTCTGAGTCTTGTAGATACCCGAGGCATCAATCATCTGAGTGTCGGGGACATCATGTCTTCGGGCAGTCTGGGGTTTCGATGTAACGCCCCGTATGTCACCATTATTCTAGGTCTGATCTCTTCCTAACTCGAAAATGCAACGTCAGCACTGAAGTCCCGGTAGTGAATGCGACCTTTGTACCCGTATCAGTGGTTAGAAGTATTTCCACCGTGTCGAAGGAGTAACGATTCAGCGGTATGTAATGAGGTTTGTCGTAGGCGAGAAACACTGAGGTCGATCGCTGATTCATGATAGGAAACGTCCTTAGTAGTGGGACCATGACGTCTCCAACTGGTCTTGCCGCAATGAGATCGCAGTATACGTAGACATTTTGCAGGTTGTTATTCAGGTCTATCGACCCTTCACCTTCAAATGTATTTAGTATCTCTTGTAACTTCTCACTAAAGGTAATAGTGGCCCCGGGTTCGAGTATTTTCACGATGACTTTCTTTGATGCATTGTCGAAATGGAATAGAACACAGAGTTGATCGTCCACCTTCCGATCTTTCATTAGGCGATTCAGTGCAGCTATAAACGCGTCTGGTGAACTGTACAGGCCTGAGGGACACATTTTTCTTATCACTCTACCATTGGGTGGGATGTACCTTAACCATACTTCATTCTCTAGCACATTGTCTTAGTAGTTGGGGAATTGAATTTCGGCCAGACCCACTTCAAAATATTGACTCACCTCTATAGTCTGCGGTAACTTGACGAAATAGTGACCTGGTGAGTTCTTGGGAAATATGTTCGGCGAAGCATTACTCGGTAATGTCAGGTAGAAGCTCATATTTTAGGGTTTGATAGCATGTAACCCAGACAGTTGCTTAGAAGAGCGATACGCCAATGTGATACGCCAATGGCTGTGTATATAACGACCAGTTGACAGAAGAAGACAATCTCTAGTCGCGGCACTCGCCGACCACACATGCACCAGAACGAATTTTCTTTCCCCTCTGGGGTATTTTGTGAGGTAGTTTCCACTTTCGTTTCTTCGATTACCACTGTTTTTGACCTACTGGGTCATTACATTCGCGTCTCGGTTGTATCATTAATTGCTATTGGGAAATGCAAAAATCAGTGCTCGAGGCACTCGTTGTGGGACATTGTCGGTACTAAGGACATTACTTTCTGAACTTAGCAGTGGGCATAAGGTCACCATACAATGGTTGTCATCCCACTGTGGAGTACCCAGACACGCCAGCGCTGGTCGATTGGGTACGGAAGGGGTACAATAAGATAAGTCTGATCCACCCGTTACATACCACCTAAAGAAATGAATAACGAAGTCAGCCAGAAACCCACAGTACTTGCTCAAGGTGACTACCTTGTTATGGACAGATCAGACCGACACAGTATTCTGCCTCTCAGAATAGGCCATCTTTATACAAACATTCAGGTTACTGAATCAGCCATGTACATGTGTTGATTGGTGTCGCAGCCAGCCGAGCACATACTCCAGTTATATGCGATTAGCACCATGTATCTCTTTATTATACTAGTATTTTGATTGGTTTTAGTCACGTGGTTGTACACTTACACATGCAATCGAGTGCGACGCCATCTTTACCGGTTTTAGTCATGTGTATCGATTGTATACCTTAGACATATGACCGGAAGCAGCGCCATATTTAATCGAGTGTAAGCATTACCCAAGTGTCTCGACTGTATCGTTATGCTGTCAGTACACTTTGAGTCATCGTCCAGTTTTCCCCAAAGACATGTCTGAACACGTTCATGTACGTTCACTCCGCCGAAATAGCAGTGTGATGAATCAACAGTTGATCACCCTCAGATGATGCTGATGATGATGATGAGCTGATGATGATGATGATGATGACGATTTTTGTTGATGGTGGTGGGTGATGACGGTGATGGTAATCCTGCTGACAGACACCACAGAAGCTCATGGTTGCTGGTCGTTCAGAAAGACAACTGCAACCTTGTCCAAGAAGCATGAATGCTGGAGCTGACTGCCTCGGCCTGTAAATGCAATGCATTACAACTTGACCGCAGTATGTAATAGCCAGACACAACTATAGTACGAGGTATATCTTTGGTTGTGACATGACACGCCAAATCATGGTGGCACACGAACAATCAAACAATGCTGGGGCTGACTGCGACGTCCTGTAGATGGATTTCATTACACCTTGACCACGCTATGTACTAGATAGACACGTAACTATAGTACGAGGCGTAGACTTGGTCGTGAAGTGACACTACAAATCATGGTGGCATACGACCATCCAAACAATGTTTGGGCTGACTGCGACGTCCTGTAATAGATAGACACTTAGCTGTTGATACACCCTCTTCACAAGCACATGACATGTTGTCGTTCTTTCAAAATGAGAATCGCAAACTTGCCCAGCACATATAAAACTCCATAGAATGTTGAGGTTGACTGCGATGACATGTAATTTATAGCACACCCACGCACGCACACACGGCTACATGCGCGCGCACATACATACAGACGGATGTCATGGTGGTACACGCGCAACCAATCAATATTGGTGCTGTCTGCAACATCCTGTAAATGCATTGCCTAACAAGGTTCGGGCTGACTGCGACGTCCTGTAATAGATAGACAACTGGTTTTTTGATATACCCTCTCCACACGCATATGACCTAGCTGGTGTTCATTCAAAATGAGAACCGCAAACTTGCCCAGCACATTTGAAACTCCATAGAATGTTGAGGTTGACTAAGACGTTCTGTAATTGATAGCACACACACACGCGAGCGAGAACACACACAGACACACACGCGGATGTGCTGATGGCCCATGGGCACCAATCAATGATGGGGCTGTCTGCAACGGCGTGTAAATGCATTGCATAAACAATGTTGGGACTGACTGCGACGTCCTGTAATAGATAGACATCTAACTGGTGATACACCCTCTTCAAATGCACATGACCTGGCTGGTGTTAATTGAAAATGACAATTGCAAACTTGCCCAGCCCACATGAAACTCCATAGAATGTTGAGGTTGACTGCGACGTCCTGTAATTGATAGCACACCCGCGCGCGCACATACACTCGGCAGTACACCCACGCACGCACACACACGCCTACATGCGCGCACACACACACGCCGAATCATGATGGTACAAGGGCAAACATACAATATTGGAGTTTACTGCAAAGTCCTGTAATTGATAGCACACACACAAACAAACACACACACACACACACACACACACGCATGTACATACACACGCACGCATACACGGATATAATGATGGCACACACGCAACCAATCACTTTTGGGGTTGTCTGCAACGTCCTGTAAATGCATTGCATAAACAATGTTGGGGTTGACTCCGACGTTCTGTAATAGATAGACATCTAACTGGTGACACACACTCTTCACACGCACATGACCTGGCTGGTGTTAATTGAAAATGACAATTGCAAACTTGTCCAGCCCACATGAAACTCCATAGAATGTTGAGGTTGACTGCGACGTCCTATAATTGATAGCACACCCGCGCGCGCACATACACTTGGCTGTACACCCACGTACACACACACACACACACACACCTACATGCGCGCACACACACACACGACTAATCATGCTGGTACAAGGGCAACCAGATAATATTGGGGTTGACTGCAACGTCCTGTAATTGATAACACACACACATACACGCATGTACATATCCCGCTTGACCAAGTCATCAAGGCAAGTACGTATATATATCTATTGGGACAACCTACCTGCAGCAATAGAAATACATACATATATAAATAAATAGATAGATAAATTCATAAATACATACATATCTATTTAAATATTTCAAACTATGTGTGTAATAGCTTCGTATAGCTATATTTTTATTTCGAAAATATTCCCTTCACAGTCCCGGTTGTCTTCTGATCGCTATCTACAATAAGCATTGAAGTCCGGTGCCGTTAATTGACAATCCCGTAGGGGTTCTGCTTGACCGGTATCGGTTAATCTCGCGGTCGCTGGTCATTGTATTTCTCGCGGGGGTTGCTGGGTCAGCGCGTGCTCTTTGCCTATGCGCGCAGGTAAAGTTGGTGGTCAGGGGAGCTTAGTAAGGACAGCCGTAAAGGGAGACAAGAGACACGAATCGTCTCCCTTGGTTTAATTCTATTTATGTTTGTAAAAAGGGACGTTATTTGTTTAATAATATTACATATTTTAATGATTATCTTGGGAAGTTATGGCTTATTTTAAATGAGGATTAGAGTTTTTTATTGACATACCTATTCTCCAATATACATGCAAGAAATTTAGCCGCTTACTTATCTTTTAGGGTATATTTTTAAATAAAATTTTATGTGTATCTAGTGTATTCTAAAATCAGATTTCCACCAAACGCTTAATGTTGATACATGGGTACTATGGAAACATGCCGAATTAGCATACTGAGCCGTGCAAAAGGTTATTCATGCGGTCATAACTTGACGTACTCGGGTCAGCTCGAGTGATGGAATAAATCATTTCCTGTCATATTGATTTCGGTCTCCTCAGCGAAGGGGCTGATATCTACATGACTGGAGGTCGCGCACACCGCACCGCACACGCGCACACACACACACTGGGACTCGAACTCAGTTGCCCGACAACTATTTGGTCTACTTATATAAGTATTCCACATGACCGGGGCTTGTCTCGTTGTCCGCCCCGCCCGCCCCACCACCACCACCGCCGCCGCCGTCACCAACGCCGCCGCCCCCCGTCGCCGCCACCCCTAGACCGGAAGTAGTCATCACGACAAGCTGAAGTAGTCATCCAAACCCAAGAAAATAACCGCCAAAATTTAAAAAAATGCGTTCCCCGAAAGACTCAGTTTGGTGACATCAGAGCGTAGGATCATGACTTTTGTATAGTAAAATATGACGTCTCTACGAAGGACTAAAGTCCTAAAATAATACCTAAATACAACGTGACATACTACTCTCCTTACCTCCGGCGATTGACAAAAATGACGGAAGCTCAAAACGAACCGACGACCTTCTGAACATAAGGTAGATGTTTAACCACTCGGTCACGCAGACCCCCAAGCCACAGATTTTCATCATTCATATATTTCGGTAATAAAATATATTGATTGTGTGGTTGTTTAGGGATTTGAAATTTAAATATTGAGCACAACCCACTACTGGCAACGCCGATCACATTCTGGTATGAACCTAAGGCCTATCCACGTCAATATGGAAGCACTATACGTCGGTCGCGGCGATTGGGCAATCTTGAGCATAGCCTAAGATGGGTAGCGTTGTGATATTCTGTTGTGATAATTTGGTGTGTCCGGTGTGTGCCGCGTGGTTACACACCCGCTTCACACGCGTGATCCGGGACTGTTTCCGGATCCGGTCAGGGATATGCATTACTGACGAGCTCAAACGAGGGCGAAACTCGAGTATAGTGCTTCCATATTGACGTGGATAGGCCTTAGGTTCATACCAGAATGCGATCGGCGTTGCCAGTAGTGGGTTGTACTCAATATTTACATAAAATATATACTTAGAATATACTTAAACTTATATGTTTCATACTACAAATAAGGATCCCGAGTTGTGCAGGGACAAGCATGACGCCTAATTGCCGGTGGTTGTCTTCGAATCATCTTGGAGGAGGCGATTTTTTTTTTTCATTGAGACTGATGAGCTAGAGATCTCATGTGGACTTCTTTTTTTTTTTTTTTTATCTGTCCGCGATGTTTTGTGTTGTGAACTGCATATTCAGAATAATGACGTGTGACCGATTGCTGAACAAAGTTCAGTCTGCAGTAATGCGTGTCCAGCTACTAGTTTTTCTAGCGACTACTACTTCCATCGACAATGAACTGTGGTTCTTGTGTCGGACTGTTGTGTTGACATTTTGGCATCGGCTTAAGACATGCTTTGATATGCGCGTGTATGTTGTTGGTTTTGTCGGGACTGTTGTCTGTCCCACTGTTCACATGGGACAGTAATGAATATTTTGTGCGATATTCGCTGGGACAGGAATGGAACATTATTGGGTGACCCGTTGCCATCATATTGGAGTTGAGACTAATGACAAATGACTTTAATTTATATAACTCATACCACAGACAAAAACGCAATGTGATGAATGTGTCTGCGTGTTTAGTTTTCCTTCTTGTATTCAGTTTTGTCATTGTTTTGTCTAAACTTTAATGTTTGGATTTTTTTCTCACATTTCACTTCTGCATGGTTTCTATCTTAACAATCGCTGAAGTTCAAGATTAATTCATGAATGAAAGAAAACATCCTTTATTGAGCCTACAATTTTGTGTAGCAGTGGCAGGAGAAGGAGGAATATTGGAAGAAGCAGAAATGAACGAGGATGCACAAGGGGAAGAACGAATGAGACAAAAGGAGACGTTTGTGATGAAGGAGGAGGGGGAAAAGAAGATGAGGAGGAGGAGGAGGAGGAGGAGGAGGAGGAGGAGGAGGAGGAGGACATTTCCAGTTTCAGTTTTCTGATTGTTTCGGTTATTGTTTCAGTTGTTCTTTTCTCAAGCTCGCTGTCTCATTCTTAGCAATTGCACCTGTCTGACAACGTGTAATTTATCCATGTTAAGACATAACAGTCATGCGATGTTTGCTAGAAACTTCCCAGCACAAACTGCTGTGTGTCAGCAAATAAACGTTGCTATACCAGACACATACCATTTATCTCCAGACTTCCCATTTGCCGCCTCAGCCGTTTCAGCATCAGTGGGCACGTGTGTCAACCCACATTGTGAGACAAAGACAAAACAAACAGGCTGTCCTGTCAGAACCTCATGGCGTTACATGCTGTACCTGGTCATAAATTATCCTGACGTAATTATTATATCACATGGATTCTCAAACACTAGTAGTTCAACTGCTTCCAACAACATCATCATGTGCCTTGCCGATAAGCGTAGACGGACATGTTTCGCCTTCTCACGCGATCACCAGTGTGCTGGATCAACTCAGTGTTCTTGTCTCGACCATACACGTGGACAAGCCATACAGGTATTTACTTCTCTGCCTTACCCTTGATCTCTTTACCTTAATCTTGCCAGTTAAATGGTGATCCAGCCATCCAGGTATTTACTTCTCTGTCTTACCCTTGATCTCTTTACCTTAATCTTGCCAGTTAAATGGCGAAGGAATAATTGTTATTTACGCAGAGATACGGTGTTTTGTGTGTGTATGTGTTTTTTGTCTGGGGAGGATGTGTCGTTTTAGGAATGTTTTTCACAAGAAACTACGGAAGGCAAATAGGTGGTGGATAGAATTTTGACGACAACAGACAGATAGTTGTTGGTTATGGTCTCAAGTTCCGCGGCGATAGGCAGAGGATCTTTTCTAAGCAGACAATGGCTACGGCCACAACCAACAGACACCACTAACAGACACCACTAACAGACACCACCAACAGACACCACTAACAGACACAAGCAACAGACACAACCAACAGACACCACCAACAGACACCACTAACAGACACCACCAACAGACACCACTAACAGACACCACTAACAGACACCACCAACAGACACAACCAACAGACACCACCAACAGACACCACTAACAGACACCACTAACAGACACCACCAACAGACACAACCAACAGACACAACCAACAGACACAACCAACAGACACAACCAACAGACACAACTAACAGACACAACTAACAAACACAAATAACAACATGCCGGGAAGCAGGACTCTGCTATAGACCTGTGATGCGATGGAGCCATCATGTGTTGTAGACCTGGATGCACGGAGGAATAGATGGCCAGTCTTGTCTTCTGTTGGCGGACGACGAACGCAGACGTCAAACCCTCGTCCGAGCGCGTTCATGATATTAACAGCGTAGACACCTAGCCACTGCACGACTGTGCCTATCATTTTATTAGCGTAGCCCCCTAGCCACTGCACGACCGCGCCCACCTTGTACACGCTGTCATCAGTGCATTATGTTCTCTATGGGAATCCCGGTAGCACAGTGGTTAGCACGTCTAACAACTGACCAGGTAGATATGGGATTGCATGCCATCCAGGTGATCATGATCTCGAATACGCATCACAGAGAATTATTAACATTGATCTGGACTCCCAGGTGGACCTATCCTAAAATTCCACCAGGAAATGTCTTGGGAAGAGAAGGCGACCGACGTAATGTTGTTCACGCCACTGCTGGAATGTCAACTGGTCGCTAACAATATGGATCTAGCACCATATATCAAATACTCCTTACGGCGGGGAAGAGCGTCCTTCACTGTGGCTTAAATTACTGCCATTCTCAATAGGAGTGGCGGTGTGGCAGTGGCTAGCACGCTCGCTTTCAGCCCGATATCATCGTTTCCAACCGACCGACCGACCTACCGATATCTATCTATCTATCTATCTATCTATCTATCTATCTATCTATCTATCTATCTATCTATCTATCTATCTATCTATCTATCTATCTATCTATCTATCTATCTATCTATCTATCTATCTATCTATCTATCTATCTATCTATCTATCTATCTATCTATCTATCTATCTATCTATCTATCTATCTATCTATCTATCTATCTATCTATCTATCTATCTATCTATCTATCTATCTATCTATCTATCTATCTATCTATCTATCTATCTATCTATCTATCTATCTATCTATCTATCTATCTATCTATCTATCTATCTATCTATCTATCTATCTATCTATCTATCTATCTATCTATCTATCTATCTATCTATCTATCTATCTATCTATCTATCTATCTATCTATCTATCTATCTATCTATCTATCTATCTATCTATCTATCTATCTATCTATCTATCTATCTATCTATCTATCTATCTATCTATCTATCTATCTATCTATCTATCTATCTATCTATCTATCTATCTATCTATCTATCTATCTATCTATCTATCTATCTATCTATCTATCTATCTATCTATCTATCTATCTATCTATCTATCTATCTATCTATCTATCTATCTATCTATCTATCTATCTATCTATCTATCTATCTATCTATCTATCTATCTATCTATCTATCTATCTATCTATCTATCTATCTATCTATCTATCTATCTATCTATCTATCTATCTATCTATCTATCTATCTATCTATCTATCTATCTATCTATCTATCTATCTATCTATCTATCTATCTATCTATCTATCTATCTATCTATCTATCTATCTATCTATCTATCTATCTATCTATCTATCTATCTATCTATCTATCTATCTATCTATCTATCTATCTATCTATCTATCTATCTATCTATCTATCTATCTATCTATCTATCTATCTATCTATCTATCTATCTATCTATCTATCTATCTATCTATCTATCTATCTATCTATCTATCTATCTATCTATCTATCTATCTATCTATCTATCTATCTATCTATCTATCTATCTATCTATCTATCTATCTATCTATCTATCTATCTATCTATCTATCTATCTATCTATCTATCTATCTATCTATCTATCTATCTATCTATCTATATATTGGAGTTGCGACTAATGACAAATGACTTTAATTTATTTAATTCATACCACAGACAAAAACGCAATGTGATGAATGTATTCAGTTTTGTCATTGTTTTGTCTAAACTTTAATGTTTGGATTTTTTTCTCACATTTCACTTCTGCATGGTTTCTATCTTAACAATCGCTGAAGTTCAAGATTAATTCATGAATGAAAGAAAACATCCTTTATTGAGCCTACAATTTTGTGTAGCAGTGGCAGGAGAAGGAGGAATATTGGAAGAAGCAGAAATGAACGAGGATGCACAAGGGGAAGAACGAATGAGACAAAAGGAGACGTTTGTGATGAAGGAGGAGGGGGAAAAGAAGATGAGGAGGAGGAGGAGGAGGAGGAGGAGGAGGAGGAGGAGGAGGAGGAGGACATTTCCAGTTTCAGTTTTCTGATTGTTTCGGTTATTGTTTCAGTTGTTCTTTTCTCAAGCTCGCTGTCTCATTCTTAGCAATTGCACCTGTCTGACAACGTGTAATTTATCCATGTTAAGACATAACAGTCATGCGATGTTTGCTAGAAACTTCCCAGCACAAACTGCTGTGTGTCAGCAAATAAACGTTGCTATACCAGACACATACCATTTATCTCCAGACTTCCCATTTGCCGCCTCAGCCGTTTCAGCATCAGTGGGCACGTGTGTCAACCCACATTGTGAGACAAAGACAAAACAAACAGGCTGTCCTGTCAGAACCTCATGGCGTTACATGCTGTACCTGGTCATAAATTATCCTGACGTAATTATTATATCACATGGATTCTCAAACACTAGTAGTTCAACTGCTTCCAACAACATCATCATGTGCCTTGCCGATAAGCGTAGACGGACATGTTTCGCCTTCTCACGCGATCACCAGTGTGCTGGATCAACTCAGTGTTCTTGTCTCGACCATACACGTGGACAAGCCATACAGGTATTTACTTCTCTGCCTTACCCTTGATCTCTTTACCTTAATCTTGCCAGTTAAATGGTGATCCAGCCATCCAGGTATTTACTTCTCTGTCTTACCCTTGATCTCTTTACCTTAATCTTGCCAGTTAAATGGCGAAGGAATAATTGTTATTTACGCAGAGATACGGTGTTTTGTGTGTGTATGTGTTTTTTGTCTGGGGAGGATGTGTCGTTTTAGGAATGTTTTTCACAAGAAACTACGGAAGGCAAATAGGTGGTGGATAGAATTTTGACGACAACAGACAGATAGTTGTTGGTTATGGTCTCAAGTTCCGCGGCGATAGGCAGAGGATCTTTTCTAAGCAGACAATGGCTACGGCCACCGACCAGTATGGTCCCTGCCAGGAAGGAAAGCAACGAAATCTTCTGTAAAGATGCCTAGTTTATCATGATTCGTCAAATTACACATCGTCATAAGAACAGGACAGCTTGCAACAGACACAACTAACAGACACCACTAACAGATACCACTAAGAGACACAACTAACAGACACAACGAACAGACACAACTAACAGACACAACCAACAGACACAACCAACAGACACAACTAACAGACACCACCAACAGACACAACCAACATACACAACCAACAGACACAACCAACAGACACAACCAACAGACACAACTAACAGACACCACCAACAGACACAACCAACAGACACAACCAACAGACACAACTAACAGACACCACTAACAGACACCACTAACAGACACAACCAACAGATACAACCAACAGACACAACCAACAGACACCACTAACAGACACCACCAACAGACACAACCAACAGACACCACTAACAGACACCACTAACAAACACCACTAACAGACACCACTAACAGACACCACCATCAGACACAAGCAACAGACACCACCAACAGACACCACTAACAGACACCACCAACAGACACCACTAACAGACACCACTAACAGACACCACCAACAGACACAACCAACAGACACCACCAACAGACACCACTAACAGACACCACCAACAGACACCACCAACAGACACCACTAACAGACACCACCAACAGACACAACCAACAGACACCACTAACAGACACCACTAACAAACACCACTAACAGACACCACTAACAGACACCACCATCAGACACAAGCAACAGACACAACCAACAGACACCACCAACAGACACCACTAACAGACACCACCAACAGACACCACTAACAGACACCACTAACAGACACCACCAACAGACACAACCAACAGACACCACTAACAGACACCACTAACAGACACCACCAACAGACACCACTAACAGACACAAGCAACAGACACAACCAACAGACACCACCAACAGACACCACTAACAGACACCACCAACAGACACCACTAACAGACACCACTAACAGACACCACCAACAGACACAACCAACAGACACCACCAACAGATACCACTAACAGACACCACTAACAGACACCACCAACAGACACAACCAACAGACACAACCAACAGACACAACCAACAGACACAACCAACAGACACAACTAACAGACACAACTAACAAACACAAATAACAACATGCCGGGAAGCAGGACTCTGCTATAGACCTGTGATGCGATGGAGCCATCATGTGTTGTAGACCTGGATGCACGGAGGAATAGATGGCCAGTCTTGTCTTCTGTTGGCGGACGACGAACGCAGACGTCAAACCCTCGTCCGAGCGCGTTCATGATATTAACAGCGTAGACACCTAGCCACTGCACGACTGTGCCTATCATTTTATTAGCGTAGCCCCCTAGCCACTGCACGACCGCGCCCACCTTGAACACGCTGTCATCAGTGCATTATGTTCTCTATGGGAATCCCGGTAGCACAGTGGTTAGCACGTCTAACAACTGACCAGGTAGATATGGGATTGCATGCCATCCAGGTGATCATGATCTCGAATACGCATCACAGAGAATTATTAACATTGATCTGGACTCCCAGGTGGACCTATCCTAAAATTCCACCAGGAAATGTCTTGGGAAGAGAAGGCGACCGACGTAATGTTGTTCACGCCACTGCTGGAATGTCAACTGGTCGCTAACAATATGGATCTAGCACCATATATCAAATACTCCTTACGGCGGGGAAGAGCGTCCTTCACTGTGGCTTAAATTACTGCCATTCTCAATAGGAGTGGCGGTGTGGCAGTGGCTAGCACGCTCGCTTTCAGCCCGATATCATCGTTTCCAACCGACCGACCGACCTACCGATATCTATCTATCTATCTATCTATCTATCTATCTATCTATCTATCTATCTATCTATCTATCTATCTATCTATCTATCTATCTATCTATCTATCTATCTATCTATCTATCTATCTATCTATCTATCTATCTATCTATCTATCTATCTATCTATCTATCTATCTATCTATCTATCTATCTATCTATCTATCTATCTATCTATCTATCTATCTATCTATCTATCTATCTATCTATCTATCTATCTATCTATCTATCTATCTATCTATCTATCTATCTATCTATCTATCTATCTATCTATCTATCTATCTATTTATCGATCGATCGATCGATCGATCGATCGATCGATCGATCGATCTGCCTGCCTGCCTGCCTGCCTGCCGGCCGACAGACCGACCCACCGACCGACCGACCAACCCACCGACCGACCGACCCACCGACCGACCGACCCACCGACCGACCCACCCACCCACCCAGTCAGCCAGCCAGCAAGCCAGCCATCCACCCACCCACCCACCTACCTTTCTGTCTACCTATCTACCTACCTCCTACCTACCTACCTACCTACCTATCTGTCTGTCTGTCTGTCTGTCTGTCTGTCTGTTTGTCTGTCTGTCTATCTGTCTGTCTGTCTGTCTGTCTGTCCGCGCTATTAAATATTGATAAAAGTTACTGGAAAAAACGTCAGGACCATGTGTTGAAAGAGGAAGAGGACTATTGGAGAAAGGATGGATTGAATTTTATGCAACCGAGAGCAATCATCAACCTACTGGAATCGTCCAGATCGCAGATCGCAGACCTTAATCTACGTACACACTTACTTAGATATTTTGCTCCAACTATTCAGACGAATTGCAGGCCCTAAACATTACAGTATCAGAATCAGCTGAAGAAACAAGAAGGAAATGAAAAATAAGGTAAGAAATATATTCCTTCTACTTTCCTGTTAATTTACAAATTATTTACCCCGTGCCTCTGTAAATTCTCTGTCTTTACTAATATTACACATTGCACCCCTCTCGGGATTCTCCGTGGTGAAGTGGTCAAGCCGTCTGACTCGGGCTCCGAAGGTTGTATGTTCGATTCCGGGCCGCGTCCTTCATTTCACGAGTGCATTTTTTCTGAGACTCCCGAGGGTCGTCGCTGGAGCTACGGAGTTCGTGCTTTGTGCGACGCTTTCCGCGCTGCGGAAAGAAACTGAGCCATATGGGATAAAAACCCGGTGCAATGCAGCCGACCCTGTCGATTTTAAGCTAGTTCTTTCATTGCACCCACTCCCATACGAATCCGGATACGCCTTTGTGTGTCATCAGAATTTGCAGGTCTCCCATTACCGTAAAAATAACTTTGTTAGCAAGAAACCACTAGTTGTTAAGCAAAACATTAAAGGAATGTTGCCGCTTTCAATGATTTAAGTTGTTTTTGGACCTATCAAAGACATATTCCTTGGGTGGGGGTAAATATAAGACGGCTGGAAAAATTTCATAACGATGCAACAGACAGTTTTCAAAATAATTGATCGTGAATGAAGGCAAACAAATGTGGACATACTATAGTGTCCAAATAAACACAAAACACGACTAGGAATTCGACGAGAGAAAAACCACACACATACACAAGCAGTAGTTTTGACTACAGTTATTTTTTTGTTCAACGAACATGAAAAATTAAACAACACTAAACATACAAACACAAGAATAATTTCTCGCGATCTGAAGAAGGCAATCAGATCAGAATATATATTCTGAAAAACAAAAGTAAAGAACAAATGTATTATTTTTCGATGTAGTCACCACTGCGTTCAATGCAAGTCCTCCAGCACCGATAAAGTGCTTGGATTCCTGTAGGAAAAAATCTGGGGTAACTACTCGGCGTGCCTGACCCTTTCGTGAACAGTCTGTCACAGAAGAAATGCTATTGTTGTTGTTGTCATATTATTATCCTAATAAGGGATGTAAGAATAAACGAATGTACCACAAGGAGTGAGTGTAATATCAGGGGTCTTTCGCGTCGTAGGGTATTGAGCCGGTCGCTCAGAAAGCAATGGCAAACTACTGAGCGTAATCTTGCCATGAATATAAACAGCAGCTGGAAAATGCGGGTGTTGACTGCAACGTCCTGTAAGGGAGATGCAAGTTAAAAAAAAAAATGAAGTACAGTTACAATATACATCATGACAAAACTTATTCAAACAATGTATATGAGTAGTGAAGGTGTGGCAATAATAAACAGCCAACATAGAATGCATTCAACCAAGCAGATAAAGCTGTTTGCACCAGAAGACTATATTTCTGGAATGGATTAAACTAAAGCAATAACTATATTTGCAGAAAAAACTACAGCAATGAATAGGTGACTGGCGCGCTAGCGAAGCTGATAGCTAACTCCCCTTGGAGTCCTGAGAACGGTCGGACGCGGGTTCGTAGGTTGGGCTCCAGGCTTGTCAAACTGGGGGAAAGATTGGTGGTCTATTCCTCCTTGCTCTCACACCTACAAACATGTGATGGAGCTGTCACATAACATACCCTTAGTAAGAAACTGCCTCGGGACAGTTTACAATAAAAATTAATGAATAGATGGGACAGAATAAATTAAAGTAATAAATGGCAAGAACAGAATAATGAAAAGAAAAAAAAAAACATAAATAGACCGAACATAATGAATCACAGAAATAAATGGCTAGAATGGAATGAAATAAAGTTATAGGTTGCTAGAATATAATGTCATGCAGTCATAGAGAGCTAGAATAGAAACACTAAAAGCCATAGAGAGCTGAATAAGACCGAAATGAAATGCTTTTTATAATCATAGACAGAACGGAATACATAACTTGCCGACTGGCTGAAAATTGTTGCATTCATAGTTAGTGCCTCGTCCTCAGATATTCTCATGGTAAAGTAACTTTATGTTGACTGTCCATCTTCACGCTGATCGACTACCTGTCGTTCTTCCAAGAACCTTGCCTTCAAACTGTTGTACCATTTAATATAAAATGAGGAATGAATGTCAGTGTTAGAAATATAAATTAATATGTCGTATATATAATATAGTATAGTAATATGTCAGCTGGAGGAGGCGTTCTTGTCTTTCCACATATCTTGATGATATTCTTCCACGCCACCGTCTCAGTCAGTTCAGCATCATTTCTCTCATCTGTCTCTACCTCTTCTCCGCTGAGTATTCCAGTCGTCGCGGTGTTTTCCAAAGCCTCTTTACTAATTAAGTGGCCAAAGAACGCAATTGTAGCTTTCTTTTAGTTGTGTTTACATTCATTAGCTTCTTTCAGGCAGTTGTTGTTACTTGCACTGGAAGTGCATCTCTGTTGCTCTCAAGCTTTTCCTCATTTGTTCATTCACGTCCCATCCATGATTCACAGTCATACAGCAAATCAGGTTCTGTATAATATTTCAGTACTGTCTTTTTGACATTGTGTGTATGCATGTGTGTATAAGTGTGTGTGTGTGTGTGTGTGTGTGTGTGTGTGTGTGTGTGTAATATATGGGTGTATGTGCGTGCGCGTTTGTACAAGCGATGTCTGCACATTTCAGTACTGACATTTCTCCTCAGTTCTGTTGCCAAGATTTTTTAGTGGCGGGTGTAAAATGCCAACATTGTACTGTTATAAGTCAAGTGCTTCAACGCTGGCTTCTACCAAAGATGCTTAAGAAACATATTATGTATAAAATAAAAAAAAATTAAAGGCATTATTTTGTCTAGCCCAATAGGACACTCAACATAGTTGAATAAGGACATTATTTTGTTTGCTGCTAATTATTTTGTTGTACACCTGCTAGGGTCAGGAACGACAAAAGAATTGTAATTACTGCGCAATTTACAACGGCGAGTTCTTCACGGTGATAACAAAAGATGAGTTAACGTCAACAGCTGGTACACAATGCAGCACAATAAAGAAGCAAACTGACATGAACTGCTGACAATGTGTTTGACAATTTTCAACTGCTTCACTCAGAATATAATTACAGATAACTAATGTGTTTGGGATAACATTCCAAGCTAACTCTCAAGTCACGCTGTGTGATTGTCAGACATCGAACTGTGTTTTATGCTTGACCTGCAACATTTATTAGATGCGATTGTTGTACACATTGAACAACAAGGGTTATAATTAAATTGTAAAAAGACACAGATTATGGTCGTCACTAGGAAGAACGAAATACCACAATGTAATATACAAGTAAATGGGAATATTCTTCAACAAGTGAATAGGTACAATTATCTCGGAACAGTAATAACATCTGATGGAAGATGCCTTGAAGAGATTAGAACAAGAATCGCCATGGCAAAAATAACCTTTAGCAAGATGAAAAACATACTGACCAATAAAAAGATGTCAATTGAAACGAGAAAAAGAGTGTTGAGATGCTACATAGAACCTGTACTTTTATATGGATGTGAAGCGTGGACAATGAGCAGTCAGGCTGAAAAAACATCTGATGGCTGTAGAGATTTGGTTTCTGAGGAAAATGCAAAGAATACCATGGACAGCCAGAAAGACCAATGAACAAGTTCTTCAAGAAACAAATGAAGATCGTAAATTGATTAGAGAAATTAGACGTAGACAGTCAAAATTGTTTGGGCATGTTATGAGAAGAAATGGATTGGAGAACTTGGTGACGACTGGTAAGATCGAGGGGAACAGACCAAGGGGAAGACCTAGAAGCAAGTACCTGGATGGCTTGGCCTTGTGGCATGGTCGAGACAGAAACACGGAGCTGATCCACGACTCTGGTGATCGAGTGAGATGGCAGAACATGACCGCCCACGCTTTCCCATGGCACATGATGGATGGATATATATATATATATATATATATATATATATAGAGAGAGAGAGAGAGAGAGAGAGAGACATAATGCGACAGACAGGCAGACATGCATGTAGGTAGACAGGCAGGCAGGCAGGCAGGCAGACAGACAGAACGATAATCAGACAGACCGATAGTCAGACAAACAGACCGACAATCAGACGGTCAGACACATAGATAGACAAACGGACAGACGAACGGACGCACAGATGGATAGATGTGAAATCTGCCTGTAAAATCAACTGTATACAACACGCTCCCACAACGAGCACATACAGGCATGATTAGGAATTCCAGGCTGAACGACCGGACACCAAGCAATATAATAACATAGCTATTTTGTTCCCCTTAACGTGACACAATCAAGCTTCCAATCGACGATAATGCCATTGCTCTCTGTCGTAATCAATCAATCAATCAATCAATCCATCAATCAGGTGCAGTCTCCGCAATGAAGGTTGGCTGCAATGGATCTCCAACACTGTCTGTCTCTCGCCTTGACTCTACATTCTGTCAGGCTGATGTTCGTCCATCTCTTGATGTTATCCTCCCACTTGTATCGTTGTCTACCTCTTGCTCGCTTGCCCTCAACCTGGCCTTCTAGTGTGTTTTTATAAGAGTATCATGTCTTTTAACGTGGCCAAAATATTTTACTTGTCTCCTCTTTATTTCTCTTATCAACTCTCTCTTCATGCCAAGTTTTTCCATGAAATACGACATATTCGTCTGTATATCTACATCTTCAGGGCTTCTATGCGACTTTCTAGTTGCTTGTTCAATGTCCAGGCTTCAGCGCCATACAGTAGCGTTGAATATACGTAGCATTTGACAATTCTCAATTTCATGCCGTTGAAAGCATTTTTGGCCATTCCTATTCTCTTTTTGATTTCCATTTCACTTCTGCCATCATCTGTTATTATATGTCCAAGATAAGAGAAACTTGTTACTTATTCTAGTATCTGCCCATTTACTGTGATGTTCATTCGTAATAGTATCGTCATAAACAGTGTTCACAACCTTTGTGTGATGATACAGCACTGATGTGACACGAGCAATCTGACTCTATTCGTTGGCAAACGTAAACATGTCATACATTCTAAGTTCTAGCTGCCTTCTTATCTGTTTGTGTGTGGATTTGTTTTGAGTGGTTTCAAATTGACAACTATTTATATATTATTTTGGCGTCACCCTTTAAATAACAATTTGAAATTGTATATCACAGAATGTCAGTATCTTTATAACCCATGAATATTCTCTTGGTTTCATCGCTAATCTGAAACTGCTGAACTCTTGGAAACGTGTCTTAAGAAAGTCACATGTTCTTTTAGGGGAGGCTACTGTAGCTCGGTGGCTAGAACGTTTACCCGCCGATATCATGGTTTTCATTCAATAGTATGAGTACGGGTCGCACAGAAAGTAATGGCCAACCACTGAACCTAAACTTGCCAAGAAATCACAAACAGCCAAGCAATGCTGTGGTTGACTGCGACGTCCTGTAAATGGATAAGTATTGCCAGGACTGAACCGTGTCCTCACGACACGGTGCTGTGTTGGTAAACGAGCAGCCTCACAGATTAGCCGGAGTTATCGTGAGTCCACATTTATTAAGGTAATTATTTCCATGTTAAGTTTGTATTTCACATTTACGAACACTTGATGATCTTCATGGGAGGTATGGATTCCTGCCATCCTCATGAATGGAACCTTTCATCATATCTACTATCAATTAGGTATGAAACTTGTGGCTGGAAAGCTACTGACTTACGTTAGGATTACCAGGAGTCGTAACTTAACCAGTCGGTGAGACATGTCTGGAAAGTCAGACATAATACTATTGTGGTCTGAACTGGAGGTACTGACCACAATAAAGGGGATGTTAGTGTGGATACATGTTGATATAGTGTGTATTGTGCAAGGGTGTGATGGATGGGTACACCTGGCTTGTTCTTGCTTACAGAAACCCCGTTGATGTTCCTGTGGGCGAGTGCCCTTTATTGTGTGCTGTATCCGGGGCTGTATCCTGAGGGCGGCTGCCTATTTGCAGTGGCCTGTGGTCCGTCGCTGTGTGCCGTGGATCTGTGTGCAGTGACTTTCGATTGTGATAAAAGCCAAGTGACTAGTGGCTGTTGAACTTTTCTTGGTCAAATTTCGAAGCTCCAGGAGGCATCATACAGGATCAAGTGAATGTGTCTTACCACCTCGATCTACACACTGACATTCAATACTACACTGACATACCTATGTGGGATGATGAGAATGTCAAGCAGACTACTCTCACCCAATTGACTGTTCATTGCTGTATGTCTGTCTGTTGGTTTGTTCATCTGTGTGTTCAAGTCAGAATCTCCAATAAAGATTCTAGATTTGCCTTTTTATAAGGTTGTTCTATTATAGTCAGTTAGGTGTCTTCTTGTGTCCACAGTCGTCATATTGGTAGTGTCATCCGTGAACGGGTCGTGGGGACAATTGATGTAAAGGGTAGACAGAGGTTAATTTAGAACCCAATAAAATATATGGGCAACCACCGAAAACCAGGCTGGTGTTGTCACACAAGTTAGTTAGTTAGTTAGTTAGTTAGTTGATTGGTTAGTTGGTTGGTTGGTTGGTTGGTGGGTTAGTCACGATTCCAACTTCAAGGCAACGGGTCGTCCCCATTATGCCCCGTTCATCTGCCAGTAAATATCACACAAAATGTCCCTCACTGTCCAATGTGAAAAGTGAATCAGACAGGAGTCTCAGCAAGTCAACAAACTTTGCATAATGCCGCCGCCAGAATGCCAACACAAAAGTCCTCCACAGAAAATACAGTTCATCGTCGAAGGAATCGGCAGTCACCAGAAAGACTTCATATACCTGGGGTTTTATCCAGCATGGCTCAGTCTCTTTCCGCAGGGCGACCCACTGAAAGCGCCGCACAAAGCACGAACTGCGTAGCTCCAGAGACGCTTCCCAGGATTCTCCTGAAAAATGCACTCGTGAACCGAAAAGGCAAACCAATCATTTCAGCGACAGCCAGCCGCCATCGTTCCGAACATGCAAGTTCACGCTACAAACAACCGCGGACAGGTTTAAAAGCATTCCACACGAAATTCACAGCTCACAGTGTCGCGCCACGCACTCACTCAGTAGCAGGGCGAAGGAGCCATGGACTACCAGTCCAACATGAGGAAAATGCGAATGCAAACCGTAGCCAGAAGCATAAACACTCCAGAGACTTAACGGTTCAAATGCTTATCCACCATGTTGGGGACCGGAAGTTCTCCTGTGATTTATTATCATGTAGGACGATGATTAGTGACTGTTTGTTTCGTTAAGTATTCGGCTGTTCTGCAGAGTTTTATCTGTTTAATTGTGCTTTAAATCTTGGTTTCCAACAGAACATGCTAATGGGATCGATAGATACTGATGTACATGAACATGCTAATGGGATCGATAGATACTGATGTACATGAACATGCTAATAGGATCGATAGGTACTGATGTACATTTTCAACCTGTTTCTGTTTCTATACCGGCGCTGTAGCGAAGGAGTTGCGGACGCATTTCGTAATGCTTCATGTTGAGTTAGAAACACAGCTGCGGGAAATTTGGCAGCAGGCCGCCTTGTGTTGGTCTTCATACAATGGTATGTTTGCCGTCGTTCAGAAAGCAATGAAAAACTACTGAAGGTAAAACTTGCGAAGAAATCACAAACAGCCAAAAGTTACTGCGATGTAACGGTTCCTATTCTCTTTTTGTCGTTGTCTTGTAGCTGCCTGTAATGTTGAGTTGAGTTGAGTTGAGTTGAGTTGAGCTAAGAACTGACATCACTGCACTCAGGACATTCCCATGCGCGCTCGGTCCCCTCGCCCAACAGCTAGCGAAGAAACACTACTAATCGCTCCCACCACTATCTGATTGAAAGTTCTCCTGGTCTTCCCTCTCAGTTTTGAGATTCTACCAGAACCCCTGCTAATCCCCCGCAATCTCATATTTCTACATATGGATTCTCAATCTGTTCCCCACTTTCTCCACCTAGTCCCACTGACGCACGACCACATCCCCCTTGTTCATAAATAATCGACCACCAAGAAGTGCATTCGCTGCCAGCCTATCAGCCTGTTCATTCCCCCAGCGCCCCCGCATGGCCAGGGCAAAACATCCAAACAATTCTTACAGGCTGAGACCTCTGAAGCGAGATTAGCCATTCTACCGAGACATCCCTTTCTCCACCTTACTAAGCATACTCCTTGAGTCCGTGATGAAGACAATGTGTGTTGCTGTGGTCTCCTGTAACCAATGGAATGACGCTGTGACTGCTTCCACCACCGTTCTAATGCCTGTAATGTAACAGTTTTTAATTGACTTGTTTGTTGGTGCTTTGCATATTCTGCTTTCAATTGTCATATGCTTTTTTCTCATAAGGTAAATATAACTCTTTATCAGTTGTTAGTATTTGTTACGTACTACACGATCATTAAGTACAGAAAAATCACTTTTAACTGTAACTGCATACATGAAATTATGAGACGTGGTTTGGATTCCACAGATGTAAACTAGAAAATTGTGGTTAGTTTTCGTTCATACGTTTATCTACCGTGTTCTATAGCCTTCTTCACGCAATGAAGAATATGATATCTCTCTTTCTTTGATGTACCCGAGGTAAATTATTAGATAGTCATTAACGGTTTCTAGGACTTTCAGTTGGTTCTAAGGTGACGTGATTGTGGAATGGGATATATCTGTCCTCCTTTGTGATTAGTAATGTCGAAGTTCCGAACACACCCGGGGACAGAGTTATCTGCATACACGTGTTCTGATATCTCAAGATAGCAATTGGTCTTCGGTTCCATTGCCTTCAACTCTATCCTTTGTATGATGACCGGATGATTTGAAAAGTAGAAAAATAAACAAAGTCAACATAGCCAGTTCAGCTATTAATATAAATTATAATAAATGTCCGATTGAAGCTAACAATGCCATTCCTAAGAGACAAACTACACATCGGAAATGCACACGAAGAGTTAAAGAAAAACACTTATAAACATCTTACAAAACACAGCCAAATTACTAACGTGCAAAATAAACCAAACAATAATACACTTAGGGCGTGCGTATTGACGATATGTAAATGACTACTATAATGTACTTTGACAATTCCCGCTGTGGTTTGTTTGATTTCTGAAAACAGTGATTGTTTGTCCCCAGAACATACAACACAACACAGATACGTAAATGTGTCATTACCAAAAAGTATTTCGCAATAACAGAGCTTGATCAAAGTCCCCCATTACTGCGGAGCTAAAGTACAATACGTAAACCATCAACGAGGAGAACAGGAGTTGGTAAGCTTAACTAACAAACATTTACAAGGAGGTCAGCGTGGTCGAATGGATAAGACATCTCTTAAACTTCCTGTGTGCCGATGCTGAATTAGCGTGATCCCTACACCGGTCATTTGGGCTAAAATGTTGAGTTCTTGTACCTAACTTGGGGACGTAAATTACAATTACCTCAGAAGTCTGAGTAGGTTCGTCTGTTGGCGAAGGATACTGGTAATATCGAAGGCTAATTCAGAAGCAAACATCAGTCCAGTGCTGCACTAGAAGTAGTAGCACGTGTGCGGACTACGTCTGTGTTCAAAGCGAGAGAACGAAGAAAAAATAAAACAATTCACAAGTGAAACATGGATGTTGTGGCTAAAGCCTTCGTGGGCACACACAATAAACATACACTGATACAACTGGATAGACAATATGCAACAGTTAGTTAGCTGATGTCTATCCGTCATCTGTAAAGCTGTGTCTTTGATGTGCAATCGATTTAAAACAAGTTCCCAACTGGCCAACAAAACTTCAGAGAAATAAGTTTCGGCGCGAAATGTCAATATCACTGGTAACCATACAGGAACATTTCACATGTCATTGTATTCTAGTCAATCTGATCTATGCCACGACTCGTGTTCCTTGATTTACTCATTGTATCTTTACAGCTTTACCTTAGTTCCAGCCGGCTCTGTGGCAAATTCGCCTACGGACGCAGTTAGTAATCCCAATGCGGCGTTCAAAACACAGCTGCGGGTGATTTGGCAGCAGACCACCTTGCTTTGATGTTTATAAAATGGTTTGAGTGCCGATCGTTCAGAAAGCGATGGCGAACTACTGAAAGTAAACGTGCCCAGGAATTACAAACAGCTTAAAAATGCTGGAGGTGACTGCGACGTCCCGTAAAGGATATGCAACTAACTTTTAACTGTAATTCAACCAATGTCACTTTGGAATAATGACGAAGCTCTAAGAGATAGACAGTTGAAAGAAGGACTGCGAGCGCCATTACATATCCCGCTAGAACCCCAGGAAAAATAGGTCACTTATCGGTTTCTCTGGTAGATAAAGATGGACGAGTGCCTTCTCTTAATGTTATAGACATACATATGAGATGGTAGGTGAGGTCTTGTAGAGCTGGGTAGTTGCCTTACTCTGTCGTGTGTAGACACACCTGCTGTAGTCATTCATACTTACACATGAATTCACCTGTAGACTGTGGTTCAGGTTTGAAATCCCCCTGAAGACAGGATACTCTCATCACCACATTAAATCGAGGTCCACTAAGCCTTATAAACTAATTCAATCTAGGAGATATAGTGGCCGGCATTATGAAGGTCGGCCGGTCTCTCTGGCCGAGGGGTTACAACACTTTCTCCGTAATCCCGTTTATCACGCAGAGTCTCGTAGCGGGGCGAGAGCTGGGAGCGGTTCGATCCCCGCTGGTGACTTGCGGGATAACTGAGCCGGCCGCTCAGAAAGCAATGGCAAACTACTGAGCGTAATCTTGCCAAGAAATCAACATACAGCTGAAAGATGCTGATGTTGACAGCGATGTCCTGTAAAGGATATGCAATATTATGAAGGTCACATCACTCATCGAGTGCCTTGTAGCTACCAAAAAAAAAAACAACTTTACACACAGACGTTTATTTTTTCGCATATCCTTTACGGGACACTGCAGTCAACACCAGCATTTTCAGCTGCTGTTGATTTCTTGGCAAGATTACGCTCAGTAGTTTGCCATTGCTTTCTGAGCGGCCGGCTCACATATCATGTAAGTAACGGGGGCGGCGAATACCGCTACCGATTCTTGCGCAGCTGCGTTTGCTCACGTAGATAAATGGGATTACGGAGAAAGTCGCTTATCACAAGGCCAGGGAGACGGCTACACACATTAACCCTACACAAAATATTTTTAAAATGTCACGTCGTCACAGAAGCGTGGTCCTAACTGTTCTCAAACACCGACAGTCCCCCCCCCCCCCCGCCCGATGTGTCTCCACCTTGTCACGGTTGGAGGGGGGCCTTGCGTGTCTCAGTAACCCCAAGAGCATCCTTGGGATAGGGACTAGACTAAGCGAGATACAACCTGCTGCTCTGCAGGTAAGACTGAGGATAGCAGTCAATCTATATCAGGCGCACGATGCCGCTATTTCGAGGTCCAGACACATACTCTAAGGCTCCCATTCGAGGGATATGGCTGAACGCCTCCAAACCATAAACCCTCGGATGTGAGAGCCAGGCCGATACCCACCTACCGAATAATGGAGGTGAGATGCTGAGCACGCTACATGCTCAGTTCAGATATTTGTTCGAATGCTTTCATCTAGGGGATATGTGGGATCCACAAATGAGAGGGCCTGGATATTTCTCGTCCACTGGTGCACGGAGGTAAGGTGCTGAGCCGGCAGCACATGTACCCTACCTCGTGAGCGAGAACAAAAGGTAGAAAATGTCGCACGAAATGGTTACGCAAAATGTCTGTATATTCACATAGAGTGTAGTCAAAGGTGGAAAAACGTCTCAATAACACGAAATGGAACGCTTGGCTAGCGAGCCCATTGCGTGGTACGAAGTCCGAAGCGAAAGCTTACCTAGTGGATGTCGCCCGCAGACTGACCGTTCCTGGTGTGTGCTGAGCGTCCAGTGCCAAGCGAAATGCCCAATACATGGAAGTGAGGCATTAAAGCAGCCATGAGCAGGGCGTGGCAACTCCTCGGGTGAGCCCAGTCTCAGAGCAATATGTGCCGGCTCTGCAATTATGGAAGCCTCCATGGATAGCGAGGTAATGCCCATGGTCTGCCCCTGCCTTCCCTTGAGGGTTGACCGTGATGTCGTTGACCGTTCTATCTTGACCAGCTGAAATGTGGGCGACACTACAGCAAAAAAATGTCTAACGTCTCTCGAAACCTCGGGAAGGCAAACCCGTAAAAATGCCCGCTGAAGTCGGATGTGCTGGCCTACAGGTGCAAATAAATCAGGCACTAAGCATAAAACGTCCGAGTAAAATGTCTTTCGTGCTAGGAACAGCTCTGACTAACTAGTTTTCCGAATAACTCGTGTCCGTAACAGTTCTGACTAGTTAAGTTTCCGAATGTCCATCGTGCCCGGAACTATAGAGTTGTGCTCTGACTATATTGTCCCCGGGCACAGCGACAAGCACATGTCCGAATCGAAAACTCGCTGAGTGGATACCATCTGCAGACCGGTCTGGTTTGTGCGGGAGCGGCCCGGGGCGAACGAAATTCCCAATATATCGAAGTGAGGAATTGAAGCAGCCATGAGCAGGACGTGACGATTCCCTCGGTGAGCCCAGCACCAGGGCGCTATGTGTCGTCTCTGCAACTATGGATGCCACCCTGGATGGCGGAAAATGCCATGGACTGTCCCTGCCTTCCCTTGAGGGATGACCGTGAAGTCTTCGACTGTTCCAACTTGACAAGCTGGGATGCAGACAGTACCACAAAAGTGAGGTCTCCCAAGAATGCTAACCTGGTCAAAAATGCACACAGAAGTCGGATGAGTTGGCCCAAGAGTTTTGGCCCAGGGTGCGTAACAACTCTCCGCAATCACATCTACGCAAAGAAGAAACACCGACAGTGTCCTTCCATCTGGGAAGGAACGACAGTCATAACAGTAACTGGTCACCTACTTCTTATATCATGGTCTAGTATATGTTAACTCTTAAAGGTCGGTAAAGCTGCATTTGGGGCTGGCAATTCCAAGTGTTCGTAGCGCCCTAACGTCTAGTGAACATTTCATGTCCTTGTGTCTGTGATATATTATACACTTCCCCTTTATTTCCACAGGCAGCTGTGATAGCTTAGTGGCTATACGCTGGCCTGCCGAGCCGATGGTCATGGGTTGGAATCCGCAAAGAGGGGTGGGGGGGGGGGGAATTTTCAAACTGACTTGGTCTTCTTAAATAGGTACCATAAAATGTCATAGCAAAATACAGGTATCCCGTGTAATACTGGACACATTACCCATCAAATGTCAACTGGTTTATAGAAATATGTATTGAGCACAAAGTAGCAGATGTGCCTTCAGGCGTGTAAAACTGTACTTTAGTTTGTACTTTATTATCACTTATAATGACACTATAATTTTGAAAATCATGGAAATAATGAACTCTTAATATTGAACATTGAATTAGCGTTAAGAAAAAAGCAGCCTTGAAACACTGTCTGCGATCTATAAGACTGTAATTATATTATGCCACAAACCATGCAGGTATTCTCCTCTACAATAACTTCAGTTTTTGACTAAACATGACTAAACAGTTTAACGAGAGACACGTCTAGTTATTCCTCATTCACTCCCAGAGTCCCATATGAGATCTGATTTATCTGCAGGAATATTTTCCGGTTCTAGCTAAACAAAAATGCCGACTGCGTTACCTAGCTAAAGATCAACTAAAAAAGAATTACGCTGATTGTTGTTGTTATTGTTTTAAATAAATGGATTGGATATATGGTCTTTTCAGTAATGTAGAGAACGGAAGGTCCTTATGCAGACTGTGTACAATAATCAAGCCAAGGTAGCTGGAAGCAATATAGCTTGGATTGCAGTGCTTGACTCCCTGGTATCATTTCGCTATTGACATCTACTTTTATCTTAGCATGCCGGCGTCTGTGGTGAAGGGCTAGCGAACGCAATTCGTAATCCCACACATCGCGTTCGAAATCAGCCGTAGTTGATTAGAAGCATACCGCCTTGCGTTGATTTTTAACAATCGTATGAAGGTCGGTGGGTCAGAAATCAATGGCGAACTACTCAACGTAAAATTGCCTTGTAAATCACGAACAACCTAATAATGTTTGGGTTGTTTACGATGTACTAGTATGCATCAGTTGAGGGATGGTATATCTATTCTTTCCCCCCCCCCCCCCCCCAGCAAATATATATATATATATTCCAACAGCGGATGGTGACTTAGAAAGTACGTTGATGGAAAGCTTCATTCCTGGAAGATGCGGGGTTGGTCAGCACGAAGACGGACACAAGACATGCAGACATTCTGCATATGAGCTGGGTCGGACCTAATACACGATGCTTGCTTGCTGGTGCTGGTGCTTGCTTGTGTTCGTTGGCTTGAGCTCCAACGCGAAGTCCTGTATGTCGGATGAAGACATCCTGTTGTCCAACATCAGTGTGATGTCATACAGGACCTGAGGTTTGCATGAGTATCCGTTGTCCCATGTCTGGCTTATTGGTGTGCAGACTGGTGGTTCCTCGCCGTACAGGCAGACACTCTCTGACTTCGGAGGAATCGGCGATCCTATTGACTTTAGCCAGGACCCCAAAGGGACCTGTTGCCCAGGACGCTCGACGAGGACGCGTCAATAGGTCTTGGCCAGTATATAACCCGGCCCTGGTGCCTTGGAAACACCTCTGCGTCTGACGACGGTGATGATTACAAGGCAAGTAGTAAGGAGAGGACAACAAAAGTGTGCAAAAGGCTGTTCAGCAGCCACAGCAAGGTCAGTGGCTGTCATGGGAGATAACTCTGCAGAGGTCTCTTTCGTTTAACGATATATGTGACATGGCACTATTACGGTTAAGATACGTTGTCAGATCACTTTACGATGGCCTACCATCAGCTGTTAACCTGGTCAAACATGGATATCAAACGATCAGACATATACTCTCTGTAAGTACGTAAAGAACAAACGGACGCAGACACCAGAATACGTATTGTCTGCGGGAACGACGGCTCTTGGGCAAGGCATACACACAACACGTCATAACTAGGTATTAGTTAGCATACATAGTGAATGTAGCAAGGCATACACACAACACGACATAACTAGGTATTAGTTAGCATACATAGTGAATGTAGCAAGGCATACACACAACACGCCATAACTAGGTATTAGTTAGCATACATAGTGAATGTAGCAAGGCATTCACACGACACGCCATAACTAGGAATTAGTTAGCATACATAGTGAATGTAGCAAGGCACACACACAACACGCCATAACTAGGTATTAGTTAGCTTACATAGTGAATGTAGCAAGGCACACACACAACACGCCATAACTAGGTATTAGTTAGCATACATAGTGAATGTAGCAAGGCACACACACAACACGCCATAACTAGGTATTAGTTAGCATACATAGTGAATGTAGCAAGGCATACACACAACACGCCATAACTAGGTATTAGTTAGCATACATAGTGAATGTAGCAAGACATACACACAACACGCCATAACTAGGTATTAGTTAGCATACATAGTGAATGTAGCAAGGCACATACACAACACGCCATAACTAGGTATTAGTTAGCATACATAGTGAATGTAGCAAGACATACACACAACACGCCATAACTAGGTATTAGTTAGCATACATAGTGAATGTAGCAAGGCATACACACAACACGCCATAACTAGGTATTAGTTAGCATACATAGTGAATGTAGCAAGACATACACACAACACGCCATAACTAGGTATTAGTTAGCATACATAGTGAATGTAGCAAGGCACACACACAACACGCCATAACTAGGTATTAGTTAGCATACATAGTGAATGTAGCAAGGCATACACACAACACGCCATAACTAGGTATTAGTTAGCATACATAGTGAATGTAGCAAGACATACACACAACACGCCATAACTAGGTATTAGTTAGCATACATAGTGAATGTAGCAAGGCACATACACAACACGCCATAACTAGGTATTAGTTAGCATACATAGTGAATGTAGCAAGGCACACACACAACACGCCATAACTAGGTATTAGTTAGCATACATAGTGAATGTAGCAAGGCATACACACAACACGCCATAACTAGGTATTAGTTAGCATACATAGTGAATGTAGCAAGGCACACACACAACACGCCATAACTAGGTATTAGTTAGCATACATAGTGAATGTAGCAAGGCACACACACAACACGCCATAACTAGGTATTAGTTAGCATACATAGTGAATGTAGCAAGGCATACACACAACACGCCATAACAAGTTATTAGTTAGCATACATAGTGAATGTAGCAAGACATACACACAACACGCCATAACTAGGTATTAGTTAGCATACATAGTGAATGTAGCAAGGCATACACACAACACGCCATAACTAGGTATTAGTTAGCATACATAGTGAATGTAGCAAGGCATACACACAACACGCCATAACTAGGTATTAGTTAGCATACATAGTGAATGTAGCAAGGCATACACACAACACGCCATAACAAGTTATTAGTTAGCATACATAGTGAATGTAGCAAGGCATACACACAACACGCCATAACTAGGTATTAGTTAGCATACATAGTGAATGTAGCAAGGCATACACACAACACGCCATAACTAGGTATTAGTTAGCATACATAGTGAATGTAGCAAGGCATACACACAACACGACATAACTAGGTATTAGTTAGCATACATAGTGAATGTAGCAAGGCATACACACAAAACGCCATAACTAGGTATTAGTTAGCATACATAGTGAATGTAGCAAGGCATACACACAACACGCCATAACTAGGTATTAGTTAGCATACCAAGTGAATGTAGCAAGACTGCCAGGTCCAAAGGGGGGGGGGGGGGGGTGGAGGGGGGTGGGAGGGGTTCCCACGGCAGGATGGATACCATTCCTCAAAGCTTGACAAAAGCCGAAAGATAGAATGGACTCCTTTTAAAGTGATGTAATCCGGAGGTTGCTTTTGCGATACGACATTGTGGCGTGTTCTCAGTCTGCTCAGCAGTTTGTACTAATCAAGCTAACTTTCCGGTATCAATCAAGACACAAGGAGCCATCCAGTACACCATGGGGAAGAACCGCTATATGGTCCCAAGTCTTAGACAGGGAGCATATAGCTTAGGACCGGAAGTATCATCCGGAGTTGAAACTCTGCAGCAAAGCGATGGCAACGACCGCTCTTAGTGGATTAGGACGTCTTGCAAGGACCGTGCCCCACAGCTGTAGTGATGGCAGGAGGAGTCTAAGCTTTAATATAATTAGCCCAGAGGCAGAGCTAACTTCGGATGGGAGCATGCAGGAGTCGAGTCTGTAAGCTGTCAGCGAGATACGAAGAAAGCAACATTGCTGCAACGATGTCCGCCAAGTCATAGCTAGCCACCGAAGTGGAGGTGAAGATGGAGGGACACTACCGGGGAAAGAAGCTGGCTTTCCTGCGGTCAGTTACGATGCAAAGATAGCGCTGTCATATGCACCGAATGCCCACTGTTCGCCCCTTCGGGGGGGGGGGGGGAGGATGGTTTTGGCAGGTACACTTAATGATGTCAATATCGGATAAGAACAATACAGGAATGTCTCAAATGTGCATTATCACAGCAGGAGAAAAACGCCCGGGAGTCATGACCCGGCCCCCCCCCCCCCCCCCCCATGAGAGTGTATGGAAAATATAGGGGCCGTACAATTCTGCTAGGGGAGACGCTTCTGATGATCTGAAGCCTCCTGCCCCTGTACTCATCTATATGATCTATTATACTATGAGGACAGTAAGAAAATCCCACCTCAAAGTCGATTCGAACAAATGAACAAGGTGGTAGGCAAAAGTGCTAGCCAGTGCGTTTCCGTGTCTCATAGTATAACACGGTAACAATGTTGTGTACAGCTCGGCAAGTGAAAATAATGACTTGATATCGTCTCAATAGTTATGAATATACATTGTGTTTTACATGCTTTGGATATGACCTGCTTCGTCATATCTAACGAAGTGGTGAAGATATCTATTATATTAGTATATGATGTACGAAGGCGGGAACCGAGCAAAATAATACAAGATTCAAAGTAGTAAATGAAAACAATATGATATGTTGCAAAGGTAAGAACCGGCTCCGTGGCCAAAGGCTTGCGAATGCGGTTCGTGAGCCGGGTACCAGGCGTTCGAAGCTCAGCTGCGACCGATTTGTGCAGCAGATCGTGTCGCGTTGTGTTATAACGTGCTGGTATGGGAGCCGGTCGTTCAGAAAGCAATGGCAAACTACTGAACGTAACACTTGCCTAGTACATCAACAGCAGCTGAAAAATGCTGGTATTGACTGCAACGTCCCGTAAGGGATATGCAACCAAAAAAAAAATAAACGTTTGAAAACTAAACATACAAGTACAAGAAACACTTTGAGCACGCCTTATTATCTTTCAATGATAACTCGATGTTTAGATCAGTAATTTACACAAGCCCGCGGGATATAAGGGATGAACTCGTCAAAAGACGAATATATAAACCTGTTGTCAGTGGGGATCAAGTATATTGCAGCTGATCTTATATGCAGACCAGGCTTCATATCTTTATGCCGTTTAAGATATTCGGTGGGGATTATAATTTTTATGTAGCCTTGTTTCATTTCGAGGCGAAATGACCCTGAACATAAATCAGTACATGATGAAGCGATTGTAGTAAAACTACTTCATTCATTTTCCTGAATGCACAAGTGGCTGTGTGTGTGCAGGTGTCATTGTTCTGCTTCCATGCGTGTTTCAACAGGGAACAGTTCATACAACAAGTAACCTCGTTACTATGACTTCCTATATAATGAAAAAAAAAGATATTTTAAGACTCGAGGACACACAATAAAAACAAACACATTTGTAAACATACTAGGGCATCAGTCCACGTAAACAGAATAATTAACTTAGTGGCAAATAGCTAAAAATAAAATAATAATATAATTAAAACTAAGATACGAGTCTTCCCCTTGTTTTGTTTTGTTCTTGACAAAGGTTATGCCTACCTAAATGTCGGGCAGCTGTGTTGTTTTCTTCAAAATAATTCTATTGACACTTATCTTAGTTGTTATTATATTTTACATTATTTTCGTCTATTTCCCCCTACTTAATTAAACCGTTTACGTGGATTGATGCCCTAGTCAGGTATGTATGTATATATTTGTATTTGTTGTGTGTCCTCAGCATCTTGTACATAATTTTCTCTCCTTGTACATGTCTGGGTGAAGGCTTGTAACATGTGTAGTTGCATGTCTGGTTTGTGAAAATGTCCTCTTGTAAGGTAATTGATTCCGCCCAGATAGGGCGATGGTTGTAGTAAACATTAATTGCGATGAGAACTACAGCCTGGAGTGACACTAGTTATAACCATTTATTTCGTGTCAAATGCCGAACATGTTCCCTGGATTTGATAACATGTACGTGGCCATTTCACTGTCGGAGGGCGTCGCTGTCAGGCCGAGAATTGATAGTGCCTCACAATTCTGGCTAGATTCATTTAAACCAAACTGCTCAGAGGCGTGCCACTGGCCCACATTTCTAACAACCACGGACATTCTCTTTTTAGTAGGGCGTGACATTTGCCATCGTGGTGAGAGCCTTCTTTGTCACGTTTTATAGACAGCCTGGGTTTATTTACGTGTCTGAAAATGATACACCTATAATGTAGCGTTTTATAGGCATACATCTCTCATCTGTACTTTATTTCTAACTTGTAAATAGTCAATTCAACATTGTGAAACAAGAACGGACTGCAGTCACAGTAAAGCCACTACTAGACATGCTCCCTTCTGATTCTATCTAGAGAAAGCGGTCATGATAACTGATAAAGAACACTGCCAGTTGTCTGTGACTTTACTATTCTTCCAAAACTCATCATCATCAAGTGTCATGCCAGCTGGCGTAGGCGTTCAAGGCTCTCCGCATATCTCGGTCCTTGGTTTTACGGATCAACTCTGCTGCTGATATTCCTCCATGACACGGTCCCAGTCCATCAAGCATTTGTCTTGATTTGCCTCTGCGTCTGTTCCCATCGACCTTTCCAATTGTCACGATGTTCTCCAATGCCTCTCTTCTCATCACAAGACCAAAGAAAGCTGTTTGTCTCTTTCTTATTGTTGCATATAATGTTATAGTTTCATTAGCCTCTTTCAGGCAATCGTTGTTAGTTTCTTAGGCAGTCCAAGGAATTCGTAACATTTGTCTCAGGAACCACGTCTCTGTTGCTTTTAAGTTCTTCATAATTTGTTCCTAAAGTTATGGAACGATAATGTGGTGGTTTCCCCTTGACTTCAACGTCCACATGGGAGGACTGTTACCTCAGCCTTTGACAGCTATTTCCGGCTGTCATGACAAGTGAGTGCCTTGCTCAGCTCAGCAGCAGAGCTGTCCACTTATCCCGGTGGTCCCCGGGGCTGCGTTTGCCAAACCATGGTGGGTTTCCCATCCTCTGCCACTCGGATTTTCCCTTTATAAATTATGGTCTATGATGGCCAAATCTCTCCAGTACTTATAGTTCCTCTACTAGCCTATCTAGTTAGTTTAGTTTAGTTTCGTCGATGGATCAACATCACGATACACGGGCGTAACCCATAAGTGCTCCGTTCTCCTCCTAACTCAAACCTGATTTTGGAGAAACTCAGCTCAGTGCACGAACTCCGTAGCACCGGCGAAGATCCTAAGATACTTTGGGTAGATTTTTAACTCGAAATTTAGCCCGGGCAGCGCCGTTAGGCTACTCTTTTTCGATTTCAAACTGCCAAGGAATATTTTACGTGCGCAACAAAACACACGGGCGTCCGATCTCACTACCCAGAGACCAGGGAAAATTTTATTACTAGACGTCCACGTGAAAAAATCCCGGTCATCACCGGGGCTTGAACCCGGGACCTCCAGCACTCGACGCGGACACCATACCTCGAGACCACGCAGCACCCTACGCATATCTAGCAAGATGGTAAATAAAGGACCATTCACACGCATTGAGACGTCTTGTGTAGATGGTTCTAGCCTCTTAGATTTATAAACCAATCAGTACTTGATGGATGATGTGATCAATGTCACCAGTTTATGGATGATGTGATCAATGTAACCAGTTGGTGGATGATGTGATCAATGTCACTAGTTGGTGGATGATGTGATCAATGTCACCAGTTGGTGGATGATGTGATCAGTGTCACCAGTTGGTGGATGATGTGATCAATGTCACCCCGACAGTCTGTACTTGGTGGATGATGTGATCAATGTCACCAGTTGGTGGATGATGTGATCAGTGTCACCAGTTGGTGGATGATGTGATCAATGTCACCAGTTGGTGGATGATGTGATCAATGTTAACAGTTGGTGGATGATGTGATCAATGTCACCAGTTGGTGGATGATGTGATCAATGTAACCAATTGGTGGATGATGTGATCAATGTCACCAGTTGGTGGATGATGTGATCAATGTCACTAGTTGGTGGATGATGTGATCAATGTCACTAGTTGGTGGATGATGTGATCAATGTCACCAGTTGGTTGGTGGATGATGTGATCAATGTCACCAGTTGGTGGATGATGTGATCAATGTCACCAGTTGGTGGATGATGTGATCAATGTCACCAGTTGGTGGATGATGTGATCAATGTCACCAGTTGGTGGATGATGTGATCAATGTCACCAGTTGGTGGATGATGTGATCAATGTCACCAGTTGGTGGATGATGTGATCAATGTCACCAGTTGGTGGATGATGTGATCAATGTCACCAGTTCGTGGATGATGTGATCAATGTCACCAGTTGGTGGATGATGTGATCAATGTCACCAGTTGGTGGATGATGTGATCAATGACACCAGTTGGTGGATGATGTGATCAATGTCACCAGTTGGTGGATGATGTGATCAATGTCACCAGTTGGTGGATGATGTGATCAATGTCACCAGTTGGTGGATGATGTGATCAATGTCACCAGTTGATGGATGATGTGATCAATGTCACCAGTTGATGGATGATGTGATCAATATCACCAGTTGATGGATGATGTGATCAATGTCACCAGTTGATGGATGATGTGATCAATGTCACCAGTTGATGGATGATGTGATCAATGTCACCAGTTGGTGGATGATGTGATCAATGTCACCAGTTGGTGGATGATGTGATCAATGTCACCAGTTGGTGGATGATGTGATCAATGTCACCAGTTGATGGATGATGTGATCAATGACACCCCGGCCGCCTGTACTTGATGGATGATGTGATCAATGTCACCAGTTGATGGATGATGTGATCAATGTCACCAGTTGATTGATAATGTGATCAATGTCACCAGTTGGTGGATGATGTGATAAATGTCACCAGTTGATTGATGATGTGATCAATGTCACCAGTTGGTGGATGATGTGATCAATGTCACTAGTTGGTGGATGATGTGATCAATGACACCAGTTGGTGGATGATGTGATCAATGTCACTAGTTGGTGGATGATGTGATCAATGACACCAGTTGATGGATGATGTGATCAATGACACTAGTTGGTGGATGATGTGATCAATGTCACTAGTTGATGGATGATGTGATCAATGACATTAATTGATGGATGATGTGATCAATGTCACTAGTTGGTGGATGATGTGATCAATGACACCAGTTGATGGATGATGTGATCAATGTCACTAGTTGGTGGATGATGTGATCAATGTCACTAGTTGGTGGATGATGTGATCAATGTCACTATCTGGTGGATGATGTGATCAATGTCACCAGTTGATGGATGATGTGATCAATGTCACCAGTTGATAAATGATGTGATCAATGTCACCAGTTGATGGATGATGTGATCAATGTCACCAGTTGATGGATGATGTGATCAATGTCACCAGTTGATGGATGATGCGATCAATGTCACCAGTTGATGGATGATGTAATCAATGTCACCAGTTGGTGGATGATGTGATCAATGTCACCAGTTGATGGATGATGTTATCAATGTCACCAGTTGGTGGATGATGTGATCAATGTCACCAGTTGATGGATGATGTGATCAATGTCACTAGTTGGTGGATGATGTGATCAATGTCACCAGTTGATGGATGATGTGATCAATGTCACCAGTTGATGGATGATGTGATCAATGTCACCAGTTGGTGGATGATGTGATCAATGTCACCAGTTGATGGATGATGTTATCAATGTCACCTGTTGATGGATGATGTGATCAATGTCACCCCAGCCGCATTTACTTGAGGGATGATGTGATCAATGTCACCCCGGCAGTCTGTACTTGATGGATGATGTGATCAATGTCACTAGTTGGTGGATGATGTGATCAATGTCACCAGTTGATGGATGATGTGATCAATGTCACCAGTTGATGGATGATGTGATCAATGTCACTAGTTGGTGGATGATGTGATCAATGTCACCCCAGCCGCCTGTACTTGGTGGATGATGTGATTAATGTCACCCCGGCCGCCTGTACTTGGTGGATGATGTGATCAATGTCACCCCGGCCGCCTGTACTTGGTGGATGATGTGATCAATGTCACTAGTTTGTGGATGATGTGATCAATGTCACCAGTTGGTGGATGATGTTATCAATGTCACCAGTTGGTGGATGATGTGATCAATGTCACTAGTTGGTGGATGATGTGATCAATGTCACTAGTTGGTGGATGATGTGATCAATGTCACTAGTTGGTGGATGATATGATCAATGTCACTAGTTGGTGGATGATGTGATCAATGTCACTAGTTGGTGGATGATGTGATCAATGTCACCCCAGCCGCCTGTACTTGGTGGATGATGTGATCAATGTCACCCCGGCAGCCTGTACTTGGTGGATGTTGTGATCAATGTCACTAGTTGGTGGATGATGTGATCAATGTCACCCCGGCCGCCTGTATATAGTGGATGATGTTATCAATGTCACCCCGGCCGCCTGTACTTGATGGATGATGTGATCAATGTCACCCCAGCCGCCTGTACTTGGTGGATGATGTTATCAATGTCACTAGTTGGTTGATGATGTGATCAATGTCACCAGTTGGTGGATGATGTTATCAATGTCACCAGTTGGTGGATGATGTGATCAATGTCACTAGTTGGTGGATGATGTGATCAATGTCACTAGTTGGTGGATGATGTGATCAATGTCACTAGTTGGTGGATGATATGATCAATGTCACTAGTTGGTGGATAATGTGATCAATGTCACTAGTTGGTGGATGACGTTATCAATGTCACCCCGGCCGCCTGTACTTGGTGGATGATGTGATCAATGTCACTAGTTGGTGGATGATGTGATCAATGTCACCCCGGCCACCTGTACTTGGTGGATGATGTGATCAATGTCACTAGTTGGTGGATGACGTTATCAATGTCACCCCGGCCGCCTGTACTTGGTGGATGATGTGATCAATGTCACTAGTTGGTGGATGATGTGATCAATGTCACCCCGGCCGCCTGTACTTGATGGATGATGTGATCAATGTCACCCCGGCCGCCTGTACTTGATGGATGATGTGATCAATGTCACCCCGGCCGCCTGTACTTGATGGATGATGCGATCAATGTCACTAGTTGGTGGATGATGTGATCAATGTCACCCCGGCCACCTGTACTTGATGGATGATGTGATCAATGTCACTAGTTGGTGGATGATGTGATCAATGTCACTAGTTGGTGGATGATATGATCAATGTCACTAGTTGGTGGATGATGTGATCAATGTCACTAGTTGGTGGATGATGTGATCAATGTCACTAGTTGGTGGATGATATGATCAATGTCACTAGTTGGTGGATGATGTGATCAATGTCACTAGTTGGTGGATGATGTGATCAATGTCACTAGTTGGTGGATGATGTGATCAATGTCACTAGTTGGTGGATGATATGATCAATGTCACTAGTTGGTGGATGATGTGATCAATGTCACTAGTTGGTGGATGATGTGATCAATGTCACTAGTTGGTGGATGATGTGATCAATGTCACTAGTTGGTGGATGATGTGATCAATGTCACTAGTTGGTGGATGATGTGATCAATGTCACTAGTTGGAGGATGATGTGATCAATGTCACCCCGGCCGCCTGTACTTGGTGGATGATGTGATCAATGTCACCCCGGCCGCCTGTACTTGGTGGATGATGTGATCAATGTCACTAGTTGGTGGATGATGTGATCAATGTCACTAGTTGGTGGATGATGTGATCAATGTCACTAGTTGGTGGATGATGTGATCAATGTCACTAGTTGGTGGATGATGTGATCAATGTCACCCCGGCCGCCTGTACTTGGTGGATGATGTGATCAATGTCACCCCGGCCGCCTATACTTGGTGGATGATGTGATCAATGACACCCTGACAGTCTGTACTTCCCATGACATTTCCTGTACTCAGTTTAGTCTGGGCTGACCTGGCAGCCCTGGTCAATTACAATTTGTTAAAAAAAGCCACCTGGAATTATTATGTGAACACATAAAGTATGTCCACTTGTAAAGTTTGTGAACACGTAAAGTATGTGAACTTATAAGAATGTGAACTTGTAAAGTATTTAAACTTATAAACTATTAGTTAGTTAGTTAGTCTTTCCTCTTGAGCCTAAGTCGTCGCATAGGGCAGAAGTCATGGCTCTCCATGTCTGGCGGTTCGCTGCTACCTGTTGTAGATCCTGGATGTTCACTTGGCCGTTGAATGAGCCTTCTCTGATGATGGTTCTACGCAGGGTCTCTCTTGATCTTCCCCGTTTTCTTTTCCCTACTGGTGACCATATGAGGGCTTGGTAGGGTAGTCTTGTCTTGTCCATTCTGAGTACATGGCCGATGTAGTTTCAACGACGTTTTCTTATAAAATTGGATACAATATCTTGCTTAGTCTCTTGTCTTATCTGCGCATTGGTTGTGAAATCTGTCCACTGGATGTTTAGAATTCTTCTAAGACATTTGTTCTCAAAATTGTCTAATTTTTTTTATCTAAAGCTACCGTTGATTTCCAACTCTCACATCCATACGTTTGCACTGGAATCACACAAGAATTGAAGATTTTAAGTTTCGAATGTTGGCTGAGTGACTTTGACTTCCAGATGTTTAACAGCTTATTGAAGGCACCAGATTCTAGATAATATTTCTGGTGTTGAGTCCCCTGTAGATGTCATTTTGCTTCCTAGGTATGTGAAGCTGTTGACTTTTTCAAGAACATGGTTGCTTAATTTGGTGTCGTCTGAACTGTTGGTAAGATCAACAGTTTTTGTTTTTGTGGTGTTAATTTGGAGACCAATTTGTCCTGAAACATTTTGGAGATGGTTTATTTTCTCTTGGGCATCTGGGTGTGTTGAACTCAAAAGCACTATGTCGTCGGCAAAGTCCAGGTCTTCTAGAATTTTGTCAACCCAATGGATACCCCTATTTGTGTTGTTTGTGCTTTTGCGCATGACCCAATCGATAGCTATTCCAAAGAGCATCGGTGACAAGACACAACCCTGTTTCACTCCCGTTTCCACTGAGAACAAGTCAGAGTTGCCTGATTCTGTTCTCACGCAGCAACGTGTCTCCTTATAGAAAGATTTTATAATGTTGGTTTATTTGGTAGGAAAACCATAGATGTTAAGTAGATTCAAAAGTGAAGGACGGTGGATACTGTCGAAGGCGTTTTGAAAGTCGACAAACTTGGTGATTAATTTCGACTGGAATTCTACAGTCTTCAATGATTATTCTATGAGTGAAAATGTGGTCTATACATGACCGTTTTGGTCTGAACCATCTTGTTCTTCTCTGAGCCTTTCATCTATAGACTTTTTTCAATCTCTCAAGTAACATGCTACAAAAATGTTTTCCTGGTACTGACAGTAGGGTGATACGACGCCAGTTATTACAATCAGACATATCATCTTTTTTTTAGGCAGTTTAAAAATTACACCATCCTTTCACTGTTGTGGTGGGGATTCGTTTTGCCAGATTTCATAGATCAGCTGTAACAAACGTTGTAAGGTATTCTCATCTGCTGCTTTGAGCATTTCACCTGAGATGTCGTCTTCACCAACAGCTTTGTTGTTCTTCAATTTTTTTTTTATGGCTGCTTTAATCTCTTCCATGGTGAATGACGCATAGGAGGCATCTAGTGGGGGGGGGGGGGATGATGGTTTCTCCATCCAGGTTGGGAACACTGTCAGGCTGCGGTCTATTTAATATTTCTTTGAAATGTTCTGCCTATCGTTGCTTTTGGTGGTCATCAGATGACAGTAGTTTACCTTGTCTGTCTTTGATGGGTTTGTTTGGTGTAGGTGAGTGATTGCATAGTTGTTTCATGATGTGGAATACGGCTTTGTTGTTTCCAGTTTTGGCAGCCGATTCGGCGTCGGCGGCCAAGCTGTGTATAAAGGTTTGTTTATCTTTTCGTGCGCTTGATTTCACCTCTTTATCCAACATGGAGTAATTTCGCTTATGGGTTTCATATGAAGCTGTGTCTTTTGTAGAAAGAAGTGTTAGTTTTGCTTGCTTTATTTCTTGAATCTTCTTCCAGGTGTTATCGCTTAGCCACTTCTTCTTCTGTCTTTGTATATAGCCGACTGTGTTTGTTGCCCCATTTAGCAAGGTCACTTTCAGGAAATTCCAATGTTCTTCAATGTTATTTTCACTATTCGCATTGCTCGTTATGCTTTCTTTGTTAGCGTAGATGTTTTGTACCTCTGAGTTGAATGCGAGTTGGTGTTCTTTAGTCAGTAGTGACTGTGAGTTTATTTTCTTGATTCTTGGTGTTTTGTATAGAGTCTTAAGCTTTAGTTTTAGCTTGGCTATGCAGAGATTATGATCGCTGCCAACATCTGCTCATCTGTAAGCTCTGGCGTCTTGCACTGATGAACGGAATTTGGCACTAATGCAAAAATGGTCTATCAGATTTTTTGGTGATACTATCAGGCGAATTCCACGTGATTTTATGTATATATGTTTAGCAAGTTTGAGCGATACATCATAACATTAAATCCAAAAATTGATTCTGAAAACAGCGGGAAATAGTTTGACGGGCCGTTTTTAGCCAAGTCATAAGAAAAACACGCCGAGAATATCCAGATTTTATCCGTTCATAACACCACACACTACACACCTGATTTTAATGTTCCAATAACCAGCTAGAGAATATCCTTGGAATTTAACAAGTTCGAGCGAAGCGTCTAACATTTAGAGCCAGAAAACTGATTATGAAACAACGGGAAGTTTTATGATGACGGATTGTCAAGCCGTCGATCAACCGTTTTAAGCCAAGCTAGAAGAAAACACGTCCTGCCATCTTGACCCAAAGCGGAAACCTATAAACTATGTTAACACATAAAGTATGTAAAATTAGAAATTATGTGAACTTATAAAGTATTTAAACACATAAAGTATGTGAACATGTAAAGTATATGAACTTTATAAAAAATTTGAACACATAAAGTATGCAGACTTATAAATAATGTGAACTTATAAATAATCTGAACTTATGAATAATGTGAACTTATAAATAATGTGAACATATAAATTATGTGAACACATAAAGTATGTATACATGTAAAGTATGTGAACACATAAATTATATGAACATAAAAAGTATGTGAACTTATAAAGTATGTGAACACATCAAGTATGTGAACTTATAAAGTGTGTGAACACATAAAGTATATGAACTTGTAAAGAATGTGAACTTATAAAGTATGTGAACACATAAAGTATGTGAACTTATAAAGTATGTGAACACATAAAGTATGTGAACTTATAAAGTATGTGAACACATAAAGTATGTGAACTTATAAAGTATGTGAACACATAAAGTATGTGAACTTATAAAGTATGTGAACACATAAAGTATGTGAACTTATAAAGTATGTGAACACATAAAGTATGTGAACTTATAAAGTGTGTGAACACATAAAGTATGTGAACACAGAGTATGTGAACTTATAAAGAATGTGAACACATAAGGTATGTGAACTTATAAAGTGTGTGAACACATAAAGTATGTGAACTTATAAAGTATGTGAACACATAAGGTATGTGAACTTATAAAGTGTGTGAACACATAAAGTATGTGAACACAGAGTATGTGAACTTATAAAGAATGTGAACACATAAGGTATGTGAACTTATAAAGAATGTGAACACGTAATTTTATGTGAACTTACAAAGAATGTGAACACATAAAGAAAGTGAACAAGTTACCACCGGACCCACAGGCACAGCTGCTAGCCACTACGTTACCTTGACCCTTGTATTGACTGACTCTTACAGGAACAGAGGCCAATATATGGCACCGTTGTTTCCAAACGTTCATGATGCTATAACTTCTAATTTCGTTCTGTACTAGTTCATCCTCAAGTGTCATGCCGATAACCGTAAGCGATCATGATTCGCCTTCCCCCTTCTGTCTGTCTGTCTGTCTGTCTGTCTGTCTGTCGGTCGGTCGGTCGGTCGGTCGGTCGGTCGGTCGGTCGGTCGGTCGGTCGGGCTGGCTGGCTGGCTGTCTGTCTGTCTGTCTGTCTGTCTGTCTGTCTGTCTGTCTGTCTGTCTGTCTGTCTGTCTGTCTTAAATTACCTCAACACCGTTCAACCTCAGAAGAGAAATTGTAATTAAGGTCCATTCCAGCCCCAGATTGATAATCCTGTGGTTGAATCAGCCACATGTCGGATATTAATCTGAAAGTGATTGTCGTCCACAGGGATAATAAACGATTTTTGCCGGCTCCAACCATCACCTCAGTCATAGACCAGGTCTGTGTTAATTGTTAATTTGTCTGACTTATACTATGTAATATCTCTACGATGATGTCACAGCGGTTATGAAAACCATAGGGGTGGGGGGGGGGGGGGGGGGTGGGGGGTAATCTGAAAGCTGTAACAGTAAAAATACAGACAATAAAAGAGTACACATCCACTTCAACAGGAGATACACGATAGATTCGCCAAGCAGATTGCAATGGCAATAAGGTGTTTAACAAATAGAACGCGTGACAATAATACCATACATGAACATATATGGACAATTGTGCTAACACAAATGCTATTTAAATATAGCCAACGAATATACACTGCTCCTTAAAATCCGTTTTGAAGAGAACAATTGCTGCACATAAAACACGTTTCACAGGTTTGTGTAGGTGACGGCAGTCGTGAAACACATAGGTAAGGTTGAAGTAATCCATAGCAGATACTGCGGGCTGGTGTGGAGTGTGAGACCTTCAGTTATTCAAGTCAACGACATAATGAAGTGGCGTGTGAGATCTTCAGTTATTCAAGTCAACGACATAATGGAGTGGGGCGTGAGACCTTCAATTATTCCAATCAACGACATAATGAAGCTGGGTGTGGAGTGTGAAACCTTCAATTATTCAAGTCAACGACATAATGAAGTGGCGTGTGAGATCTTCAATTATTCAAGTTAACGACATAATGAAGTGGCGTGTGGAGTGTGAGACCTTAAATTCTTTAAGTCAACGTCACAATGAATTGGGGTGTGGAGAGTGAGACCTTAAACTCTTCATGTCAATGACATAATGAAGTGGGGTGTGGAGTGTGAGACCTTGAATTCTTTAAGTCAGACATAATGAAGTGGGGTGTGGAGTGTGAGACCTTCAATTCTTCAAGTCAATGACATAATGAAGTGGGGTGTGGAGTGTGAGACCTTAAACTCTTTAAGTCAACGACATAATGAAGTGGGGTGTGGAGAGTGAGACCTTAAACTCTTCGAGTCAATGACATAATGAAGTGGGGTGTGGAGTGTGAGACCTTCAATTCTTCAAGAAAATGACATAATGAAGTGGGGTGTGGAGTGTGAGACCTTAAACTCTTTAAGTCAACGACATAATGAAGTGGGGTGTGGAGTTTGAGACCTTCAGTTGTTCAAGTCAACCACATAATGAAGTGGGGTGTGGAATGTGAGACCTTAAACTCTTCAAGTCAACGACATAATGAAGTGGGGTGTGGAGAGTGAGACCTTAAACTCTTCGAGTCAATGACATAATGAAGTGGGGTGTGGAGTGTGAGACCTTCAATTCTTCAAGTCAATGATATAATGAAGTGGGGTGTGGAATGTGAGACCTTCAATTCTTAAAGTCAATGATACAATGAAGTGGGGTGTGGAGTGTGAGACTTTCAATTCTTCAAGTCAACGACATAATCAAGTGGGGTGTAGAGTTTGAAACCTTCAATTATTCAAGTCACCCACATAATGAAGTGGGGTATGGAGTGTGAGACCTTTAATTATTCAAGTCAACCAAATAGTGATGTGGGGGTGGAGTTTGAGAGTTTAAATTCTTCAAGTCAACGACATAAGAAGTGCGATGGCCAGTTCCTTTCCTCGCTGACAGTCCTTGCCAGACAATTGCCAGGCAACCATTTCTACGAGGCTGTGTCGACCCAAAGGCCGTACTGGTCGGAAATAATGGTATCACTAGCAGTATGATTATGTGTCCGCCTGGCCTGTCCTCGGAGCTTTGAGTACCGGCAAGATCCTCTGGCAGTAATAATCTATTTGACTTATAAAACTATACACAGGATTCCAAAAGGCCCCGACCACATCTGCCTTATCATGCACCAATAGACCACCAAAAGGTGCAGACCAAGCTAAATCTTTCCGCCTGCTCCTTTCCCACCACACCAGCATGTCCGGGGGCTGATGAAAGATTGGGGGGGGGGGGGAGGGGGGGGGGGGCAACATATGTTCTCCGTATGACCCCGTCATAATCACAGCATCTGTGTGCTGTTTGACCCCCAGCCAGCGGGACGCCGCCGTGACTAACCCCTCCTCCCCCCCCCCCCCCCCCCCCATTTCCATTCTCAGGGTAAATGTGCCTTGGGCCTGTCTGCAATCGTGGAAAGGGCTATAATGTGTCGCATACACACTACAGGCGTGTCCCTTGTGCATCTTAGCGTCATCAAAAATAGCCTCATTCTATGTGCACTCAAGCTGATTCTTAGACGCTGTGAGAAGTCCTATTCCATACTTAACTACTGAGAGAATCATATGTTGATAGAGTATGAACAACATTCTTTTCTCCATGTTCATTGCTGCCATGATCTTCAGCACACCTTTCTTAGATCCCATAACAGCTGCTTCCACATGATCCCTGAATGACATGCTTCTGATGAAGGCGGATTCCAGGTACCTTAGTTGACTCTCTCCGCTAATATTTCTGCCATTTATTGTAAGAACTGGGACGTCAATCTTTACAATCCTATTATCCACAGAACATCATAAGACAGATGCCGTTTCTGAGTTAATGATACTACCCATCTCTGCACACCAGTTAATCACTTTGTTTGCCGTCTCCTGCAACTCTTGCGCTATTTGCACCCTAACTCTCCCCTGCTTATACGCAAGGACATCATATGCACATGTCAGTATTCTTCCAATTCCTAGCACTTCAATGCTTGTAATCTTGCTTGTGTACACATTGAATAGGAGCTCCTTATGCTAAGCCCGGGGTAATAATGCACACCTTCGAGGTTCATGGACTAGGCGGAGAGCAACTCTACGAGAGTGCAGAATAGCTGCCATCAAATTCATAATGAGAAAGGGGTGGGCAGTTTGACATCATGACATGGAAGAACATCAGTATCATAAATCACATGACATTTTAACATCATGGCATGGTGGAACATCAATATCAGAAATAACATGATATTTTGACATCAAGGCATGAAGAAACATCTGTATCAGATATAACTGGGCAGTTTGACATTATGGCATGGAGGAACATCAGTATCATAAATGACTGGGCATTTTGACATTATGGCATGGAGAAACATCAGTATTATACATCTCATGACATATTAACATCATTGCATGGAGGAACATCAATATCAGAAATAACATGACATTTTCACATCATGGCATGAGGGAACATCAGTATCAGAAATAACTAGGTGTCACGGAATTCTTGGAATTGTCGATCGATGAAAGACTGTCGCGCCATTCGTCTACAGGCAGCCGCCATTCTTTGTTGTTGAGACAGACTGTCCTGATGAGAGTCGGCAAGATCTTTTGTTGTGGTTGAAAGATTTCTCCAGATCACAAGCCGGCAAGACATTTTGGAGTACCGGGAACAATTCCCCAGATCGAAGCGGGACAGCCGGCCGGTTGTTTACATCGAGTCGAAAAAGGAGAGAAAAAAATAGTTTCTCGACGCCTAGTGTCTAGTCAGATTTGTGACGTCATTCAGACACAGTTTTAAAACAGTCTGGACAAACACCTGTGGCGGGAGTTGACCAAATGTTGTGAGGCAACAAGGACGTGTTTAATGTTCCTATTCTGATTACGGAAAGAGACCACGGTGTCTTATGTTGATTTACATCGGCGGACATTTGTCCATTGTGTGATTTAGTGGTCTCGATTTCAGACGGGAATAAATATATGGTATTTAATTAAATAGACCCAAATTAGATGATTCTTAGGAGTCGGGCGTAGTAATGTGCGTTGTGAGAACTTATTATGGGAGCGTCGGCAGCAGTAGGCATTCGCGTTGCTTAAACTAGCTAGTGTGAGATATCAATTAACTCAGTGAGTTAAGAACAAGGTAGAGGGATGATATTTGGGGAGACTGGGGATGGTTGGAAGGGGGGGGGGGAATAAGGGAAATGTCAAATGGTAGGATCTTCCAGTAGGGTGTCTACTGGGTATCTGCGCTTTTCCTTTAGTCTTTCCCTGTCATAACATGACTCAGACCGATGTGATGAGCTCCTCTGCCTTATGCCAGAGTTTAGTTCTCTGTTCAATATCTGAGTGCGGCCTTCGGCCTACACTCACCTAATGAAGGTCGGAATCGGGTTGCTGTCACCGGGTGTTCTCTCTTCAAAAGGTTCCACTATGTTTTCCAAAAACAGCTAGCAGACAAGTCATAGAAGAAGATTATGGCTCGATCATTGAAGGCAGTTTTTACTAAGCGGCCTTTGAACTGGGCCCATAACCCAGAGGGTCTGCAAGAGCCTGGCCTCTGCTGAACAGGAACCGACGATCATCTAAGAGTGATTCCTCCGTGGTAGTTCTCATCATATTAGAGTAAAGATACTTACAATACCACCAGTAACAGGGACAATAGTATTTATATAGAGAAATTAACAATTAACATTGCGTTTTCCACATGGTGAATTCCTGTGAGAAATTAACAATTAACATTGTGTTTTCCAAATTGTGAATTCCTGTGAAAAATTAACAATTAACATTTTGTTTCAAAGTGACAGTAACCATTTATTATACTGTACAAGGATTATCAGATCACAGAACATTGAGTGACATATTAGTTACATTGTGTGTGTCGGATTCATGGTCAGTATTGGACTACATCCACCATTGGTGACCAGGCATCCGGACTATCCTAGAGCCACTGGAGGAAGTCGACACCTGGCCGGAGAGACGCATCATTTGGTGAGGTCCTTCTGTACTTGATCTATAGTGCTGTTGTGTGGCCGGTACTGTGATGAAAGCAGACTTTGATCCTGAGCTGTTCGGTCTGATTCTGCATACACCCTAGATTATACGACAGACATTCTACACACACACTTTGCACATACCTGACACTGTTCTTAAATAAATTAATTTGTCATTTTGTTAGAAGCTAGAGTTGTGTAGTATATTTTTGGAAAAGAATGAGAGGAGGCATGGTCCAGTGGTAAGAAGAAGAAGAAGGAGAGAGAGAGAGAGAGAGAGAGAGAGAGAGAGAGAGAGAGAGAGAGAGAGAGAGAGAGAGAGATCCAAAGACTGATGGGGTTTTGTGGACAGAGATCCAAGAGATCCTCAAGATAATGATATGGAGTTAAAAGAATGTGTGTGTTGATTCCCCTCACCCCAGGGACGACACTTATTACGACATTACTGGGGGATCGACACGGGACGGTGAATGTGGATAGGAGTTAAGACACATATTATACTTCTTCACACTTTACTTGTCTGCATAGGTCTTTGGTCCTAATTCTACTCTTGGCATTGAGAGATTGTTTTGTGTTGTGCTGTGTGGTGTTAAATATATAGATACATTTTAAATAGTGAATATCTACATATTGTTTGGAGAAATGTATACTCAACCTGCTGACTCATCTCTCTGAAATATGGCCACTCCCAAACTAGATATGGCAGAACTAAGGGCAAGGGGAGAAGGAATGGGCTTGTCGGGTTCTGCACTGTCAGAATACATACAGGAGGTGGAGAGAGATTTTCGTCAAGCAGAAAAGTAAGAACGGAAGGCCGAGATGGAATTAAGAAAGATGGAGTTAGAGACTAAAAGAATAGAAGCTGAGCAAGCCACTAAAAGTTTAGAACTTGAAGCTGAGCAAGCTGCTAGGAAACTTGAAGCTGAGAAAGCTGCTAGGAAACTTGAAACTGAGCAAGCTGCTAAGAATCTTGAAGCGGAGCAAGCTGCTAAGGGATTGGAAGCCGAACAAGAAGCTCAGAAAAGGGAGCATGAGTACCGAATGCGGAACTCGAGCTTAAGAGGCAATCTAGTGGGGAAAATGAGGGAGCAGCGGGAGGTTCTTCTCTCCCTAGCTCAACCCCAGTGGGTGGACATAGTTAGCATGCTATGAAGTTTCCTTTGGCTGTCTATGAAGAAGGCAAAGAGAAAATCGACCAGTACTTACAACGCTCCGAGGCAATGTCTGTTGCTATGGGTCTGGATCGTGACAAATGGTGTCTTAAGTTGTCCCAGGGATTACGCGGGACAGGTTACGAGGTTTACTCCCGCCTGCCGCCAGGACAAGAGAACAATTACGACGAATTGAAAACGGCTCTGCTGAAACGTTTCGAGGTTACGTCACATACCTACCGGAAAAAATTTAGAGCAGCGAAACGAGAACCGGGAGAGTTGTTTGCCGCCTACAGTCTGCGTCTGAAATCCTATCACCATAAGTGGATGGATTTGGCTGGGTTCGCGCATGACTATGAGAGTCTGGAAGAGCTCATGATAGTCTACCAGATGCGGAAGCAAATGTCGAAACCTCTCAGGATATTCTTGGGAGAACAAGGGGCGGAACGTATCGACATCGTGCCGAAATTGGCAGAACGGTTCATCGTGGTACATGGGGAGGCTGGAGAAAACCATTCCACAAACACCCAAGGTCAAGAGAATCATGACCGGAAGAAATCCAAAAGCACGGAAACTAAGCAAGTGGAACCTTATGTTAAAATTTCAGCGGAGAGTTTGGAGAAGACGAAGGAGGAAAGCAAGAGCACCTCGAACTCTTCATCAAAACGACAGTGGACTGAGAGGTGGTGTTCGATTTGTAAGTCGCCCTCTCACAATACGAGGGACTGCAAATCGAAGGCTAAGAACCCTCACTTCGCGGCGTGTCAAGTAGCTCCAAAGGAGGTTGCCACCGAAAATGCTGAGGTCGACAGAGAAGCTCTCAACCAGGAGAGCTCACCGAAGTCTGGCACGAAAAAATCTAGGACAGGGAAATGGTGCAAACACTGCAGGTCGAACACGCATAATGCTAAAGACTGCAAGTTTAAGTCAGGAGACCCACATTTCGTCGTGTACCCAGTGGAACCCAAGGTGGAGTCCACCAAACAGGTCTAGGCCAAAAAAGAGACTCCAGACCAGGATAAGCCACCTGTAGTGGACTTGATAGAGGTTAACGGCCGACAAGTTGAGTGTCTATATGACACTGGCCTGGACGGGGAGGACGTGATTTCTGATGATCTGGTACACCCAGAACAATTCACAGGTGAGACCATGGAGATACAGCCTGCACAAAAGAGTGCCGTGGCCATGAAGTTGAAAATCGCCAAAGTGGAGATTCGGTCAAGATATGTCACCGGCACAATCAAGGCCACTGTATTGACCGATTCCATTTTTCCCGTCATCCTCGGTTACCGGTATGTCTTTCTGGGAATGCCCAGGGAGCCAATCCATATGGGAGCAATTCAGACTCGCTCTCAGACAAGAACTGATCAGGCAGAAGCAATTGTGACTAACCCACTGCCGGGGGAGTTGCGAACTGCCCAGAGTGAGGATGCAACCTTGCTACAAGAAGCTGCAGAGAAGTGATAATCCACCAAAACGGGGGCAGTACTACATGAAGAATACGTACTCTACAGGAGAGACGGAGGGGAGACAATTTACATGGTCAGTTGGTAGTCCCGAAGGCCTACCGTTCCCAAATTCTTCATATGGGGCATACCATCTCATTTAGTGGGCATATGGGTATTGCCGCCACCATGCAGCGAATTTCCTGCCATTACTATTGGCCGGGAATGACCGGTGATGTGCGTCGGTATGTGAAGTCATGCCCTGAGTGCCAGAGAGTAGCACCGAAACACTGGACAGCGCCGTTGGTCTTGGGTGAAATGCCCATCATGAACTCTCCTTTCGAGAGGGTAGCCATTGACATCGTGGGTCCACTTCCTATGACTAGGAAGAGGAACATGTACATACTCACAATAGTGGATTGCTGTACAATGTGGGGTTAAGCCATACCATTGACCACAATTGACTCGAAACGAGTGGCTGACACACTGATGGAGGCCTTAACCAGATTAGGCTTCCCTAATCAGATGCTGACCGACAATGGGTCCCAGTTTTGTGAGAAACTCATAGAGGAGGTATTTAGGGTGTTCCACTCTAACCATATTCACACCATCCCTTACTACCCTTAAGCCAATGGACAAGTAGAGCGTTTCAACGCCACGTTGTTGACAATGCTCCGGAAACTGGCACTGGAAAAACCTGATAGGTGGGATGAATATATCCCAGCAGCACTTTTCGCCTATTGGGAAGTGCCTCATGACTCAACAGGACTACCACCCGCTACATTGCTGTTTGGTCGTCCAATCAAAGGACCACTGGAAGCCATGTTGAGGAGTTGGACTGAGGAGGGGACGTCAGAAGAAGTGATCTCCTCTTATAAATACGTGGAGGAACTGAAAGAAAAACTTCACACGGGCTGGTCTCTGTCGTCTCAGAACTTGCGAAAAAGCCAGAAAAAGACATGCGGCTTACTACAACCGTAGGTCTAAAGACAGATCTGTAGAGGTGGGAGACAAAGTCTTGTTGCTACTCCCAACGGGAACCAACAAACTGGAGATAGGTTGGCAAGGACTATTTCCCGTGGAAAGGGTGGTCTCCAGAACCAACTATCAGATCCGGATCCGGGGAAAGTCGAAGATGTTCCATATTAATCTCCTGCGGAAGTACGAGGAGAGACCCGGAGACAAAGCAGCCCACCTCATGGCAATGGCAGTCGCAGTGGAGAATGAAACGGGAACCAACGAGGGCAGGGAATATCCAGTAGGACACCAGGAAACCTATAGGGATGTGCAGGTGAACCCTGATCTGACTCCCCAGGAGAGGGAAAAGATTACCCAGGTTCTCGAGTCTCATAAGTAGATACTGACTGATAAACCAGGACGAACGAGGTTGGTTGAATTCGAGATGACCTTGACCACACAAGAGCCTGTTCGCAAAAAGGTTTACCCAGTGCCATTCTTTAAAGAAAAGGCCCTGTAGGAGGAAATAACAGAAACTGCTGAAGGATGACGTGATTGCGCCATCCACATCCCCATACAATACGGGGGTGGTTTTGTTACGCAAACCAAGTGGAGAACACCGGTTGTGTATAGACCATCGACTCTTGAACAGTCACACTCAATTTCAGGTGGAACCTTTGCCCAATCCAACTCAGTTATTCGCTAGGCTCCATAAGGCTAGGAACTTCTCAAAAGTGGATCTGAGTCGGGGATATTATCAGATCCCGGTCAAACCAGAGGTCCGACCCCTGCTGGCTTTCAGTACCCCCAGTGGACACTACGAATTTAAGGTCACGCTCTTTGGGCTCAGCAATGCACCTAGTGTGTTTACTCGCATGATGGGGACCCTGCTAGATCCCTTACAGGATCCGTCCATTATCTCGTTCATGGATGATATACTGATTGCCAGTGACAGCTTGGATGACCATTTGCAATCCTTGGAGAGAGTTTTCAATAGGCTCAGGGAAGCAGGGCTTACCGCTCGCCCAACCAAGTGCATGATTTGTTACCAGACTCTGGAATTTCTGGGTCACACCATCACTCCAGGACAAATTGTCCCGGAGGAAAAGAACCTAGAAAAGATCAGACGTGCTCCAAGGCCAAAAACGAAGAAGGATGTGCAATCCTTTCTCTCGTTGTGTGGGTTTTACCAAAAATTCATCTCGCATTTCACTGAACTGGGAGCTCCATTAACGGAAACCTTGAATAAGGGATCCCCGGATCCAATCGTATGGACACCCGAGTGCAAAAGTGCATACAGTCAATTGAAGGAGGCCTTGGTCAGCAAACCTGTTTTACAGCTTCCCGACCTTTCCAAGCCATTTGTGTGGAGAAAGGATGCGAGTGGGATTGGAATTGGGGCAGCCTTGTTAAAGGAAGGGAAAGACGAGGCTACGGTTTTGAAACCAGTGGCATACACAAGCAAGAAACTTCTCCCGGCTGAAAGGAATTATTCGACCGTCGAGAGGGAGTGTTTGTCTCTTGTAAGGGCCGTGCAAAAATTCTAGCCCTATTTGTATGAAGTTCAGTTTCGGGTCCAGTCGGATCATCAACCCGTGATGTTCCTGGCCACATCTCAGAAGCTCAACGCCCGTTTGATGCGGTGGTCGTTGCTGCTTCAGCCCTACCACTTCACGGTGGAGTATATACCTGGGAAGGAAAATGTTGGAGCTGATTTCCTGTCTAGACACCCAGCTCCTGAAGATGAGGAATAGATCATCTGGATCGAACCTCCAATGAGCGAGAGTTGATGTGGACTACGTCGCGAAAATTTTTGGAGTTGTCGATGGATGAAAGACTGTCGTGCCAATCGTCTACAGGCAACCGTCATTCTTTGATGTGTAGTCGATCGATGAACGACTGTCGCGCCATTCGTATACAGGCAGCCGCCATTATTTAATATTGGGGACAGATTGTCCTGATGAGAGTCGGCAAGATCTTTTGTTGTGGGGGAAAGATTTCTCCAGATCACAAGCCGGCAAGACTTTTTGGAGTACCGGGAACAATTCCCCAGATCAAAGCGGGACAGCCGGCCGATTGTTTACTTCGAGTCGGTGAAGGAGAAAAAAAATAGCTTCTCGAGGCCTAGTGTCTAATCAGATTTGTGACGCCATTCAGACACAGTTTTAAAACAGTCTAGACAAACACCTGTGGCGGGAGTCTACCAAATTTTGTGAGGCAACTGTCATATATTGCGAAGGGACTGGGGATCACTGTTGTGCATAACCCATATTCCAATCAAAGAAGTTGGGCCTCATCCCCTTCTAATCTTTAATAATCAAGAATATGACCCTTGAGTTATTGCAAGCTCGGTTTTATTTTCTGTCTAGTGGGTTTTGGTCCTCTTGGGAATGATTAATACCAAATGAGAGTCTGCCCCTTCACCAAGGATCCTATTAGCTCTTGAGCCCCATGTAGATATTCTGAGAAAAGTCTGAAAGATTTCTTCAGCATGAATTAGGTGAAGAAAAGCATGGTTTTTGAGAAGTTATGAGATATAGAGTCTTCTCTCTCCCATCTGTTATTTCATTGAGTTTATTGAGTTTAGTAATTTGGTAAATGATTTCCTAAATTACTTATACACAAAGAACATCTTGTTTTCACAAACACAACAGTGTTTTAACAGTGTTGGACAGAGTGTTCACAGTGTTTCAACAGAGTGTCAACAGTGTTTCAACAGAGTTTTAACAGTGTTTCAACAGAGTTTTAACATTAAAACTTAACTGGAATTAAATCATGAGATCCTGTTACGGTTCGTGTAGTTTTATTGATTGGGCCTGTATCTTTTGGCTTTTTGATAAAGACATTTCACATTTTTTTCAATTAATACATGGTTGGTTAACATGACAATAATCAATGTGTAAATGCATATCAGTACCCTCAATTTTCCCAATCAATAAATAATAGCAACAATAATCATAGTAATGGTGGTAGTGTGGTTTAAGATCTTTTTTCCTGTAATAAGAAACATTGAATCTTAAGTTGCCCGATCATGGTTTGGGTTGTCCTGTCCTACTTTCCATCTGAGGGATTGGGTGTGTTGGCAATAGAAATGTGACCTCTGATTGGGTTGAGCCTGGGTCCATAGACTTGATGGATCAATTTTAGTACTTGCCAGTAAAGCTACTCTGAAGGCTGCCCTTGCTCTGGACAAGGCCTGAGATATCATGCTATCTCAAGTGTGGGGATCATCTTATTTGCCTCCCTCTTCTGGTCCGCCACCAAGAACATCACTGTGTAAAATTCGCATAGATTTGTATAGTCCTATCAATGTAATACTCCATAATGCTAGTAAGAATAACCAAGACACATCAGGAAGGATAAGGTCGGAAGAAATCTAATATCCTAAAAGTAGGAACTAGTTCCCCCCTCTCCTCTGATCTAGTGTTGGGTTAATTTGTGGGTGGTCAGAGATTATCACACTGTATGCACCTGCTATCATCTGTTCCCTGCTGTATGCATGTTCTCATTGTACCTGGGTTCATTAAGATGTGTACAGTCAGACATTGATAAGAGTGATGATGTGTTGATCCTTTGAGCATTTAAGTCAAGCTGATACTGCAAGACCATGACAAGGATAAGATGCATTTTAATAAATGGCATACAATTATAACATCTTCATCAACTCATATTGGTTATGCTTAGTGTAGATAACTGTTCTTCTGCACCTTCCAAATCAACCAACTTGTCTTCTTCTTCTTATAAATCATTTCACATTACCTGCTGTTTTTGTAGTGTTGAGTGGTGTGCTGTGTTGTGTCGTGTGTTGAGTTAACTGCTGTTGATTGGGGTTCTCATAGTATGTACCACTCCCCCCCCCCATCTTCATCAGTTAATATGAGTATAACCCATCAAGTAGTAATTGTTCATCATGGCCATCATACAAAACTTCTGATGTGTATTTATTGCAAAATATAATCAATACAAAATCATAACAACAATACTATACATTAGAAAGAGGTTGTTACAAATGTACCTCTCCTAATCCACTCTCCTCCTCTACTCATTCTTTTATTCTTCTTTTTCTGTTATCAGTGCGCATCATGTCCATTCTGTTGGCTACCAACAGTTGGCTATAGACCGAGGTTTTATTTACCTGTTGGTCTGGACAGATTATCTAGGCCGTCTGTCACAAATGGCGTCTGTGAAGCGTAACTTGTTTTAGGCAATGCAGCTCATGAGTGCCTTGTCTAAGTGAAAATCTGACATAAATACAACTCTTTGTTCTATCAAACCCTATTATTTCAATTCAAAAAGAGGAAAGGAAAGATATAATCTCTCTCTCAGCTCTTTAGATTGCGAATAGGCAGAAATAAGTACGTTTTCAAGCGAGGCAGTGGTTCTTGTGCACAAACTGTCTTGTGATTAGCAGATAGCAATTTAAGCAGTTTTTGATGAAATGCATAAGAGTGCGTTTAAATTCTCACCTCGTACAGTTTTCTGTGATAGAATGTTGTAGTATGCACACATTAAAGCTAACAGATATCTTGAAGAACTTCAGAGTTTGCAGTTTTGAGAAAGTGTGAGATTGTTAGTTTGCCCGGGAAACGGCTCTGTGTAGTCAGAAGCTAGCAGTCGACAATTTTACATTTCAGAGGTTTTATTTTATCAGTAATACATTTAAATTGACGCACAAACACTGGATACCTCTACTGTATACATCTGGGCATCAGATAGATCTGAGGATTCACATACTTACCTCGGAGTTCGGATCAAACTGCCGTCTTTTTCATGAAAAATACAGGTCAAACTATTGATCTGACCGTTCGTCAGGGCCATTGAAGGAAAAGTGCGCGATTTGAATATTGAACGCTAGCGGCAGGTCAGAGTCGTCATTACATGACCGGCCCCGTCCAATGATCTCCCTAATTGTAGACGCTGTAATTTCTAAATTTAGACGACACCCGTCCATCTCCGGTGTCATGTTGGTGTTCGTTCGCGTTCGTGTTGCCAATTGTATAACTCCCTCTGTTTTGGTGTGCAAATTTTGACGTACTGTGCAATGATGGCGGTTCATTATGTCACAGCAACTAGGACGTGTTTGATGTTCCTGTTCTGATTATGGAAAGAGACCACGGTTTCTTATGTTGATTTACATCGGCGGACATTTGTCCATTGTGTGATTTAGTGGTCTCGATTTCAGACGGGAATAAATATATGGTATTTAATTAAATAGACCCAAATTAGATGATTCTTAGGAGTCGAGCGTAGTAATGTGCGTTGTGAGAACTTATTATAGGAGCGTCGGCAGCAGTAGGCTATCGCGTTGCTTAAACTAGCTAGTGTGAGATATCAATTAACTCAGTGAGTTCAGAACAAGGTAGAAGGATGATATTCGGGGAGATTGTGGATGGTTGGGGGGGGGGGGGAGGATAAGGGAAATGTCAAATGGTAGGATCTTCCAGTAGGGTATCTACTGGGTATCTGTGCTTTTCCTTTAGTCTTTCCTTGTCTTACCATGACTCAGACCGATGTGATGAGCTCCTCTGCCTTATGACAGAGTTTAGTTCTCTGTTAAATATCTGAGTGCGGCCGTCGGCCTACACTCACCTAATGAAGGTCGGAATCGGGTTGCTCTCACCGGGTGTTCTGTCTTCAACAGGTTCCACTATGTTTTCCAAACAAGCTAGCAGACAAGTCATAGAAGAAGATTATGGCTCGATCATTGAAGGCAGTTTTTACTAAGCGGCCTTTGCACTGGGCCCATAACCAAAAGGGTATGCAAGAACCTGGCCTCTGCTGAGCAGGAAATGACGATCATCTAAGAGTGATTCCTCAGTGGTAGTTCTCATCATATTAGAGTGGAGATACAATACCACCAGTAACAGGGACAATGGTATTTATATACAGAAATTAACAATTAACATTGCGTTTTACAAATGGTGAATTCCTGTGGGAAATTAACAATTAACATTGCGTTTTCCAAATGGTGAATTCCTGTGAGAAATTAACAATTAACATTTTGTTTCAAAGTGACAGTAAACATTTAGTTTACTGTACAAGGGTTCTCAGAACACAGCACTTTTAGTGACATATTAGTTACACTGTGTGTGTCGGATTCATGATCAGTATTGGACTACATCCATCATTGGTGACCAGGCATCCGGACTATCCAAGAGCCACTGGAGGAAGTCGACACCTGGCCGGAGAGACGCATCATTTGGTGAGGTCCTTCTGTACTTGATCTATGGTGCTGTTGTGTGGCCGGTACTGCGATGAAAGCAGACTTTGATCCTGAGCTGTTCGGTCTGATTCTGCATACACCCTAGATTATACGACAGACATTCTACACACACTCTTTGCACATACCTGACACTTTTCTTTAATAAATTAATTTGTCATTTTGTTAGAAGCTGGAGTTGTGTAGTATGTTTTAGAAAAGAATGAGAGGGGGCATGGTCCAGTGGTAAGAAGAAGAAGAAGAAGAAGAAGAAGAAGAGAGAGAGAGAGAGAGAGAGAGAGAGAGAGAGAGAGAGAGAGAGAGAGAGAGAGAGAGAGAGAGAGAGAGAGAGAGAGAGAGAGTGATCCAAAGACTGATGGGGTTTTGTGGACAGAGATCCAAGAGATCCTCAAGATGATGATATGGAGTCAAAAGAATTTGGGTGTTGATTCCCCTCACCCCAGGGACGACACTTATTACGACAGCCATATCACTATTAGAGCACCGAACGGTTTATAAACATGACATTGACAACATCACTCCTAGAGCACCGAATGGTTTATAAACATAACATTGACCACATCACTCCTACAGCACTGAATGGTTTATACAAATGACATTGACCACATCACTGTTAGAGCACCGAATGGTTTATAAACATGACATTGACCACATCACTCTTAGAGCACCGAATGGTTTATAAACATGACATTGACCACATCACTCCTAGAGCACCGAATGGTTTATAAACATAACATTGACCACATCACTCCTACAGCACTGAATGGTTTATACACATGACATTGACCACATCACTGTTAGAGCACCGAATGGTTTATAAACATGACATTGACCACATCACTCTTAGAGCACCGAATGTTTTATAAAAATGACATTGACCACATCACTCCTAGAGCACCGAATGGTTTATAAACATGACATTGACCACATCACTGTTAGAGCACCGAATGGTTTATAAACATAACATTGACCACATCACTCCTACAGCACTGAATGGTTTATACACATGACATTGACCACATCACTGTTAGAGCACCGAATGGTTTATAAACATGACATTGACCACATCACTCTTAGAGCACCGAATGGTTTATAAACATGACATTGACAACATCACTCCTAGAGCACCGAATGGTTTATAAATATGACATTGACCACATCACTCCTAGAGCACTAAATGGTTTATAAACATGACATTGACCACATCACTGTTAGAGCACTGAATGGTTTATAAACATGACATTGTCCACATCACTGTTAGAGCAACGAATGGTTTATAAACATGACATTGACCACATCACTGTTAGAGTACCGAATGGTGTATAAACATGACATTGACCACATCACTGTTAGAGAACTGAATGGTTTATAAACATGACATTGACCACATCACTGTTAGAGTACCGGATGGTTTATAAACATGACATTGACCACATCACTCCTACAGCACTGAATGGTTTATAACCATGACATTGACCACATCACTGTTAGAGGACCGAATGTTTTATAAACATAATATTGACCACATCACTGTCAGAGCACTGAAAGGTTTATAAACATGACATTGACTACATCACTGTTAGAGCACCGAATTGTTTATAAACATGACATTGACTACATCTCTGTTAGAGCACTGAATGGTTTATAAACATGACATTGACCACATCACTGTTAGAGTACTGAATGTTTTATAAACATGACATTGACCACATCACTCCTACAGCACTGAATGGTTTATAAACATGACATTGACCACATCACTCCTACAGCACTGAATGGTTTATAAACATGACATTGACCACATCACTCCTAGAGCACTGAATGGTTTATAAACATGATATTGACCACATCACTGTTAGAGCACTGAATGGTTTATAAACATGACATTGACCACATCACTGTTAGAGCACTGAATGGTTTATAAACATGACATTGACCACATCACTGTTAGAGTACTGAATGGTTTATAAACATGACATTGACCACATCAATGTCAGAGCACTGAATGGTTTATAAACATGACATTGACCACATCACTGTTAGAGCACTGAATGGTTTATAAACATGACATTGACCACATCACTGTTAGAGCACTGTATGTTTTATAAACATGACAATGACCTCATCACTGTTAGAGTACAGAATGTTTTATAAACATGACATTGACCACATCACTCCTACAGCACTGAATGGTTTATAAACATGACATTGACCATATTACTGTTAGAGCACTGAATGGTTTATAAACATGACATTGACCGCATCACTGTTAGAGCACTGAATGGTTTATAAACATGACATTGACCACATCACTCCTACATCAATCAGTGGTTTATAAACATGACATTGACCACATCACTCCTACAGCACTGAATGGTTTATAAACATGACATTGACCACATCACTGTTAGAGCACTGAATGATTTATAAACATGACATTGACCACATCACTCCTAGAGCACCGAATGGTTTATAAACATGACATTGACCACATCACTCCTACAGCACTGAATGGTTTATAAACATGACATTGACCACATCACTGTTAGAGTACTGAATGGTTTATACACATGACATTGACCACATCACTCTTAGAGCACCGAATGGTTTATAAACATATAGGTCTAGCACAGTGGTTTTCAACCTTTTTTCGCCCGTGCCCCCCTTCACCATAATTTTAGAACGTCATCCCCCCCCCCCCTTCCTATCAAAAATTTGGCCCGTGGCCCCCCCCCCTTTTCACCGTAATTTCAGAACGTCACCCCCCCCCCCCCCCTTTTATATTTCCTATCTAAAAATCCCCCACCCCTATACAGTATACGTAAAAATGTAAGGTAAATTTAATAGCACATACTAAAACAAGTCTAGACATCCACATAAAACATGATTTGTGGGTCTACTTACTTTATAAAATGAATTTTAGAAGGATGGGACGTACTTAACTGTAAAGTATGAAGGGAAAAACAATATCAAGTAATCGGTTCTTGTATTAACGCGATCTTGAAATGGTCTTCATTCCCCCCGCCCCCCCCCCCCGCCCCTGGAAACCCTAAAATTCCCCCCCCCCCCCGGTTGAGAACCACTGGTCTAGCACCATACACCCAACACGCCACAGGCGCGTAAATGGGTCCTTTAGTTTACTTTATATTCTTAACCAGTTCTCTCTTCACCTGGTGTGTCAAATGTAAGGACTCCACATATTGTGTACCTGTTCCCTTCCTTATATGGGATTTGAGGTGTTAGGCTGTCACATATTCTTGACCAGTTGCCTTTCTTACCTGGGATGTGAGGTGTTAGGCCGTCACATATTTTTGACGAGTTGCCTTTCTTACCTGGGATGTGAGATGTTAGGCCGTCACATATTCTTGACCAGTTGCCTTCTTTTCATAGAATATGAGGTGTTAGGATGTCACATATTCTTGATCTTCCTTCCATACAAAGGATGTGAGGTGTTAGGGAGTTAGGGCGCACATATTCTTGACCTGTTCCTTTCCGTGCCGAGCTTCCTTCTCATATATTTTCCAGAAAAGTCTTTGAGTTAAATATTAAAATTTATTGAGTATCAAGCTTAAGAGGAAGGGCTAGCCTAGATAAACTCTTTGACTATTGTGAAATCAATCCGGAGCTCGATTCCTATACAGCAAGCACATTATTCAGTATATCAAGTGTGCTCTTAAGCAAATCCTTTGCTGTATACCTCACGTTAACCCCTCCAAACCTAATGGAAGAATACAACCCTTGGCCCTGTGCTAATTACTTATAATTTTCGTGATGATACTGTAAAGCGATCCCTTACCAGTCTGTCCTCGTCGACCCAGCAAAGTGGGTAGAGTATTACATACAACTTAGAGCCTAACTCTTCATTGTGTGTTCCGGGGTCAGCTGTGTGTGGCAGAGCATTATCCACACTAGAAGTAACGTCGATGCTTACTTGGAAACGAAGGAACGACAGGTGGATGAACCTTACAAGGCTTTCCATCGCATCCCGTCGGATTTAGTTTTAATAACTTCACTAATTTGCCCGGGTACATTCTGAGACTGCGACTCGGATTTCAGACGAGTGCTCGGCCGTTGTTTTGAGAGCCGTGAGTTCCACATACAGCTGTTTGGCTGAGGTTTCTGAGGGCTAGAATTGTTGCTAGAGCACAGTGTTGATCACATTTTTCTAAAGTTTCCTCTGTCGTTTCAAAGTGTGTGTACATACTGTTGGTTTTGCATTCACGTCTACATCAAGATGGGATATATTTTTCTTGGCCACGTGGCTCTTGGAAGGAAGAATACCAGTTACATTTGAAATAAGTACACCAACAGAACATGGACTCCTTTATTCATCTTTATTATTCTTATTGTCTGTAGATTACGATGAAAACATTAACTACCACGAGAAATTAAAGTCAATGGAATTTGACAGAGCAGCCTGATGATCAGGACTTAGTTGAGAACATGGTCTTATATTCCCCACACAAAATCAGAAATAAGATAATTAAACCCACTTGATGGGAAGTCGAGACAATTAGGCCTAAACATTTATAACAAAGATAAACAGATAATGAGAATAAATTAAGCAAATAACAACCCGATCTTCCTTGGTGAAACCTCACTTCAAGTGGTGAATGTGTACACATAGTTAAGTAGCAATGTTGACAAAGATTAGGAAACAGATATATATATATTTAAAAACTTCAAGAGGCATGAGAAGCTTCGGTAGTAATAGGAAATTTATAGGATTCATAATAAATTAAATCTAGAGCGAAACTTAGAATATTTAACTTCAACGTCAAATCAGTATTGTCTGTGGCTCACAACAATAGAAAACGACACAAATAGATACTTAAACATTACAAATTCTTATTAACTGGTGTGCACAGAAGAGTAAGACTAAAACTGTATGGCATATTCACCATGTTCCTTGGTAGAATTAAACACATTCCAGTAAATCAAGAGTGCAGGAAAAGACGCTATCGCTGGCTAGTACACACACTGAGGAAACATGTTAACATCATAACTGGAAAGTCCTGTCTCTGGAAACAGCAGGACAAAAGAAATGGATTGACAAATAAAACCACCCGTACAAAAGAATTAGAGACCATTATGGCGAGGTTATATAGAACTGCAGAAGATGGCAATTCGTGTTAATGAATGACAATGAAGTTAGTTCGTGTGCTTATATCGATTTCTTTCTCTGTCTTTCCACAAATCTTTCAAGTAGCCACAACATTTCCCAGCTATCCCCTTCTCATAACATGGCCAATAAACTACGACTGTCCTTTTCTGATGTTTGTAATTAGATGTTTTTGCGTCTCAATCTCTTTCAGAACATTTAAATTACCCTTGTAGCTGTCCATGGAATTTTAGACGGCCCTGTGCAGTTTGTTGGAGAGGCGGGAGTTTAGTGGTTGGACGCTGGTCTGCCGGCCCGGTGGTCATGGCTTCCATCTGTACCGCGGTGGATTCAGGGCATGAAAATTGACCTGGACCTAGCTTAAAATGTGTACCAGGGAATGTCTCGGAAAGTAAAGGCGGCCAGCGTGATGCTGACCACATCACCGACCCAGAGCTGTTTGGTCTAGCGCCGTAGGCCCGGTGTGTCTCAAGTCGTTTAAACGGGTCCTTTACTTACTTGCACTATACAGTTTGCTTTACCTCTCAGTGCTTGCTTGCTTGCTTGTGTTCGTTGGCTTGAGCTCCAGCGCGAAGTCCTGTATGTCGGATGAAGGCATCCTGTTGTCCAACATCAATGTGATGTCATACAGGACCTGAGGTTTGCGTGAGTATGCGATGTCCCATGTCTGGCTTATTGGTATTACCTCTCAGTGTCTTTAATTACTTGTACTATTCAGTTTACATTACCCCTAAGGGTCTGTAATTACTTGTACTATGCAGTTTACATTACCTCTCAGGGTCTTTACCTACTTGTACTATACAGTTTTGATTACCTCTCAGGTTCCTTAATTACTTATAGTATACACTTTACATTATCTCTCAGGGTCTTTAATTACTTGTAAAATTCAGTTTACGTTACCTCTCAGGGTCTTTAATTACTTGTACTATACAGTTTTGATTACCTCTCAGAGTCTTTAATTGCTTGTACTATACAGTTTTGATTTCCTTTCAGGGTCTTTAATTACTTATAGTATACACTTTACAATACCTCTCAGGGTCTTTAATTACTTGTACAATACAGTTTTGATTACCTTTCAGGGTCTTTAATTACTTATAGTATACACTTTACAATACCTCTCAGGGTCTTTAATTACTTATAATATACACTTTACAATACCTCTCGGGGTCTTTAGTTACTTATACTATACAGTTTACGTTACCTCTCAGGGCCTTTAATTACTTGTACTATACAGTTTTGATTACCTCTCAGGCCCTTTAATTACTTGTACTATACAATTTACGTTACCTTTCAGGGTCTTTAGTTACTTGTACTATACAGTTTTTATTACCTCTCACGGCCTTTAATTACTTATAGTATACACTTTACATTTCCTCTCAGGGTCTTTAGTTACTTATACTATACAGTTTACGTTACCTCTCAGGGTCTTTAGTTATTGTACTATACAGTTTACATTACCTCTCAGGGTCTTTAGTTACTTGTACTACACAGTTTACGTTACCTCTCAGAGTTTTTAGTTACTTGTACTATACAGTTTGCTTTACCTCTCAGGGTCTTTAGTTACTTGTACTATAATACAGTTTGCTTTGCCTATCAGAGTCTTTAGTTACTTGTACTATACAGTTTGCTTTACCTCTCAGAGTCTTTAGTTACTTGTACTATACAGTTTACATTACCTCTCAGGGTCTTTAGTTACTTGTACTATACAGTTTACGTTACCTCTCAGGGTTTTTAGTTACTTGTACTATACAGTTTACATTACCCCTCAGGGTCTTTAGTTACTTGTACTATACAGTTTACATTACCTCTCAGGGTCTTTAGTTACTTGTACTATACAGTTTACATTACCTCTCAGGGTCTTTAGTTACTTATACTATACAGTTTACATTACCTCTCAGGGTCTTTAGTTACTTGTACTATAGAATTTACTTTACCTCTCAGTGTAGCACGCACAGATATTCAAACTCATTCTGGCACATTTTTCTTGATTTTCCCACGCCTACTCGTAGCAGACATCAAGCTTCACAACCTGCTGTTCCCCTTGTATTCTCCCATTTATTTCATTGATACCTAGCGCTAGATCTAAGAAGGCACTCTCTTACAGAACCCAAAGACTTTCACGTTGAGCAAGCGATGCCGGGAGAACACCCAGCAGTGTAACAATTGTAAACAATTTACTACACTCGGAAACGGAAGAAAAGAAAAGGTAATGAAAGTTCCGGTGAACACCCTGCATTTTTCACATCCCAGGGAGATCCGGTAAACGAGAAGAGAATGTGCCCTTTCGCAGCGTCTGTAAAATGCTCGACCTCTTTGTCGTTTATAAGAAGAATAAAGAATCTTGAGAGGGATTAGATGAACAGAAATGAATGCCAAGAACTTCCCCTGAAGGTAACAGGGATAGTATGTGGTAGATTACGTTTTAGTAGGTCAACGTGTATCGAAAAAGAATCAATATGCGCCGTATATTTGCCAGCCAAAAGGGTGGACCACTCCAACCTGGCAACTCTGCGAGGATATTTAGACAGTTACTCACCCACAGTGTGAGCCAGATGCTATAACGTATCTGTTTTTAGAACGCACATTTGCACCACTAGAAATACCTGGCAACTATAAATATTCATGTCATTTTCGAAACAGCTGCGAAGTTTCTTCTAAAAATAACAGATACTTTTAGAATATTGTTTAAACAGGGAAGAGTTTCGTTGTTTTTTTTTTCCCTTTCATTTCTCCAATAAGAAACCATTTGGCCTTTTTTTTTTAAAAAAAAAGCCATTTGGCAACTTTAATATCTGGTGAAAAGGCTTCGGTTGACGAAGGTTGGGCGCTGAAAAATAGTTAAATTGTTGGCTTGGGTGGTTTCCTGAATTCTCAAGGAATTTTAATTCGATTGGAAACAAAAACATTAATGTGTTTGTTTTTACTCATATATGAGGGACATTTATCAACAAGTGAAATGATCTGTATGTGATAAAACAAGGTTTATCAGTATAGCATACAGGCAATCCGCGATATGTGTTGACCTAGTGTAGTGTTGGTGAGTGTGTGCGGGAAATAAGTGTGCACTTCTTGAAAAGTTAAAACATGACAAGGAATGTATGGAGACGTATGAGATGTAGCGTTATTGAACTATTACAGTAACCATGCAGAGTAAACCACTGACAAATCAACACATTTTGGAAAAGATAACAAAGAAGTATACCAGACGTCACTTGAGTGGACACAGAAGTCGCCATAAGTTTATTCAGTTCCAGTACTTGGAACCCTAAAAGTGGAGACATTATTTCTACAAGTCACAAATGGAAATGTGTACGTTGACATGTTGTGGAATTTTCAGTTGCAAATAGACCTGAAAAGATGGGCTTCAAATGACTATTACCAATTGTGACCTGAAATGATGAGTTTCAACTGACTGTTACCAATTGTGACCTGAAATGTACTTATGAATAAAGCTTGTATGAAGGCGGTTTTAAGTTAGCACTTAACAGTTACAGCAATAAAATGAACGAAGTAGCTCATAGCTTGGTCGCAACTTCAGAAACAAAGAAACACCTAAGATAATACTATAGGGCAAGCCATTTGGTATATGAGGAAGGGACAGACGAATAAAAGCACACACAAAAAAACATATACAGATCTATCATAGAAGACCCATAAAGCATTAAAAAAAGGAGCAAAAATGAAAACAAACAACTCTATAGAACAAAAGACCTTGTGTAGTCAGTCTGCTGTGGTATCTAAATTATCAGGACAATCACATTTGTGTGTTGTCTTGAATACACGGAGAAAAAGGTGCATGTCTTCCCTCTTGTAGCGAACGACGAGAGACGCCATCGAACACTTGTGTTGTAACAGAGCACCATCTCTGTTAGGGAGTTAATGAGTTAATAGATGGTGTGCAAAAACAAGGGGAAATAGGTTTGTGCGTGAGGACCGGTAGTTAGGGATCTAGGGCTGCTCACGCGTTGACGTAAACAGTTTCCATCGGCCGCCGAGTTGGACAAGTCGTGTATGATTTCATCTGTACAGTACTTTACAAGTTGATGCCAATAAACTCGGATGAATTGTTAAAATTGACTTTGTCGTTTATAGACACGCACCATCAACTACATACAGCGGCCTTGTTGTCCTCTAGCACTGTTATAGTGTGACTGAGCTCATGCCCTAGTCATGGTAGTGTCATAGACTGTGCACCAGCACGGAGCGACACCAGACAGGCAACAACGGAACAGAATGGTCAGGACACTTCGCGATCATCACAGGAGTTCAAATACTTGACCACGATGATCAAAAGCTATATTTTAGATACGGATAAATGTATGAGCATTCACAAAACTAGATTGTACTATGACTTTGAATTTATTGTCAAGAAACCGCAAACCAGTGTTCAGAACGAGTAACTTTACATAAAATAGACAAGAACATAAATAATAACTTAGTAAAGCTAGTCTACACTAATCTTCATAGCACAGCCAGGATAGGAAACGAAATTAGGGGGTGGGGGTGGGGGGGGGGGTCTTCTTGGCGAAATGGTTAATCCACCAGCTACTCGCTCGAAGGATGTGGGTTCGTTTCCGCACTCGTCGTTCAATTCACGAGCGCAATGTTTCCGGAGACTCCGGGGGAAGGAGGGGGGGGGGGGTCGTTACTGGATCTGGGAAGTTAGTACTTTGTGCGACACTTTTGACAGACCGCCCTGCGGAAAGAAACCGAACCGTGTAGAGTCAAACCTGGTGCAATGAAGTCAACTCTCTCGTCTATAAACCCCCACACTTCCCCTGACATTTACCTACCCCCCCCCCACCCCCCACCCCATTTTTGTTTCTTTGTTGTTGTTTGTTTTTGTTGTAAAGGAAACAAACTCGTAAATTTTCAAGGAATGTGTAAATTTAAAAAAAATACAACTGACAATATGTGCAGTGAATCTCGTTCGGCGTTCGTGAGTCATGATGGGATTCATAAGTAGATTATTATCTGAACGAAAGAAAGACATGCAGGCACGAAATACAGAATTCTTCTGGAGAGAAAGATAACAGACGCGCTTGACATCAAAACAGGAGTCTAGCAATGAGTCTTGTTATTGCCATTATTATCCTGCCAAAGCTTGCCTACATCAATAACATATCGAGGGGGGGGGGGGGTCTCTATATATAAAGTATGATTTGGAGATCGTGTCACTTTGCATAATATAGCATTCCCAACATACTTACTATTTGTATAAAGACAGCATTCCCCAACACTTACTATATGTACAGAGACAGCATATCTCAAGATACACTATATGTATAGAGACAACATTCCACCAACACATACAATATGTATAGAGACATCATTCCCCATTACTTTCTATATGTATAATGACAACATTCCACCAACACATACTATATGTATAGAGAAAATCATTCCCCATTACTTTCTATATGTATAAAGACAACATTCCACCAACACATACTATATGTATAGAGACATCATTCCCCAATACTTACCATACATATAGAGACAGTATTCCCCAACACATACTATATGTATAGAGACAACATTCCACCAACACATACAATATGTATAGAGACAGCATATAGAGACAGCATTCCCCAATACTTACTATATGTATAGGGACATCATTCCCCAATACTTACTATATGCATAGAGACAGCATTCCCCCAACACATTCAATATGTATAGAGACAGCATTCCCCCAACACATTCAATATGCATAGAGACAGCATTCCCCCAACACATTCAATATGTATAGATACATCATTACCCCAACACATACTATATATATATATATAGAGAGAGAGAGACAGCAATACCCAACACATAGTACATATATAGATACATCATTACCCCAACTCATACTATATATATATATATATATATAGAGAGAGAGAGACAGCATTCCCCCAACACATAGTACATATATAGATACATCTTTACCCCAACACATGCTATATATATATATATATATAGAGAGAGAGAGACAGCAACACCCAACACATAGTACATATATAGATACATCATTACCCCAACACATACTATATATATATATATATATATATATATATATATAGAGAGAGAGAGAGAGACAGCAACACCCAACACATACTATATATATATAGAGAGAGAGAGACAGCAACACCCAACACATAGTACATATATAGATACATCATTACCCCAACACATACTATATATATAGAGAGAGAGAGACAGCAACACCCAACACATTAACTGATTCATTGCCAAAAAAAAGGTAGGTTTGGACCAAATAAAAATTGATGCGGAAGATGGAAAGTATGGGTGTAACATAGTTATTATTTAAAAATTACTAATATAGTAACAGATTTGTTGTCTTATAACGCAATGACAACATTTCCTCTATTATATAAGCCCAAGGCAGATACGTAAAGTGGCAATCATCCCATGGCACTTAATAAATTAAATAGGTATAGAGGTATCATTCCGCAAACACACAACACACGGATAGAGACAGCATACCCCAATCACACACCTTATGTTTAAAGACAGCATTCCCTTCACACACACACACACACACACACACACACACACACGGATAGAGACAGCATACCCCAATCACACACCTTATGTTTAAAGACAGCATTCCCTTCACACACACACACACACACACACACACACCAGACGGATAGAGACAGCATACCCCAATCAAACACCTTATGTTTAAAGACAGCATTCCCTTCACACACACACACACACACACACACACACACACCACGGATAGAGACAGCATACCCCAATCACACACCTTATGTTTAAAGACAGCATTCCCTTCACACACACACACTCACACACACACACACACCACACGGATAGAGACAGCATACCCTAATCACACACCTTATGTTTAAAGACAGCATTCCCTTCACACACACACACACACACACACACACACACACACACACACACACACACACACGGATAGAGACAGCATACCCCAATCACACACCTTATGTTTAAAGACAGCATTCCCTTCACACACACACACACACACACACACACACACACACCACACGGATAGAGACAGCATACCCCAATCACACACCTTATGTTTAAAGACAGCATTCCCTTCACACACACACACCACGGATAGAGACAGCATACCCCAATCACACACCTTATGTTTAAAGACAGCATTCCCTTCACACACACACACACTCACACACACACACACACACACACACACACACACACACACCACACGGATAGAGACAGCATACCTCAATCACACACCTTATGTTTAAAGACAGCATTCCCTTCACACACACACACACACACACACACACACACACACACACCACACGGATAGAGACAGCATACCCCAATCACACACCTTATGTTTAAAGACAGCATTCCCTTCACACACACACACACACACACACACACACACACACACACCACGGATAGAGACAGCAAACCCCAATCACACACCTTATGTTTAAAGACAGCATTCCCTTCACACACACACACACACACACACACACACACACACCACACGGATAGAGACAGCATTCCCCAATCACACACCTTATGTTTAAAGACACCATTCCCTTCACACACACACACACACACACACACACACCACACGGATAGAGACAGCATACCCCAATCACACACCTTATGTTTAAAGACAGCATTCCCTTCACACACACACACACACACACACACACACACACACACACACCACACGGATAGAGACAGCATACCCCAATCACACACCTTATGTTTAAAGACAGCATTCCCTTCACACACACACACACACACACACACACACACACACACACACACACACCACGGATAGAGACAGCATACCCCAATCACACACCTTATGTTTAAAGACAGCATTCCCTTCACACACACACACACACACACACACACCACGGATAGAGACAGCATACCCCAATCACACACCTTATGTTTAAAGACAGCATTCCCTTCACACACACACACACACACACACACACACACCACACGGACAGAGACAGCATATCCCAATCACACACCTTATGTTTAAAGACAGCATTCCCTTCACACACACACACACACACACACACACACACACACACACACACCACACGGATAGAGACAGCATACCCCAATCACACACCTTATGTTTAAAGACAGCATTCCCTTCACACACACACACACACACACACACACACCACACGGATAGAGACAGCATACCCCAATCACACACCTTATGTTTAAATACAGCATTCCCTTCACACACACACACACACACACACACACACACACACACCACACGGATAGAGACAGCATACCCCAATCACACACCTTATGTTTAAAGACAGCATTCCCTTCACACACACACACACACACCACACGGATAGAGACAGCATACCCCAATCACACACCTTATGTTAAAGACAGCATTCCCTTCACACACACACACACACACACACACCACACGGATAGAGACAGCATACCCCAATCACACACCTTATGTTTAAAGACAGCATTCCCTTCACACACACTCACACACACACACACACACACACACACACACCACGGATAGAGACAGCATACCCCAATCACACACCTTATGTTTAAAGACAGCATTCCCTACACACACACACATACACACACACACACCACGGATAGAGACAGCATACCCCAATCACACACCTTATGTTTAAAGACAGCATTCCCTTCACACACACACACACACACACACACACACACACACACACACACACACACACACACACCACACGGATAGAGACAGCATACCCCAATCACACAACTTATGTTTAAAGACAGCATTCCCTTCACACACACACATACACACACACACACACAAACACACACACACTCACACACAAATACACACACATGCAAACACACAAACACACACACATGCACACACACAAACACACTCACACACAAACACACACACATACACACACATGCACACACCTTACGTATAGTACGGTATAGAGATAGCGTCCTCTAACAAGACACTTTATGCTTACATACATTATCCCCCCCCCCCACTCCCCCCCCCTGTCATACACCTCCATGTGCAATGATCATTCTACCCTCCCCCTCTTACAGTTGAGCTATTGAGGGAATTATCTAAGATTACAAGAGATTTCAACTTATGACCGTGGCATGGTGTCTCGTGCGCAAGCAACCACCTGAGCAGGCTGTTTCGTGTTACCATCAACTGGACAGGCTAAGGAGCTGTATGCTCAGGATTTACAGTCACGGATCTGCAGTAATAGGCCTCTGCTTGTTCTAGCAAGGATAGACCACGTAAACATGTTACCCAACCAGGAAACACTGCAGGCATAAATATTTCTTCTTGTGGAATTGCTTGTTGTTCAGCTTGACAATTTGTTTCAAGATGTAGGTGTTGGCTTTCAGCTAGTGCAAGCTAGAAATGTTGACTATGGAGAAAAAGCTGATACTTTTCACGAAAAGAAATTAAAGCCGACAGTAAGATTAAGACTGCAAGCCGGAAAGCGGGGTGATGATATGCGTGCTGGTTGGCCTTCATGTATAGCTGGATCCCGTATTGGAGAAGTCGTCAATAGATGGGTGACGTGGGCTTCATGTATAGCTGGATCCCGTATTGGAGAAGTCGTCAATAGATGGGTGACGTGGGCTTCATGTATAGCTGGATCCCGTATTGGAGAAGTCAATAGATGGGTGACGTGGGCTTCATGTATAGCTGGATCCCGTATTGGAGAAGTCAATAGATGGGTGACGTGGCCTTCATGTATAGTTGGATCCCGTATTGGAGAAGTCGTCAATAGATGGGTGACGTGGGCTTCATGTATAGCTGGATCCCGTATTGGAGAAGTCGTCAATAGATGGGTGACGTGGGCTTCATGTATAGCTGGATCCCGTATTGGAGAAGTCAATAGATGGGTGACGTGGCCTTCATGTATAGTTGGATCCCGTATTGGAGAAGTCGTCAATAGATGGGTGACGTGGGCTTCATGTATAGCTGGATCCCGTATTGGAGAAGTCGTCAATAGATGGGTAACGTGGGCTTCATGTATAGCTGGATCCCGTATTGGAGAAGTCGTCAATAGATGGGTGACGTGGGCTTCATGTATAGCTGGATCCCGTATTGGAGAAGTCGTCAATAGATGGGTGACGTGGGCTTCATGTATAGCTGGATCCCGTATTGGAGAAGTCAATAGATGGGTGACGTGGCCTTCATGTATAGTTGGATCCCGTATTGGAGAAGTCGTCAATAGATGGGTGACGTGGGCTTCATGTATAGCTGGATCCCGTATTGGAGAAGTCGTCAATAGATGGGTAACGTGGGCTTCATGTATAGCTGGATCCCGTATTGGAGAAGTCGTCAATAGATGGGTGACGTGGGCTTCATGTATAGCTGGATCCCGTATTGGAGAAGTCGTCAATAGATGGGTGACGTGGGCTTCATGTATAGCTGGATCCCGTATTGGAGAAGTCAATAGATGGGTGACGTGGGCTTCATGTATAGCTGGATCCCGTATTGGAGAAGTCAATAGATGGGTGACGTGGCCTTCATGTATAGTTGGATCCCGTATTGGAGAAGTCGTCAATAGATGGGTGACGTGGGCTTCATGTATAGCTGGATCCCGTATTGGAGAAGTCGTCAATAGATGGGTGACGTGGGCTTCATGTATAGCTGGATCCCGTATTGGAGAAGTCAATAGATGGGTGACGTGGCCTTCATGTATAGTTGGATCCCGTATTGGAGAAGTCGTCAATAGATGGGTGACGTGGGCTTCATGTATAGCTGGATCCCGTATTGGAGAAGTCGTCAATAGATGGGTAACGTGGGCTTCATGTATAGCTGGATCCCGTATTGGAGAAGTCGTCAATAGATGGGTGACGTGGGCTTCATGTATAGCTGGATCCCGTATAGGAGAAGTCGTCAATAGATGGGTGACGTGGCAGTTATGTTGACTTGTCCTTGCTATTCATCTGAGTTCTATGCTGACAGCCGTTGGTGACAGAAATTACAAACAGAACAAAGATTTTAATACATAAACCACAGCAATGAAAACGTGTATGGGTGTGAGCAGATTTAACAACAACACACAGAATACTCAAAGCATGCATATTTCCTGCAGCAACAATTAAATGAGGAATTTGGGGTATTTAACAAGTCCTGTGAAACGCACAAATTCGTCGTTGGAAATATACCTTACAGAAAGGAATTTGACATTTGTTGAAACAGCATGAGAAATAAATGCACAGGTTTTATCGGCACTCATAGAATCTATCCATCCATCCATCACGTGCCATGCCGATAAGCGAGGGCGGTCATGTTTCGCCATCTCACTCGATCACCAGAGTCGTAGATCAGCTCCGTGTTTCTGCCTCGACCATGCCACGAGGCCAAGCCATCCAGGTATTTACTTCTCGGTCTTCCCTTTGGCATCTTCCCTTCGATCTTGCCTGTTGTCACCAAGTTCTCCAATTCATTTCTTCTCATAATATGCCAAAAATAGTTTGGTCTGTCTACGTCTAATATTTCTAATCAGTTTACGATCTTCATTTCTTACTTAAAGGACTTGTTCATTGGTTTTTGCATTTACCTCAGAAACCAAGTTTCCACAGCCATCATATGTTTTTCAGCTTGTTTGCTCATTTTTCACACTTCACATCCATATAAAAGTACAGGTTCTATGTAACACTAATTGTTACCATTACTATCATCTAATGTCTCTTCGTGTTTGTACTGTAACGTCTAGTGCCTCTGATTGCTTCTAGAAATAACGTCTAGTGCCTGTTCTTGTTTCTACAACAACGGTGTTTTGCCTCTTTTTGTACGACCATTGTTACGCATCATGAGAAATACATTTGCTGGTATGTATTGCCCATCATTGAAATATAGAAACCAAAAGTGTGTCTTAGGACACACTATACAATATAATTAGTGCAAGCTATTGTGTAGCCGACTTCTGTTGGCATTTGTTGACCGGGTTAATCTTCCCGGCATTTCACGAATGACGCCGTAGTTGAATGTGAAGCGAAAACGGGGTTTAGAAAACAGCACGCAGTTCTATGCAGCTGGTTTGGGAGGACTGATAAGATGTTGATGGAAATTATGTTGAGAAATAAATGGACAATGTATGTATAAAAATAAACTGGTTTCAAATTATTATCATATTTAGTTATTTTTCTACAGCCATTTGTGACTTACTTATTGACTTCCCCCATATATATGGTGCTGGAACTATACGTGTATATACTCATCGGTGAGTATCACGCTAATCGCTTTTCCTTTCCAGGACATATTCTGGTATCAATTTTAGGTTGAGTTGGCCTTGAAGCCCAAGTCGGTTTCAAAAATCCGTCCCCATGTGAATTGAAAACCATCACCACTGGGCCGGCAGGCGAGCGTCTTACCTATTTGTTTCCAGCTCCATAGTTCAATAGACATCTCTCCTTCAGTGATGTGGTCAATATAATGCTGACTGTTTGTACTTCCCATTTCCTCATACCCATACTAGACTGTACGCCTAAGGCAACTGTTAATAATATGCATGAATGGGGAATGCAACACATAACCGCTGGGGCTGCTGGTAAGCGTGTTAGCCACAGAGCTACAACAGCTTCCATCTACGCACGCGAATAAACCTTGATTTGAACAACTTTGTGCCAACAAAGCCATAGAAGTGTAGTGTTCCGTGCACTCGACTACCACCGCAAGAGTCGTGCGTTCAGTGCTGGCGTCAAGGTTATGTATTATTCTGGTTCTGACTACTGTGTCTTAACTTTGAAATAACGGCGTACTCTGGTCGCTTGAGCCACGAAAATGGCTTCCTCTGTCTCACGGTGGCGTACAGGCGGGATCGTAATTTAAGGGATGTGCTGGTCCATAGCAGTCTACCCCAACCTCACAAGTCTCTTCCTGGCACGGTGGCTTGTCTTCGATCGCGTTGTAAGACCTGCCCACATGTATTTCAAACCCAGCGTCTGGTATTCCCTAAGACGACCTTCCACATCCGTGAGGGTTTTTCATGCACGTGTCGCAACGTTACATATGCGATTACTTGCACACGTTGTGACATGAGATATATCGGTTAGATAAGCTTAAGTCTTGCTGACAGATTTAGGCAACACCTTTCTGATATTAACAGTGGCGCCCAGAAACCAGTATCCATGCACTTCAACAGCCTTGACAACTGTGGCGTGACTGACATACAGGTCACGGCCATCAAATCATGCGCATCCTACGAACGGGATCGTAAGACATTGGAAAACCGTCTCATCTTCCAGTTGGGTTCACTCTCCCTCACGGCCTCAATGTCCAACACAGTTTCATTTAACTTCGAAACCCCCACCCCTCCCACCCCCTAGTTGTATAGTTCACTAAAAAGGTAGTGCATGTCCTTTGCAGGACGTAGCATTCAACCCCAGCATTATTTTGTTGTTTGGGATTTCTTGGTAGCTTTGCGTTCGGTGGTTCGCAATCGTTTTCTGAGCGATCGCTACTCATGTCCCTCTATGAGGACCAACGCAATGAAATATTCCGCAGCTGTGTTTCGAGCGCTGAACGAGAAATCGTTAATTGCCAACTGCGTTCGTGACATCTTCGCCAATCCCAATGTTTACTCTACCGCTCACATAGGCGCCTCTCCACCCCACCCCCTTCCCGCTTATTCTCCCGCCCAGAGGCTTAGCCAATACCTGAGTTTCTGACGGTATTGACCTTTGACCCGTTGACCACACATCCGATTCATTCAATCCACTGATAGTCGTCTAACGCGTGTCAGTCGCTCCCAGCTAGGATACAGATTCAGATAAGTAGCCTAAATATTGTCATGTAGTGTGTTTCATATAGTGTTGTGTCGGTTTGTGTTTGTTTGTTCTGTGCTGATGAAGACTTTGGCCGCAACGTCCAATTTGTTTCTTGTAATCGTGTTTCAGTAAAGCTCACAATCTACGTCTCGTTTTTTTGGTGATTAATTCATTTCCTCTGTCGGAGCGAGGTTGGTATAGAGCGGTGGGTCTCAAGCGGTGGGGAATTTCCCCCCCCCCCCCCCAGTGGGGAAGTTTATGGTTTCCGGGGGGAGGGGGAGATTACGATTTTTTCAAGATCGGGTTAATACAAGAACCGATTACTTGATATTGTTTTTCCCTCCATATTTTACGGTTCTGTGTTTCTCGCCCTTCTGAAATTCATTTTATAAAGTAAGTAGACCCGCAAATTACATTTTATCTAGACGTCTAGACTTGTTCTAGTATATGTTAATAAATTTAGCTTCCATTTTTACGTATACTGTGTAAATAAAAAAAAAAGGGGGGGGGATTTATAGGGAGGAAATACGAAAGGGGGAATGACGTTCTGAAAATATGATGAGGTGTGCACGGGCCAAAAAATGTTGAGAACCACTGGTATAGAGACTTGCCTCCCAATCCCTATACTGAATTTCTATTTTCCCGAGGTCTGTGCTGCAGAATTCTCTTTCCCCTTTGTATGTACAGAAACAGGGATGGGGTTAGAGATGTGCAACGCCGGTACTGAAGCTTGATATCTGCGAAGAGGCATATTAGTCTGCAGCCAGGTCGTTCCAGCACATGACACACCGACTGGTTGGCAATAGGCTTTGGCTGGTAATTCATCATCATCAAGTGCCATGCCGGCTGGCGTAGGCGTTCATGGCTCTCCACAGATCTCGGTCTTTGGTTTTCTGGATCAACTCTGCTGCTGATATTCCTCCATGCCACCGTCTCAATCCATCCAGCATCACTTCTCTTGGTCTACCTCTGCCTCTCTTCCCCTCGATCTTTCCAGTTGTCACGATGTTCTCCAATGCCTCTCTTCTCATCACATGACCGAAGAAAGCTGTTTGTCTCTGTCTTATTGTTGTATATAATGTTCTAGTTTCATTAGCCTGTTTCAGGCAGTCGTCGTTAGTTACTCTGGAAGTCCAAGGAATTCGCAACATTCGTCTCAGGAACCACATCTCTGTTGCTTCTAATTTCTTCTTAATTTGTTCATTTACATTCCAAGATTCACTGCCATACAGCAAAACTGGTTCTACATAGCATTTCAGCATTCTCTTTCTTACATTCAGTGACAGTGACTTATTGCATAAGATACTCTTCATTTTCTGAAATGCGGCTTTTGCCTGCCCTATTCTGCTCCTAATCTCTGTTGTACATCTTCCATCTGATGTTATAAATGCCCCTAGGTATCTAAAATTATCAACTTGGTTAAGGATTTTCCCTTCTATTTCTATGTCACATTTTGGTGTCACCATTTTCTTTGATATTACCATTGTTACTGTTTTCTTGATATTCAAGGAGAGTCCTTTCCTTGCACTCTCTGTTACTACGACGTCTAATAATTGTTGTAGGTCTGTTGAATTATCCGCCACCAATACTGTGTTATCTGCATAGCGTATATTATTTATATTATAACCTCCAACTAGTATTCCTGGCATCTCTTTGATCTCTCTCATTATTACTTCGCTATACAGGGAGAAAAGATCTGGTGACAAGACACACCCTTGTCGTACTCCTAGCTTTATCTGTTCGTAACTACCCTCTTTATTTCCCATTTTAATTGCTGCTACTTGGTTCCAGTAAACATTCTTTATTATTCTTAAATCTTTTCCATCAATGTTGATATCTTCCAACATTTTAATCAGTTCATCATGTTTTACTTTATCAAATGCCTTAGTATAATCTATGAAACACAAATATATGTCTCTCTGTTTCTCTATTGACCTTTCTATTAGTGTCCGTAATATATAAATTGCATTGTTTGTGCCCTTTCCTTCCACAAATCCATACTGTTCTTCACTAATTTCCATTTTTATTTTCTTTTTGGTTCTTCTCATTATGATTCTGAGTAGAAGCTTAGTGATATGGTTGGCTGGTAATTAGGCTTCGGTTTTAGGTATGTCATTATCGACAGGCTCCAGCCCGATGTCCAGGAGGAGGCTGGCTTCCCAAGGTTTCAACTCTTCTAGTGAAAGTACAGAAGATCGGCATCATGCCGGTCATATTTAACCACCCAGTCCTTTTTTTATTTTCCCCGATTGCATGAATATTGACCAAACATCATATCTTCAATATGCATTAGGGACATTTATATGTGGTTACTGAAGGCCTCTTTTGTTAACAAGGGACTAAGGATACATGCCGCTAACCTGAGCACATATTTTAAATCTTCTGTAGATAAAAAAAAATATGTTGCATATCCTTTGCAGGACGATGCGATCAACTCCAGGTTGAGATTCTAGGTAATTTTAAGTTGAGTAGTTTGCCATTGCTTTCTGAACGAGAAGTCAACATTTACGCCAACTGCCCGATGTAAAGGTTGATCCTGCTTACCTGTTCATCATCGGACCTGAAGTTTCAGAGCTAAAGGACTCTTATCCTTTCGGCTTTTGGTCACCCGCAATTTTTGCTACTTATTGAATAGAAGAAATTGAAATTTTTTAATGATTTCACTTCCTTTAATATTAATCATTTTAAGCTCACGTGTATTTTTGCCTGTGGATATTATTTGCTCTTTTTTAAGCTCGGGAAAGGATTTTGATTCTCCTCTGTCTGTTGACTAACCGGATTAACTATTCTAATCCCTTAGCACTTTTTGACAGGAATATCGTATCATCTGCATAACTGAGTTTGGGACCTCGATGTTTATTAATTATGAATGAATGAAAATTGTCATAGTTCACATCATTTTTGACATTTCTCATTACACCTTCTGACAAAATCTTGAAAGGTATGTGGAGAGAATGCAACCCCTACCTGCTCCCCTTGTCACCTCATACCAATCAAATGTTTCGCCTATTACCCTGACAGTGTGCTAGTTTGTGAACCATTATTTCCATAAACCCGATCAGATGTGTTGGAATCTCAGTACATCTCTAATGTTGTTCAACACAACCTGACGCTGAACACAGTCGAAGGCCTCACTGTGATCTATGCAAGAAGTATGAAGATTTCAGTTGCACACACTGCATTTCTCAACGGTATTTGCCATACTGGATATGTTTCCTGGTTTCTCTGTCTCAAACCTGCCTGTACTTCTTATAATTAATATTTTACCTTTCTTTCAATTCTATTAATAATGATTCACAATATGATTCTGCCAGCTTTATTTAGTAGTGCAATTGGTGCAAAATGTATATGTCCTTTCCTCATGAGGGAGATATAGTTTGTTCTTTTCCATGCTTTAGAATACTTTTAGATCAAACAGCGCTGATTTACTGCTCGACACGCAGTACATGAATGGTAGGGTTAGTTACTGTCTGGGTTAGTTCTGTTGGTCACAGCCTGGTTAGTTCCCTTTCTTGAGACATTGTATTACTGATCTTACTTCCACTACTAAATGTTCTGGTTGTCATCTTCACTTTCAGTCACAAAGAATTGAACGTCATTCACTACCCTAATCTCAGCTCAGCTGTGAAATAATCTCCCACAATGAATCAAAGAAACCACCAATCCCTGTACATACAACCGTAACCATTTTTTAGCATTACATTACAAACTACATTATCCTATCTGTAGTACGTTATATATCCTATAGCTAATAGCTATGTCACTAATTAATATTAGTGGTTTATGTAGTTGTACATTTTGCACATTTCGCATGCGTTTATATTGCATATAATGTTATTGTTGTTATCTAAGATCAACCTCTTAAGCGATTAATGAATAAAATCGTGTATAATAGGAAATAGATGAAAAGGGCAGACTGTCGTCAAATGGGCATGCGTTCCCAATACTCAACCTTTTAAAAGCAAAGTTGGTTGGTTTGTTCGTTCTTTCACTTTCGTCTATGCTAAACTTCAGCGTATATGATAAACTTCGTTATTTATACTAAACTTCAGTATATATGTTAAATGTCAGCACACGTGAACAATCTTATTTCGCCATAACTCTTTTTATTTTCAATATAACTGTAAGTGCATTTTCACAAACAGAAGTGCATCGCGTCCTGGATTGTGTCACATGGTTCATGTACGGATTACAAGAATTGTTGCAGCCTCGGGACACGGATACAAATAATGGCACTTATTATTACAATTATTATTATTACCATAATTCAGCAGTCGTCAACAGACATAACCGTGATGTTGATGGCACTTTCAATACAGTTAGCGCAGAAGGTCACGCAAGGCAACCCTGACCTTTCATCTTTACAACTCACTGAACTGAGAGTCAGGCTGATGAAAATGTCACTTCTCACAGATTTAAGGTCGCTGCGGCCTTCATAAAAAAGCAACGGGAGAATTTGCTTTTTTTGGCACTGGTAAAGGAGAGACAAAGAGAATAATGATATACAACAGATTTCATAACATTAACTCCTAATAGACAGGAAGCAGCTGTAGAGCAAAACCAGCGCAACTGAAGTCGGAGCCCGTGGAAAATAAAATACACATAGAAGCTAAAATCACAATTTAGGAAGTAGATAAATGAGACGGGGAAAAAGACAATGCATAAACTGCCCAGTAAGAGAGACAGGCGTAGCGGCAGCGAAAGGAGACCTCGGAGACATTTATAGCACATCAAGGACATTTGTAAGGAAATATAATCATCCGTATGGAGTGATCAAAACTATTCATGCTAAAGTGTTCCTTAATAGCAGAGAATTTAATGTAAACCTATTGTCATGTTTTGTGGATTATTCAAAGACATTTGCTATGTACAACATCAGACACTTTGGGAAATCATGAGGAATACGGGCTTTCCATCACATGTGATACAACTCATAAGAATGCTTTATCTAGACCAACAAGCAGCGGTTAGAATAGATGGCGAGACATCAGATTGGTTTGACATCAAGCAAGGAGTCCGTCAGGGATGTGTGCTGTCCCCCTATTTGTTTAACCTATACGCCGAACATATAATGAGAAATGTAAGAGATGATATAAACAGGGAGCTATATGATGCCCTAAATCTCGGTGGTCATGACATACCAGAGATTCGGTATGCTGATAATACAGTATTGCTATCCACAACACTGACTGGTATAGAAAACCTAATAGCCTCAACCCAAATGAATAGTGAAAATCACAACTTATATCTTAACGTAGCAAAAACAAAGATAATGCATACAGATAACACTACTATGGACAAAGAAATATATGTTAATGAGGAAAAATTGGAGGTGGTGGAAAATTTGGAATATCTAGGGTCATTGATTACCAACAACGGTGACACAATGAAAGAAATTAAACGACGGCTATCAATTGCTCTTCAAGGACTAAAACAGCTGAATAAATTATGGAGTGGGACAGACAGAACTGCACAAATTAGATTTTTAAGAGCATGCATCTTTCCCATTGCAACATACGGCTGTGAGACCTGGACACTTACCAACCAAGCAGAACAGCGCATAAATGCCTTAGAATATAAATGTTATAGACGAGTTGTAAGAATATCTTGGTTTTAAAGAAAAGAACAAATGCATCCACACTTCAAGAGCTGAATACTGAAGAAGGTTGGCAATTAAAGACGATAAAACAACGAAAATTGAAATATGTTGGTCACTTAAAACTTCACGAAATTTTGGAGAGAACAATAATGGAGGGGTATATGCCTGGGAAGAGGGGAAGAGGAAGGCCAAAGAAAAGATGGGTACAGGATGTGGCAGATGATCTCCAGATGGGTGTATCGGACGCGGGACATCTTGCTTATGATCGAGAGGTTTTCCGGAAGGTTGTTATGGGAGTCGAGGTTCTGCAAAGGACATGCTACTGAATGAATGAACTATGTAGACAAATATAAGTAAATGGTTAAGAACATTAGACCTATTAAAGATTTTCTAAAAGCAGATAAGAAATTAAAAAATATAATGATTATAAAACAAATATATACAACACATTAGCTAAATATTTTTTTTTTTTTGTTCGTATATCCTTTACGCCGGTCTCTCTGTCTGAGGTGTTACAACACTTTCTCCGTAATCCCGTTTATCACGCAGAGTCTCGTAGCGGGAGAGAACTTGGAGCGGTTCGACCCCCGCTGGTGACTTGCGGGATACTGAGCCGGCCGCTCAGAAAGCAATGGCAAACTACTGAGCGTAATCTTGCCAAGAAATCAACAGACAGCTGAAAGATGCTGCTGTTGACAGCGATGTCCTGTAAAGGATATGCAAAAAAAAAAAAATATCCTTTACAGTACATCGCTGTCAACATCAGCATCTTTCAGCTCATTGTTGATTTCTTGGCAAGATTACGGTCAGTAGTTTGCCATTGCTTTCTGAGCGACCGGCTCACATACCCTATAAATTACCGAAGCGTAGAGAACCGGTACCAACTCTCGTGCACGTCACGTTACTCATGAGAGTATACGGGATTACGGAGAAAGTCGTGTAAATCCTGGAACAGGGAGACTGCCATTGGCTAAAATACAGAATATAAATGAACAGTAGGAAATGCAAAGGGACCTCATTCATCAATAAAACAAAGAGATATTACCGGAGAGAAAAAAAAAAGCTAAGGAACGAATGGTTGATTGATGAAATCTCGGACTAAAGAAAACAAAGAAAGAATACGAAACAAGAGTGTAATAAGGTAAATAGAAAACTCAGAAATTAATAGAAAGGCAATTTGTTAAACGAGCAGTGCAACAAAATTGAATTAAATTATTTTCAATATACGAAACATATGCACAGGCAAACCAACAAGCTCACAGAAAGGAAAATAAGAGTAAACTCGGGATGTTTGAAATCAAAAGCAGGAACGATATTTTTGGAAGAATGTGCTATAATAAAGAGAGGGAAAGTTATATTAAAGAAAGTTTCATGATGGAGACAAAATTATCTTAGAAGGTCCACCTATTCTAAGCAAGGCCGTCACTACAGTCAACAACAGCACCTGTTTGCTGTTGTGATCTCTTGGCAAGTTTACGTTCAGTGGTATCCAATGCTGTCTGATCGACTGGCACCAATATCATTTTCGTAACAACCAAACGCAAGGGGGTCTTCTGCCAAATCACCTGTAGCTGTGAATCGAACGCGGGTATGCGGGATTACGAACTACGTCCGAAAAACCTTCGCCACGGCTTTGTCTTGCTTCTTCACTGCCACTAATAAACATAAAATAAAAAGAACGAAAAATAGCCGGGACAGATGGAATAACAATAGAAGAATTACAAGTATCAGTGAATTGTGGAGTAGATGGAATAACAATAAAAGAATTACAAGTATCAGTGGATTGTGGTGTAGATGGAATAACAATAGAAGAATTACAAGTATCAGTGGATTGTGGTGTAGATGGAATAACAATAGAAGAATTACAAGTATCAGTGGATTGTGGAGTAGATGGAATAACAATAGAAGAATTACAAGTATCAGTGGATTGTGGAGTAGATGGAATAACAATAGAAGAATTACAAGTATCAGTGGATTGGGGAGTAGATGGAATAACAATAGAAGAATTACAAGTATCAGTGAATTGGGGAGTAGATGGAATAACACTAGAAGAATTACAAGTATCAGTGGATTGTGGAGTAGATGGAATAACAATATAAGAATTACAAGTATCAGTGGATTGTGGAGTAGATGGAATAACACTAGAAGAATTACAAGTATCAGTGGATTGGGGAGTAGATGGAATAACAATAGAAGAATTACAAGTATCAGTGGATTGGGGAGTAGATGGAATAACAATAGAAGAATTACAAGTATCAGTGGATTGGGGAGTAGATGGAATAACAATAGAAGAATTACAAGTATCAGTGGATTGGGGAGTAGATGGAATAACAATAGAAGAATTACAAGTATCAGTGGATTGGGGAGTAGATGTAATAGCAAAATGTTGAATGATATGCCGAAATCTGTATTCATAGATCTACCAAAAAGCAATTGATTGCGAATATTTTTTTTTGGTTGCGTATCCCTTACGGGACGTTGCAGTCAACACCAGCATTTTTCAGCTGCTGTTGATGTACTAGGCAAGTGTAACGTTCAGTAGTTTGCTATTCCTTTCTGAACGGCCGGCTCCCATACCAAAACGTTATAACACAACGCGACACGGTCTGCTGCACAAATTGGTCGCAGCTGAGCTTCGAACGCCTGGTACCCGGCTCACGAATCGCGTTCCCAAGCCTTTGGCCACGTAGACGGTTTTCTTACAATCAGCATAATAAACCATGTCACTAACCTTCTACCCAGAGTCGTAATGAGAAGAGCAAACAATACAAACAATACAATATACGTACTATCTACACTAACAGAGAGATCAGTACAGTCATAGATAGACACATGATTGTGCTTTATAGATAATTTCGGAAGGATAATAATAAACAAAATTAAATTATAAAAATTAAAGTATTATAATTAATATAGATAGTTTCCAAGGCATTTGATAAACTAAAACAAGATGAAATATTAAAAATGTTGGAAGATATCAACAGTAATGAGAAAGGTCTCAGAATAATAATAACTATTTACTGGAAACAAATAGTAACAATTTAAATGGGAAATAAAGAGTACAATTACGAATAGATAACGAAAGGAGTATGACAGGGATGTATTTTTTCGCCAGATCTTTACTCTCTCTCTCTCTCTCTCTCTCTCTCTCTCTCCCTCTCTCTCTCTCTCTATCTCTCTCTCTCTCTCTCCCTCTCTCTCTCTCTATCTCTGTCTCTCTCTCTCTCTCTCTCTCTCTCTCTCTCTCTCTCTCTCTAGCGAAGTAATAATGAGAGAGCTCCAAGAGAGACCACGAACACGAGATGGAGGTTATAATATAAACAACCTGCGTTATGCAGACGGCTCAGTAATAATGTTGGAAAATGCAAAAGATCCACACAAATTTGTAGACATTGTACTTATGTCCAAACTTTTAAAAAACATAATTCCTTAAATGTCTAGAAAAAAACAAACAAGCAATGATTTTATCAAAGAAAAAGATGACAGCAACGTGTGAGATAAAAATAGAAGAGAAACGTATTAACCAAGTGGAAATTGTTAAATACCTAGGGGCAATTATAACATCCCATGGAAGTTGCACGACATAGATTAAGAGCAGAATCGGTCACGCAAAAGCTGTATTCCAGAAAATGAAAAGTGTCTTCTAAAATGAGTCACTATCATTTAATGTAAGAAGGAGGGTGCTGAAGTGTAATATAGAACCTGCTTTGATGTATGGCAGAGAATCTTGGAATGTCAGTGAACAAGTTAGGAAGCGCTTAGAAGCAACGGATATGTGGTTTCTCAGACGAATGTTGCGAATACCATGGATTGCCGGAGTAACTAACATCGATTGTCTGGGAGAGGCTAATGAAAATAGAACATTATATACAACTATAAGAAACAGACAAAACATAATTCTTTGATCATGTGAGAGGCATTGGAGAACACCCAGGCTTGTCCATGGGACATATTTTCTATCGCATTCCATCCCATTCCATGATAATTTATGCCTGTCCCATCCCATCCCATCCCATGGGATTAATTGATTGATTGATTGATTTAGGTACCGACATCACAGCATTCGGGGCATTCCCATAAGCGCTCCGTCCCCATCCTCAGAAGCCAGCGAAGAGTTCCAACCCCAAGAGTACCAGTAGCAATCTGATTTTATGTGCTTCTCGCCTTTCCTGTAAGCGTCGAGCATCGGCCAGATCCCTCGTCACTCCACGCTGTCGCATTCTTGTGTACATAATATTATAATGGGAATCCATGGGATTCCCAATATAATATTAATATGTAATACAGTTCAAATAAAATTATTAAATTTATGAAAGTTTAGGTTTAGTGTCTACTAAGTAGGACTACATGTACAAAGAGACACGTAAAACGACAAAAGTTTTTAATTTTAATTTTCAAGAGTATTTTATATTTTAAAACAAAAACTTTAATCTAAATATGACAATTCAGTGTCATTCTGACACTCTCATTCTGTTTCTAAGTCACTCTGCTTATTCGGCACATTATCAATTTCCCGCTGATCAACTGTTTCTAATAATTCAATTAATCCAGGTAATCCCTGAACCATTTCCACAATTTTAATCATACATGCAAATCTGATGTGAACAGAGTTTAAAACGAGAGCTGGTAACATCCGTTTTCGTAACTTACTCAGCAACAATCCAGCTGCATTAAATAAGCGCTCTACTGCTGCTGATGACACTGGTATGGCCAAAACAATTTTCGCACTTGCTTTTAGCAGTGGAAACCTATGTTCATTTTTCCAATAATTTAATGGTTGTGAAGTTGGTTGTCGTAATTTTTGAAACACGGGGACTTTATCCTCAAGGCATTTGTTTCTGGGGTTATCAAGCTTAAGTGCTTTGTTTGGTGGAGGGTAAAAAAATAAGTCAAAATCACTTTTCGGCGTTTGTTCTACAATTCCTGCTACTTCACATACAGCAGATGATTCAGAAGAAAGATTTAAATCCTTGATGAATGAGATTTTAATGAAACGTTACATTATGTGTTGCACTATTACAACCCGCCGAAAAATCCACACACGCTACCAAAACTAGCAACAACAACAAAAACGCATACCGCCAACACGTTAAATTTCCCGCAAATAGTCCTGAAAAGTAGCGCAATTTGGCGTGAAATCTGCCCAACTGGCAACACTGCTTAGCAGTGCGTATTACGTATTTTTGCTACTTAGATCAGTGCTCTGCAACCTTTTCCCAGTCACGTCACACTTTTATAATTTTAATTGCTGGTGACGCACCAAAATGTAATCTTATATAATAAAAGGCTATGTGTATTTATTAATTTATCCGGTGTCCTACCAAAAGATAAAGAATAGATACAAATATATGAAGAAATAAGAAGGATAAAAAGCTTTAAAAGGGTAAAAAATATAAAAAATTTAAGGATAGCTCTGACGCAGATTAAGTTGCTATGACATGGCTACTGTCCCATGAGAAATACAAATGTGTGCTGTACCATCCCATCACATCCCATGGAACCTTTCCCATGGCCAAGCCTGAGAACACCGGTAAAACTGGGGGGGGGGGGGATCAGAGGCAGAAGCAGGCCAAGAGAAGTGATGAATCATTATGTGCCCTGCGACAATGTGCAGGCGTTCGTGTATCTGCTTATTGTCCTTGGTGTTCTGGATCATTTTCTTTCTGGTTATTCCTCCGTGCCACCGTCTTAAGCCATCTAGCATCACTTCGGTTGGTCTCACCATATGTTTTAATCATCAGCATCAAGTGCACTGTCAGCTGGCGTAGGCGTTCATGTCTCTCCATAGATCTCGGTTTTTGATCTGGATCAACTCTGCCGATGTTATTCCTGCATGCCACCGTCTCAGTCCATCCAGTATAATTTCTCTTGGTCTGTCTCTGCCTCTCTTTCCCTGGATCTTTCCAATTGTCACGATGTACTCCTGTGCTTCTATTCTCTTCACATGACCAAAGAAATCTGTTTGTCTCTTTCTTAATGTCGTATATAATGTTCTAGTTTCATTAGTCCCATTCAGGCAATCGATGCTAGTTACTTTGGCTGTCCAAGGAGTTCGTAACTTTCGTGTGAATGCTTCTGATCTATTTACATTGCTTTCCCCCCTCTGTATTACAGCTGTATATGTTCTACTTTCTTACAGCTATACATGTTCTACTTTCTTACAGCGGCATATGTTCTACTTTCTTACAGCTGTATATGTTTTACTTTTTTACAGCTGTATATATGTTCTACTTTCTTACAGCTGTATATGTTCTACTTTCTTACAGCTATGCATGTTCTACTTTCTTACAGCTGTATATGTTCTACTTTCTTACAGCTGCATATGTTCTACTTTCTTACAGCTGTATATGTTCTACTTTCTTACAGCTGTGTATATTCTACTTTCTTACAGCTGTATATGTTCTACATTCTTTAGCGTTTCTAAGCAATCTTCGTCAGTCCGAGGTGTTCGAGTTATTTACCAAAATAGAAAAGCTATTCTTAGAAAAGATAATTTTTGCACACTTAAAATATAGTGCTGCAATATTGTACAGCCGACTTGATAATTTCATTTCGAACATTTAAACAAATACCCATTGAATGAGTTAATCATTTGCCTTTAAGAAAACAAAGAAACACCTCTAGGTCAAAGATAAAAGGATGAAAAAGATCAAGAAACCACAATAACGTAGCTACACAATTCCCATTGTGGGGAGGGCGGCAATTAAAAATCTTGCTGTCTGTTTTGTCTCGAAGCAAGCCACACAAAAAAATCAAAAGGCCAAGGTTGCTCAACCATGTAATTTCTGCTGCAAGGGAAGATAACTTATAAAGTCGGCCTGATAGACTCGCGATCTGTTTATCTGCGTGACCTTACTCGCGCTGAACATTTGCCTTCACTACAGTTCATCGGACACTAGTCCTGGCAGTGTAAGTTGTGTGCTTACAGTTAGTTACCGCTGACACTCTGCAGGCGAGTTGGTTATCGTGTTAGTCTAGTGGCTGTTACAGCAATAATGAATGCTTACAAATATGTACACAGGTTCACAAAGAGGAAGTCAAGAGGCTCAGCAGGCATACACTGATTAAAAATGGCTTGTCTAGACATATTAGAGACTAAATTCACGGAGATACTAATTATTTGGACCATCATCATCATCACCACCACCTCAACCACCACCACCACCCCGGCCCCTACCACCACCACCATCACCACCACCATCGTCACAATCATCGTGCAGCAATTCCTTTGCAGAATGTCGCTTTCATGGTCTCAACTCACTTTGAAGATTATCATCCTCCGCCAATTCTCCTGCGTCGTGTATTTGATGCCCAAGGTGACTTAGTGTTGGTCGACCCCTGATTTATATCAGAGCAATTTGTTGGCCTACAAACATTTAGGGATATGTCAACAATTTCAAGTTGACTGCAGCTTTCTTTAGATATACTCTTTAATGCTTAAAAAAAAATCAGCAACTAATTCAGGATAATGCTCGCTCGGGTGATGTGATTATCTACACATATGGGTCGGTGTTGAGAGGAAGGAGAAGTGCCTGGGGGTTCTTAGCAAAAGCTAATGGCCGACGTTTGGTGCAGGAGAGCCTGGCATTTGATACCACAACATCTAGCTTAAGAATGGAGGTGGAGGCGGCCAGTGCAGCTTTCCGCTGGATGGAGAATACGACACACACACATCGTGATTGTAATTGACTCAGAAAGCATGCTGAGGAAGGTGAGGAAAGCAAGCTTCGGACAGAGTGGCTTGCTTCGCTTCGGAGGCCACGGGTGGCAAGCATCGCCTGGGTCTTTTCTCCGGGGCATGCCGGTGTGCTGGGGAATGAACAGGCGGACAGATTGGCTGGCTCTGCAAAACTTGGTGGTGTATTGATGCATGACAAGGCAGACGAAGTGGCGGCCTTGTGGGAGCACGTGTACACCTCGGAGGAGCAAATGGATCACCATGGTATTGCAAGAATGAGACTTTGAGGAGTGACGAGGGGATCTGGCCGACGCTCGACGCTCAGAGGAAAGGCGAGACGGACATATAATCAGATTGCTACTGGTACTATTGGTGTTGGAACTCTTCGCTGGCTGCTGAGGATGGGAACAGAGCGCTTATGGGAATGCCCCGAATGCTGTGTTGTCTATTCCTAAATCAATCAATCAATCAATCATTTAATGCTTAAAGTGTATGAAGGAGAAGGTGAAAAGAAAGAAGAGGAGCTGAATGAGAAGGTGGAGAAGAAGAAGAAAAAAACATAATTGACCTACATTGATGAAACCCATCGGGATTTAATGGCCGAAGTGTTTCGATTTTAATCTCATAAACTAGGGCCCTTCGTTCGAATCCCTGGTATTCAGTTTAAGCAAGGAGTTTCTTGTTCCCAGAGCTGAGAACCCTGTGATCAAACAATTTGGGCAGATACCACAGTGCTTCAGATTGTTGTAACGATATTCATTAGTGGCCTTGGACATACTCCTGAACTACTACTATCGCTGATGCTGATACTCCTTTTATTACTGAATCAACAACTATTATTACTCTTGCTAGTAGTTTGCTGCTGCTATTACTACTACTACTACTACTACTACTACTACTACTACTACTACTACTACTACTACTACTACTACTACTACTACTACTACTACTACTACTACTACTACTACTACTACCACTACTACTACTACTACTACTACAACTACTACTACTACTACTACTACTACTACTACTACTACTACTACTACTACTACTACTACTACTACTACTACTACTATTACTGCTACTGCTGCTGCTGCTACTACTGCTACTACTACTAAGGGGGGGGGGGGGCTTAGTGGTCTCGAGATATGGTGTCCGCCTCGAGTGCTGGAGGTCCCGAGTTCAAGCCCCGGTGAGGGCATGGATTGTTTTCACGTGACAAAATTTCCCCTGGTCTCTGGGTAGTGAGATCGGACGCCTGTGTATATTGTTGAGCACGTAAAAACCTCCTTGGCAGCTGGAAATCGAAAAAGAGTAGCCTAACGGGATCCTCGCCGGTGCTGTGGAGTTAGTGCACTGAGCTGAGATTCTCCGGACTCACGCTTGAGTTAGGAGTAGAACGGAGCATTTATTGGTTCACCTGTGTGCCGTGATGTTGATCCGTCGACTAAACTAAACTTTTTAAAAAAAAAACAATACTCTTGATGGGAGCATGTTTTAACGTCCTCACGTTAGTTATCTATATTTGATTACAGTGATTGATCATGGTGCCGATTGGTCTATACAAGTGGATCTAGCACCATGTGTCCAATGCGCCTTCGGACGTGTGAAATGGCTCTGTACATTTGGAGATTCCACAACGTAGTATTAAATCCGCATCATGATGGTAGATGAGTAATACCCAAGTTTTGCCAGCGAATCCAATGAAAGAAGTGCAAAGCCCACAACACGGGAACAAATAAGTAACTTTCATATTTATATTTTCATGTAGTGATTTTCATGTTGTTGTTTCGGTTTGTGTTTGTTTATTTTTCTGTGCTGACGAAGGCTTTAGTCGCAACGTTCAATTTGTTATTTCTAGTAAAGACTACCGCCTACTTCTCGCTGTGTGTGTGCGCGTGTGCGTGTGTGTGTGTGTGTGTGTGTGTGTGTGTGATTCATTCATCGCAACACCAAGAAAGCAACTCCTGAAGATATTCAGAGAGAGTGTATCTTTTTAATTAGGGGCATGGAACCATAGCATCACAAATTTCATATTCCATCTTTTGTAAAGAGCAAACACGTTACTATGACTGATGGCGGTACAACAACATTAACAGAAGCGGCATCATCATCATCAACAACAACAATGATAACAACAACAACGAGAGTACTTTGAGATCATTCTCTTGAGTATATATATAGGTTAACTGATAACTGATATATAGGTTAACAATCAAAGACCTGTGGAGGGAGAGACAAGAACGTCTAAGGCACTTTGCAGGCCATATGATGGAGAGGGGGGTAGGCCACATTGAACAGTTACAGGTTATCTTAAGAATGTTCTCGGGATGCTGATTGCTGTATTGAACATGTAGAAACACGTAACAACGATCTGTAAGCACAATCTTAGTATTTTATTAACAGCATATAAACGCAATTGCGTATTTGCCAACAGCAACTCTAAAAGTACTAGATACAACCAATAGTTATACAATCTTTAAGATGTATTTCTCACATAGTCTGATATCGGAAGGCTGTCCATCTACTGTCAGCTCCGACAAAGGCACGGATACAGCGTTATTAGATCGGATAAGGAAGTCGCATTAGGGTAAAGACTCAACGTCGCCTGCTGGCCCAGAGGTCATGGATTTGAATCCCAATCCGTGGGGGATTTTTTAAAGCATGACCTCCCAGGTAACATAATTACCAGGAAATGTCTTGGGAAGTAAAGGCGGATGACGTCTGATCACATCACCGACCTGGTGCCGGTTGGTCTATACAAGTGAATCTAGCACCATGTGTCCAATGCGCCTTCAACTCCAACTTTACTTATACAATCAATATATAGAATGACTTGTGCTTGTTCTGACAAGTATCTTTAAAATAAACACAGCTTACAACTCCAACTTTACTTATACAATATGTGGAATTACTTTACGATCGCTGACCCACCCAGCCTACCCCACCCCATCCTCAATCTCCGTTCTGTATGTCTGTCAGTCTATCTGTATGTCTGTCTGTCTTTGTGTCTGTCTGTCCATCTGTAAGTATGTCTGTCTTTATAGTTCCGTCTATCTGTGCGTCTAAGTGTCTAGCCATCTTCTCAACTATTTTATACAGTTACCAACGGTGGCGCCCAGACAGCACACTAGCATCAGCTCAATCTCAGATATGCCTAACCAAACATCCTTTGTGACACGCATCAACATAATTATATGCCATTCTGCTAAAAGGCCTGGGCGGTCATGGTTCGCCATCTTAATCAATCAATCATGTGCCATGCCAGAAAGCGTGGGCGGTCATGACACGCCATTTCACTCGATCGCCAGAGTCGTGGATCAGCTCAGTGCTCCTGTCTCGTCCATGTCAAGTGGCCATGCCATACAGGTACTTACTTCTCGGTCTTCCCTTTGGTCTGTTCCCTTCGATCTTGCCAGTTGTCACTAATTTCACCAATCCATTTCTTCTCATAACATGTCCAAAACATTTTGACTGTCTACGTCGAATTTCTCTAATTAATTTACGAGTTTCAATTGTCTCCTGTAGTACTTGGTCATTGGTTTTTCTATCTGTCCATGGTATTCTTTGAATTTTCCTCAGAAACCACATTTCTGCAGCCATCAGATGTTTTACAGCTTGACTGCACATTGTCCAAGTTTCACATCCATACAAAAGGACAGGCTCTATGCATCCCCTCAACACTCTTTTTCTCGTTTCAATTGACATATTTTTATTGGTCAGAATGTGTTTCATCTTGCTAAAGGCTACTTTAGGAATAGTGATTCTTGTTCTAATCTCTTCAAGTCATCTTCCATCAGATGTTATGACTGTTCTAAGATAATTGTATCGATTCACTTGTTGAAGAATATTCCCATTTATTAGTACTACCATACCGGAAATCGTAACTAACGACTTCCGTCGGATTAAAACTTGAAATAATTTACCCTAAAGACAAAAGATGGAAGAGTCATAATAGAAAAAGATCAGATCTTACATGTATGGTCAGATTACGTGAAAAACCTTTATGACGACAACAGAGACGAACACTACGATGTTCAAAATAATAATGAAGGACCAGCAATTTTGAAGATGGAGGTTCAGAATGCTCTTAACCATATGAAATCTGGCAAGACCCCTGGTTCAGACAGCGTCACAAAAGAAATGATTAATGCTTTAGAAGAATATGGAATAGATAAAGTTACCATTCTGCTTAATACAATATATGATACTGGAAATATACCTCATGAATTATGTAATTCTGTATTTAGTGCAATCCCAAAGAAACCAGGAGCCTTGGAATGTGATCAACATCGAACAATTAGTATAATGAGTCACATCACGAAGATTTTGCTAAGAATTATCATGCAAAGAATTAGGAGGAAAATACAACCTGAAATAGGAGAAGAACAATATGGGTTTGTAGAAGGAAAGGGTACAGTAAATGGTGTGGATTTACTGAGAACCGTAATTGAGCGATCTATAGAAGTAAACAAAGATCTACACCTTTGCTTTATTGACTACACAAAGGCTTTCGTTAAAGTGAGACATGTCGACATGATAAGGATGCTTGAAGATCTACAAATTGATGGAAAAGACCTTAGACTTGTAAAAAACATATATTGGAAACAACAAGCTGCCATAAGAGTTGATAATAAAGTAGGCCAATATAAGCCTATTAAGAGAGGTATGAGACAGTGATGTGTAATGTCGCCAGATCTGTTTTCCCTGTACAGTGAAAGTATTTTCAGAAATATTGAAGATATGGAAGGAATCAACATTGGGGGACGATGCATCAATAACATTAGATATGCAGACGATACAGTCTTGATTGCAGACAATGAACAGCACCTGCAACATTTAGTAGATGCAGTTGTTACACACAGTGAACAACGAGGGTTAGAATTAAATTGTAAAAAGACACAGGTTATGGTCGTCACTAGGAAGAACAAAATACCACAATGTAATATACAAGTAAATGGGAATATTCTTCAACAAGTGAGTAGGTACAATTATCTCGGAACAGTAATAACATCTGATGGGAGATGCCTTTAAGAGATTAGAATAAGAATCGCCATGTCTAAGGTAGCCTTTAGCAAGATGAAAAACATACTGACCAATAAAAAGATGTCGATTGAAACGAGAAAAAGAGTGTTGAGGTGCTACAAAGAACCTGTACTTTTATATGGATGTGAAGCTTGGACAATGAGTAGTCAAGCTGAAAAACATCTGATAGCTGTAGAAATGTGGTTTCTGAGGAAAATGCAAAGAATACCATGGACAACCAGAAAGACCAATGAAAAGGTCCTTCAAGAAACAAACGAAGATCGTAAACTGATTAGAGACATTAGACGCAGACACTCAAAATTTTTTGGGCATGTTATGAGAAGAAATGGATTGGAGAACTTGGTGACAACTGGCAAGATCGAAGGGAACAGACCAAGAGGAAGACCTAGAAGCAAATACCTGGATGGCTTGGCCACATGGCATGGTCGAGACAGGAACACGAAGCTGATCCACGACTTTGGTGATCGAGTGAGATGGCAAAACATGACCACCCACGCTTACCGGCATGGCACATTATGGATGAATGGATTGGGAATACACAAAATCTCCCGACCATGCCTATTTATGAAACATAGGATGTGAAATGGGAGATGTCGAAGGAAAACATGTGCTGCATATATATATATATATATATATATATATATATATATATATATATATATATATATATATATATATATATATATATATATATATATATATATATATATATAACCTTAATGATTATTTTCCTACGCATTTTGTGAATGTATTTACGTGAATATTTTGAAAATATTGGAAACATGATTTTGCCCATGAGGGTAGCCGGAAAACCCCAAACAGGGCGATGGCTTGACTAGAGGAGTAGAAGAGATATGTGGAATGTTATTCTCACATACCGGCAATATTACTAGGCAATTTATGTTCAAACATAAATTAACTTAACCCTTATCCACCGCCATGCAGAACCGCATGACATTGAAGGTCAGAAGTTCAATGCAAATACCATGTGTTGAGGAATCTGAATTTGGGGAGTAAAGAACTCAAAACTGAGACATCCTCAAGCAAGACGCCTTGAATATCTCAGCCACATTGCCTGATTGCCTTATTCTTTTCTGTCGACCCTGTCGACTTTTAAGCGACTTTAAAAAAAATTCTTTTCTACTAGGTTGTATATTCATGGGGATACACTTCATGAATTTGTGGCAACAACTGATTGCTTTATGTTTAATGATTGAGGTGTGAGGAGGTTGAACTATTGTTGGCCTTTTCCTTGCTCTAGTGAACCCCCCAGGCTGCCTGGACTCCCCCATAATGTTGTTATTAAGGAATTAAATTAGGCACAATTCACACAGTTGAGTCACTCCAATTACAACCATGTACAATTTGTAATGCCTTTTTCACACACAGATTTGTATACGCATGTTAATTTATTGGACCAATTTGTCTTAGGATATGTCCACTTTTGGACCCTTTTTCACCTTGTATCCCTATGTCATACAATGTATAGCCAAGCTAATAGGAGCTCTTGACCCGTCGCTTTTGATACAGAATAGCAGAGAGGAACTATGTTTTGTTCCTATTCTGCATCTGACACACACGCACGCACGCACGCACGCACGCACGCACACACAACAAACACACAACACCAGCACTCAGACACTTTGCTATTGCCAAGACACTAAGGAGTCAGCGACTGTTTGTTTTATTTAAGGAGCCTCGTTGCTGATACTACTGAAACCTAACTGGTCCGGTTACCGAAACATAGAGCCATCACTAGTGGAGACGGAACCTGGAATCCCGAGGAGCATCGTACACATGACGAATGCCAGGGTCGACTCCAAGACATAATCAGAACGAAAGCCAGCACTATTTCTAAACGAGATCATATTGTCTCAGATGACTGTGTCTACATGTGGTCTGAGTGTGTCACTGTCTGTACGGTGTGAATGATGATACGCTACATAGCTCAGCATCAGGAAATTGTTTTTTTTTTTTGTTTGGTATCTGTAACAGATTATTTTATTGTCCTAGTTCACTGGTTGAACGACGATTTTCATTGACTATCTCTTTTATGATTAAAGAGTAATTTTGATTGAGATTGCCACTAATTCCTCCATCCTTGATTCTTTGCATGCAAGGAGTGCAAGTGAGTGAGTGAAAGGGTTACTCAAACAGGGGGCTCCATCAATCGACGAAAGATCACCGACAGATAAACTAGACATTCGTGTTAGGTCTTCGAAAATACACTAGTGTTCTCCACCTTCTGCCTTTGTCTACCAAATGAATCTCAGTCTCTCCTATCGGGACCACCCCGATAGACCTTCTTATAACGAGCCATAATTTCTAGAGACTGTCGGCAAACTCTTGGATAGGGATTTCTGAATAATTTAATAGAATTACCCAAACGGTCGGTGACAGCCAATTATCACCACGTTTGCCAGTTATCACAAAGTTTGCCAGTTATCACTAAGTTTTCCAGTTATCACTAATTTGTCAGTTATCATTAAGTTTGCCAGTTATCAGTAAGTATGCCAGTTATCAGTAAGTTTGCCAGTTTTAACTAAGTTTGCCTGGTATCATTAAGTTTGCCAGTTATCACTAAGTTTGCCAGGTATCATTAAGTTTGCCAGTTATCACTAAGTTTGCCAGTTATCGTTAAGTTTGCCAGTTATCACTAAGTTTGCCAGTTATCACGAAATTTGCCAGTTATCACTAAATTTGCCAGATATCATCAAGTTTGCTAGTTGTCACTAAGTTTGTCAGCTATAAGTAAATTTGCCAGTTATAAGTAACGTTGCCAGGTATCACTAAGTTTGCCAGGTATCACTAAGTTTGCAAGTATATTTATCCCAATAATGAGCCCCAAAAGTCTTGTGTGTCAAAGACTAATATCTCTAATCAATTTACGGTTTTCATTGTTTCATAAAGGATTGTCTCATTCATTGTTCTGTCCGGCCGTGGTCACCTTTGCATTTCCCTCAGAAATCACACTTCCACTGCGATTTTATGTTTCTCAGCTTGTCTGCTTATTTCTCCAATGTTGACATGCATACAATAAAATTATATGTTATATAAAGCACTACTATTTACATAACAATAGCTCTCATGTCAGTAACTTTGCCCATGTTTCTCACGCCCGTTCAGTCACCATTCAATGTTTATACAGCTGTAATAACCAATGTTAACACATAATCAACATACGATTCATAAACTACAAAGTCTCCGACATGAAACTCCCGGCATCTCTCAAGGTGAAACCCGCTGTTTGAATGATGTTGAGGATGGTACTGAAGTGCTGCTTGACTTTCTCCCACCTGGCTGGATCTGTCTCTATCTGGAACAGCAGATCCACAAGGCCAGGGAAGCTGCTTCCAGCGTAGGAGTCATTGCTGTTTTCAGCAAAGATGACGTGCCTGAGAAGACAAACCAAACAGGGCATAAATTCAGCTCTTGGTGTAGGTACGTGTGGACGGAAAATGAACATCATCACTTTTATTTCTCAAGAATAAGTTAAGGATAGTAACAAAACGAGGATTAGGATGTACTGCCCGCGGAAGGCAAGTGAAAATCATAACACTCATTTCCCAAGAAAAATGTGAAGGGCAAAGCTAGGTTTATAATGTACGTACCAATGTTACCCGCGTTCGAAACATGGCGTTGACCGATTTGGCAGCAATCCGTGTCGCGCTGGATTTAACGTGTTGGAGCCGGTCGTTCAGAAAGCAATGGCAAAATACTGAACGTAAAACTTGTCAAGACATCAACAACGGCAGTAAACTGCTGGTGTTGACTGCAACGTCATGTAAAGGATATGCAACTTAAAAAACAACAACAACAACCAGTGGAAGACCGGCTCTGTGGCGAAGGTGTTACGAATGTTATTCGTAATCCGGTATACCGCGTCCGAAACACAGCTGAGGGCGATTTGGAAGCACACCGCCTTGCGTTGGTTTCCATACAATAGTATGTATGTCGGTCTTTCAGAAAGCAATGGCAAACTACTGAATGTAAACTTGCCCAAGAATCACAAACAGCCAAAAATGTACTGGGGTTGTTTGCTACGTCCTGTAAAGGTTATGCAACTAACAAGTGAAAGGGATAGGCCGGAGGCATAGTGATTAGTTCGATTCCCTGCCAAGACAGTGGTTCTGGTTTAATCCCCTGCAAAGCGAGGATTATTTGTTCATACCATTGAGGCGATAAAAAGCACTATGAGTGAGTATTAGTAAATGTAACATAAACTTTCTACCGTGATTATAGGCCGACATATCAATTAGATGCTGAATGACTGACTGACTGGCATCATGCCGTCTTGACAGACGATAGTTTGTAAAATAGCATTATACCTCTCCACAACAAAAAGCCTGGGCTGAATTTAGAGACTATGTGTTGCCCATGCAGCATGATCCCTCTCTCGGCCTGTCTAGTGTACTCCAGAGGAAAGGTAAAACCAATACATCTGGAACAAGACAAACTGCAGAAGCTGCCGGATCAGCAAAGCAATGCTCTAACTGTCCGCCTGTCAGGGCTTCGATCCTAGACCAGTTGCCAACGAAGGCTTGGGGCCTGGTCTGCCCTGCCATGACTTTCAGTCACTAGGGTGCATTTCCTCGCACTAGGATAAGGCTTGTAACCTCCCAATTGCCTCCTCCGCCCGAAGCCGTTGGTACAATGTGGGCTGTCGGGTTTGGTAATCGTCGCCCAACATTCGGAGCTAGCAGAAGCACATAGTACCGTCTACTGTCATTCGGTAGCTCAGTCATATCTAACTAAGATGCCGAATAGTGTAATAGAAATGAAAGAAACCCTATAATGCACCATTCGATATAAATTTCACTAAACATAGTCATCTTCACACATTCATCTCTGATTTATTCCAAGAATAATAATGTAGCCAGATACGCCATTAGCGGATGAAAAATGTTGTTCATGTCCTTTGCAGGAGGTTGCGATCAACCGCAAGATGATTTTCTAGGCAATGTTACGTTGTGTAGTTTACCATTGCTTTCTGAACGAGAAGTCAACGTTAAAGTTCAAGCCACCGATGTGTGAAATGAGCCACAACGCTGGCCGTCAGCGCAAAGGAAGTTTAAGCCCGAGCGCGATACAACTCTCGCCATGCTGACCTCTTCAATGTACCCAGTTAACCAATCAATAATTGCTTCGATTGCTGTTAACAGAACATACAAGAAGTAGATATTAGACAGCAAGTCAGACAACAGAAAGAAACCAAAAACACAAACATAGAGAAGTAGACTCCTGGAATCTGGAGAGTCTAGTGGCCGCCATATGCCGAGTCACGAACCACGGACTTACTTTTTCAGTGGCCTGGCTGGTAACCCATCTGGGTGAAGGAAAGCTTTCTCCAGTAACAGTAGCTTATCATTGATCTCTCTCAGGGCGTACGGGCTGAAACACAGATCACGTATCTAGCATGCTTGACTCTCAACTTTTATTCTCTTGTGTGAGCAAACAAGTCATTACATTCCGGGCATATTTGCTTAGCGTATCTAGGTACATGCATTGAACGAGGTCGCTGGTATTTGTTTGTTTGCCCCTTTGATATTAAAGTGTTCCACACACACGCATGTACACACACACACACACACACATATATACACACACACACAGATAGACGCAAACATACAGACATACATACACCACATACATATGAGTAGAGTGAACTAGTCATATATATATATATATATATATATATATATATATATATATATATATATATATATATATATATATATATATATATCTGACCATCACTCGCCGCCTGCTCGTGGAGGTGAGGTCTCGGAGGTTTGACGCTGAGCCGCCAGCGTCTGCAGCCTACCTTGTGCCAGACGTATTGGTTACCCATTCCTCTGGAATACACAAGACTAGGCCGAGAGAGAGAGATCATGTCGTTTGGGCACCACATGTTTTTCTGAAGCTCTGCCCAGGCATTGTGATGGAATTTTGGCCACATTCCAACTCACATACTTTGGTCTGTCAAGACTGCAAGGTGCAACTCTCTCTCTCTCTCTCTCTCTCTCTCTCTCTCTCTCTCTCTCTCTCTCTCTCTCTCTCTCTCTCTCTCTCTCCCTCTCTCTCTCTCTCCCTCTCTCTCTCTCTCACACACACACCCACACACACACACACACACACACACACACATATATATATATATATATATATATATATATATATATATATATATATATATATATATATAAAACACAATGTATGTATGTGTGCCCGTTCTTTATGCGTTCGCGAACGGTCCATCCGATTGAGATGAAATTTTCTACATGTTTTCTTTAAATTCCCGTGCAACCAACTGTCATAGTTTTTTAATGTACAATCAGCTATTTACTTACTAAAATGTAATATTTAAATTTACATTATCATTTCTATAAAGCGAGGGGACTTAACATAAGAAAAGTTATTTCAAGGGGCATAACTTTTAATAACATTGCTATTATTTTATATACAGATTGTTGCATTGTTTTCAAATATTTATAAACTCTTTGTCTACAGTTATTTACAGGCATGTGAGTTATAATAAATAATGATATAATATTTAAGGCATTTTCATAGTTTTCATAAAAATAATGCATCTATTTAAATAGTGAAAATTTTCTAACTCATCTTTTTATTTTTCTTCAACAGCACATTAATTTTTTTTTTTTAACATTCTCATATGTATGGCGCGTTACACCCACATTGGGTATTTATGATGCCCATGTTAAAAGTTACTTTTCATGCAGTTTAATGCTTATTGTTCTTTTGTTGTCAAAGAATTGCTTCATAAGAGATGTTGAATGAAAGAATGTATGAGAGGAAATAGAGAAGAAGGGCAGAATGTAGGACGGGCCTGCGAAAGATTTTCGTTCGTTATTAAAAAAAAAAGTAATTTTTTGTGAGAGAAAGTTAGTTGCATATCGTTTGCAGTACTCTGCTGTCAACCCACCGCCCATCATTTAATGGCTGTTCGTGATATCTTGGTAAGTTTACTTTAGATAGATCTCTTCCAATCATATTTTCTACTATCAATCTATCTATTCTTCTATTCTATCTATATTTTTAACGTGAAAGGGCCGAACATAGATAGATAGATAGATAGATAGACAGACAGACAGACAGACAGACAGACAGACAGACAGACAGACAGACAGACAGACAGACAGATAGATAGATAGATAGATAGATAGATAGATAGATAGATAGATAGATAGATAGATAGATAGATAGATAGATAGATAGATAGATAGATAGATAGATAGATCGGGAACGGGAGCTTATATAACTACTTATATGAATTAAATGAGATGCTCCCCACCAGGGCCTGGGCGAAGTCGGGCCGGGTCGGACAGGCAGATAGACAGACAGACAGACAGACAGATAGATAGTCGGGAACGGAAGCTTATATGAATACTTATATGAATTAAATAAATGAGATGCTCCCCACCAGGGACTGGGTGAAGCCGGGCCGGGTCAGACAGACAGACAGACAGACAGACAGACAGACAGATAGATAGTCGGGAACGGAAGCTTATATGAATACTTATATGAATTAAATTAGATGCTCCCCACCAGGAGCTGGGCGAAGCCGGGCGGGGTCAGACAGACAGACAGACAGACAGACAGACAGACAGACAGACAGACAAGCAGACAGACAGACAGATAGATAGATAGATCCCCACCAGGGCCTGGGCGAAGTCGGGTCGGGTTAGCTAGTGAATATATATATATATATATCATTGGCACCTTTCCGTCTTGACAGACGATAGTTTGGTACATTGTGCTTCAAAAAGGCTTAATAACTACAACCCATGGCGGTAACGAGTGTAGCTGATAAGGCCAATTCGTGCTGTAAATGTTCGTCCACAGTGAATGCATGTGAAAACATGGTCATTTCCACCATCATGCACCATCTTACGTCTCTCACGCTGTGTGTGTGCTTTATCTGCAATCATTTTCTCCTTTGTCTTTATTCCATTTCTGATAGTTGCCCTCCATGCAAAACGTTCAGCGGCGACTTGCTGCCAATGTGCATTATCAATGCCTGTATCAATCATGTCACGCTTTACACACATCTTTGTATCGTAGTAGAGGACGACCCTGAGATCTCCTACCCATCTGTAATTCACCAAAACAGATGTCCTTTGGTATTCTACCATCATCCATCGTCCTAACGTGTCCTATCTATCTAAGTTTACGAAGACTGAGCATGGAACACACGGTCACACAACCTGATGTTTCCAATACTTCAGTATTTGTGATTTTGGCTTGCCACTTATTACCAAGTATTCTTCGCAGACACCGCATATGAAAGCTGTTTAAACGTTTCTCTTGGTGTGAGTAAGTTGACCAGGTTTCACTGCCATAAAGAAGAGTACTAAGGACACAGGCTTGGTAGACGAGGACTTTTGTTTTGGCGGTAAACTTCCTGTTCTTCCAGACTCTTTTTGCTAATATGTTCATTGTTGTTGCTGCCTTACCAATCCGGTTGTTGATTTCCTGATCTAGGGATAATTTGCTATTTACCTCTGATTCTAGATATCTAAAATGGTCTACTATGTCCAGTTCGACGCCGTCAATAACGATTGATGGTACTCCATGTGCACATTGTGACATAATCTGTGACTTCTTTTTGTTAATTGTTAAACCAAATTCAGAACAAGCATTGGAGAATGCAGATAGTAGATGTAAATTCTTCCTCAGAGTGGGTCGTAATTGCAGCATCATCCGCAAAAAGCAACTCTCTGATTAGTACCCTCCTAATTTTGGTCTTCGCCTTCAATCTCTGAGCATTATAGAGGCCGCCATCTGAGCATGAGTGAATGTATATACCGGCATCCTAATCACGAAAGACATATTTCAGTAGAAGTGAAAAGTATATTCCAAATAGGGTGAGGGCTAGTACACAACCTTGTTTAACTCCACTCTTGATTTCAAATTCTTCTGAAGTTGCACCATCAAACTTGCCTTCATACCTGTGTGGAACGATTCCATAATGGACAGAAGAGTTGGTAAGCAGCCAATCTTCTTTAGTGCTTTGAACAGACCCTCACGACTGACCAAATCAAATGCCTTTGTGAGGTCGATAAAGGCAATAAACAGTGGTTGATTTTGTTCCCGGCATTTTGCTTGCATTAGTCGCAATGAGAATATCATGTCAATGGTAGACTGGTTCTGTCGGAAGCCGCACTGTGATTCGGGGTAGACTTGATCTCCCAGGACTTGAAGTCTGCGCAGAACAATTCTGGCAAATACTTTTCCAACAATACACATAAGTGAGATACCCCTATAGTTGTTGCAGTCGCTCCGATCGACCTTGTTCTTGTCCAGTGTTATGATGATTGAATCTGTGAAATCCCGTGGGTCTTGTCCTTCTCGCCAGCATAGCTCTATTAGCTGGTGGATCTGTAGAGTGAGTGTGTCTTGCCCACTCCTGATAACCTCTATTGGAATCCCATCCCTACCTGGAGCTTTGCGGATGCAAGTTCATTTATAGCACACTTAACTTCTGTTATGGTAGGAAGTGTGTCCAGGTGGTCAAGAGTTGACAGGGCCTCTATGGCGTTGAGGGCATCATCCGCTAGCTTGGTCTCACTTGAGTAAAGCTCTAAATAGTGCTCTACCCATCTATCCATCTGCTGGTTCTTATCAGTGATGATTTCTCCAGTCAAGGTTTTCAGTTGTGCACTTCTCTTGATCATTGGACCACAGGCTTTCTTTATCCCTTCATACATGCTTCTGATGTTTCCCTTATCACTTGCGATTTGAATGGACTCACATGACTTGATCCAATAGTCATTTGCACACTGCCTGGCAGCCTTTTGCACATCCTTCCTAGCTTGCTTCAGCTCACTGAGAGTGCCAAGCGTTGTTCTTTCCTTGTTTCTTAAGAGAGCTATGTCCTTTTTATCAATCAAAGGCTGCAGTGTCTGGCTGTTTGCCGTAAACCAGTCCTACCTCTTGTAATCCACAGTGCCGTAAACCCCTACCGCAGTTTTATAAAGATTTTCCTTAAGTTTACTCCACTTTTCACTTACTGTACAATTTTTCTGATGTATCAGTGAACGCGTCTTCAAGTTGCTGTTGAATCTCAAAGCACTTTTCATTATCGTGAGTGTTAATAATATTACTCCTGGGGCTAGATTTATGTTTAGCTGTGTAGATTCTCTTTGGTCTCAGTCTAACTCTTGCAACAACCAACGAATGATCCGTATCACAGTCAGCACTGTGGTAACTTCGAGTTAATGATGTATGGTTCAGATGTTGTCTCTGTGTGATGATGAAGTCCAGCTGATGTTAATGGTCGGATCTTGGATGTTTAGATGTGGCCTCATGCAGCTCTTTTGTTTTAAAAAAGGAGTTTGTAATACATAGGTCATTTCTGGTGCAATGCTCCAGCAGCCTTTGCCCATTTTAATTCATGTGACCGATGTTGTATTTTCCAAGGCAAACTAGCTATGAACTCGAGTCCTTGCCCACACGAGCATTGAAATCACCGAGCATATAAATGTAGTCGGATTTTGGAATTGCCTTGATCACAAAGTCTAACTCCTCAAAGAATGAATCCTTGACATCATCAGAGGAATCGAGTGTCGGTGCATATGCAGTAATAATTGTGATATAACCACAAGAGGTTGCCAAGCGCAGGGATAATTGTCTTTCATTACCTCCAGCTGGAATTTCAATCATTCCCAGTTGCGAATTCTTCACCGCAAAGCCCACACCATGTTGCCTTTTGTCTGCCTGCCCTCTCTACCCTTCAAAGAAAGGTGTAATTGTTTTCCCTGAGTGACCCTTCCTCAGCGAGGCGAGTCTCCTGCAGGCCAGCAATGTCAATGTTAAGACGATTGAGTTCGGCATCGATCATAGCCGTTTTTCTCACATCGTCAATATTCGTCAAGTCAGTGGATAATCCTGTACACATGGTTCTTACTTTCCAGGTTGCAAGCTGTAGCTTGAGGTTTCTATTTTTCTTTTTATTAGTGCCTGGGCGAATTGGTTTTACAGCCTGCGTTTCAGATTTTGTCCTAGCCCCAAGCACCTATTGAAGCAGGCAGGCTGTGGCAGATCATCCCCCAACTGGCAGGGCGCTGCACAGCTTGAGGCGGGCGGTAACTGATCAGTGACACCTGTAGGTGTCTACCACAGTCAGAGGCAACCCGTGGCGCCCCTGTCTACACCAATTGACAAGGACTTATAACCCGTAAATGTTACCTCTCGCTTTGATTCCGAGACCGGTTAAGACCAGGGATGGCGTTATTGCCTCACCATAGCACAAAGCCTGGGATAAAATATGGAAACCATATGTTGCACATGCATCATGATCCATCTCTCTCGGCCTGCCTAGTTCACTCCAGAGAAAGGTAACACCTATCCGTCTGGAACAAGACAAGCTGCAGAAGCTGCCGGATCAGTAAAGCAATGTTCTAACTGTCCGCCTGTCGGAGCTTAGATCCTAGACCAGCTGCCAATCAAGGCCTAGGACCTGGTCTGCCCTGCCATGACATTTTGTCTTTAGATTGCATTTCCTCGCACCAGGATAAGGCTTGCACCCTCCCAATTGCGCTCTTTCGCCCGAAGCCGTTGGCACAATGTGGGGTGTCGGGTTTGATAAGCGCCGCCCAACATTCGACGCTAATAGAAAGCACTTAGTACAGTCTACTGTCATACGGTAGCTCAGTCATATCTGACTAAGACCATACTGTGTTAAATAACTCTACGAACCACCTCCAAGCTCATAAACCAGTGGGATGCGTAAACCAGCCATAGTATGGTAATGTTTTCTTCACAGGGCTTTGGTGTTTCTTTGTCACCAGACCCTAAGCCAATAACTGGAGGAATGTATAAGATAGTTCATAATAATAACGCATACAGATGGTAAGGTAGATTTGTTTTTAGCCTCTTACCCCAGGTAAAAGCCTTTCGGCACTATGTGTTCCACCGAGGCCCAATACTTAGACGTTATGGTTCAAACGTTCGTTTGATTTGGTTTTTCCGGTTCTAGTGGCCATAACCCAGCACATTACTGCACTTTATCTTCACGAAAAGGCAGAGAAGCGATTGAAAAAAGGAGAAAAGATTGTGATATAGATGGTTAATGGCCACTAGTGATCAACGCCTCATCAAAGCTGCGGATTGGTGCAAGAAAACTTTTGAACTACTTGTATTACATTTACATGGCAGCCTACTTGTGATAATAGCGTACAGGTCATTGTTATCTATTTGTTCGTGTACTGAGTCACAGATATGTGCACCAATGGCTGAAAATATATGCATGCTAGCGCAGCTTAGTGGAAACATTGCTAGTGATTCATGCGGTTGGGAGTGGGAAAGAAAGAAGATAGAGAGATACATACTGCTCTGATTGACTCCTCCATACAATGATCAAAACTGTTTCAGAAAATGAAAGAACACAACAGTAGATTACATTTAAGAAAATGACTATCACTTCAGCGTCCTGCTTTTAGCTGTGTGATTGTAAGGTATTGGGTATATAAGATCAACATAAGCTCTTCTTCTTAACGTTCACGGTTTGTACACAAGACCTCCTGCTTTTCCGCCTCATCCGAGAAGGTTAGGAATCCGATCTCATTACTCAAGAAATCACAGGGTTGTGTGATATTAGATACCAGAAGTTATTGAAAATATTAGAAGCCCAATTCTAAAATCGAACCCCCCCCCCCCCCGGGAAGGTTAACCCGGTCAACAAATGTCCGCAGAAGTCGGATGTGTCGGCCTAAATGCGCAAGAACGCAGCTCTGCTGTAAACAGGCACAACGCAATCACGTCCGGAAAAAAACTCCGGATGAACGAAGAAGAAGAAGAAGAAGAAATCGAACCCAATCCCTTGTAAGCCTGAGGTGGACACATAAGCTCTCCATCAGGTCAACATAAAACCACAAGTATGGATAGTGGGCTCCTATTCCTGAACGATCTTCACAGAACGGCAAGCTACCTGCCAAGGGCATCGCACAAGGCACGAACTATGTGGCTCCAGCAATGACCCTCAGGGGTCTCCGACAGAACAGCATTTGGGGTTTTAACGACGCTGTCCTACCGCTAGGCAGATGATCTGGTCACCTGGCCACGGAACACACTCTCTCTCTCTCTCTCTCTCTCTCTCTCTCTCTCTCTTCTCTCTATCTCACTCTTCTCTCTCTCTCTCTTTCTCTCTCTCTTTCTCTCTTCTCTCTCTCTCTCTTTCTCTCTCTCTCTCTCTCTCTCTCTCTCTCTCTCTCTCTCTCTCCGCCCCCTCCTCTTCCCCGATGTACCTAAACTGACATAGTTTGACTGAGAAAACAATTCCTGTTCACTAGCAAGCGACCAGAAGCGTATATTTTGGCTTACTGATATATTACAATCGGTGGTCATGAGTTCATCGGGATAAATTTTTAAGATTGACCCGAACTCCCAGATCTACCCAGCTTAAACTGGGTTCTAGAAAGTAATTGCGACTCTTTTTATACTTACCCCTTCACCCAGCGAGTGTCGATTGGTTTATGAAATATTGTTTAGCACCACATGCCTAATGCGCCTTAAGATATGCAAAAGGTTATTTACTTGCTTATTATATATTACAAAGTGACTGCGAATTCCTCTTAATAAAAAAAAATTTTAAACTAGACATGTAGTAATAGAAACTTCAGAAACCAAGGGACGGTATCACCAAAGCTCTTATTTACTTTGACTAAAGTTACATACCACAGTTATACCCCTTTGAATTTAACCAAATGCAATTGACACTTGAGAATTTAACCAAATGCAATTGACACTGTTGAGAGAAAGACACGATTAACTCTTTTATCCTCACGCCGCTGCTATAGTTATACACCTTATCGTTATTAATAATTTAACTATTTCTTCCTCGGAGATCTTCTTTGAAACAGTAACAATGGTGATATCAAAGAAAAAGGTTACACCCAAATGTGAAATAGAGATAGAAGGGACAATTCTTCACCAAGTGGATAGTTTTAAATATCTAGAGAAATTTATTACATCAGATGGAAGATGCACAACGGAGATTAAGAGCAGAATAGGGCAAGCAAAGGCTGCATTTCAGGAAATGAAGAATATCTTACGCAATAGGTCACTATCATTGAATGTTAGTTAGTTAGTTAGTTAGTCACGGTTCCAACTTCACAGCAACGGGTCGTCCCCATTATGCTCCGTTCCTGTGCCAGTGAATATCACATAAAACGCTCCCCACTGCCCAATGTGAAAAGTGGAAAAGACAGGAGTCTCGACAAACAACAGCCCGCACAGATACACTGTGCATAATGCCGCCGCCAGAATGTCAACACAATAGTCCCCCACGAAACATCCAGTTTATCTCTGATGGAATTGGCAGTCATTTTCCCATCTGGATGTTTCCTAGATGTTCACCCACACAGTCCACGAAAATACAGTTCATCGTCGATGGCAGTGGCAGTCAACCAGAAGCCCAGCAGCCACGCATTTCTGCATAAGGCAAAAACCGGTCAACTCTGGGACATAGCCAGCTGCCATCGCTCCGAACATGCAGTCACGTTCCAAAAAAAAACTCAGGCAGATTCAAAAGCATTTCACACGAAACTCACAGCTCACAGAGTCGCGCCACGCACTCACTCAGTAGCAGGGCGACGGAACCATAGCCTCCTTAGTCGCCTCTTACGACATGCGTGGTAGGCTACAGTGTTGCTATTCTTTGCTTCCCTTATGGGCCCCGGCAACACAAGGGAGTATCATTGAATGTAAGAACGAGAGTGTTGAGGTGCTATATAGAACCTAATTTGCTATATAGCTGTGTATCTTGGAATGTAAATTTAACAATTTACGAAGAGATTGGAAGCAACAGAGATGTGGTTACTGAGACGTATGTTGCGAATTCCTTGGACTGCCAAAATAACTAGCAATGAATGCATGAAAGAGGCTAATGAAACTAGAACATTATATTCAACAATAAGAAAGAAGCAAACGGCCTGTTTTGAGCATGTGATGGAAAGAGAGGCATTGGAGAACATTGTGACAACTGGAAAGATCGAAGGGAAGAGAGGCAGAACAAGAGAAATGATGCTGGATGGGTTGATACTGTGGCATGGAGGAATATCAACGGCGGAGTTGATCCAGAAAACCAAAGACCGAGATCTGTGGAAGTCATTAACACCTACTCCAGCCGGCATGGTACTTGATGATGATGAATCTTCTTTGAACCCAGATAGTTTTTATTTAACGCTTTGTGACCAGACGGCAAAGCTTAAAAAGTGCACGGAATATTCGACGTCTATTTAAAAAAAAAAATGATTCTGCCTTGGGACCTAAAGTATTATAAGATGGCAGCAACCTTGACGAAACAATTCTGCTGATACAACTTTCTTATTTACTCTCAAACCGAAATAGTAAAGTTTGTCTGGGTGATATTCTCATTATTGTTCTATATTCAAATGTCGTGACTGAACAAGGTAGGCATGTCAAATTGGTCTATTGCTTGAGAATTTACCTAAAGAATCATTAACCTTGAGTTTTTTTTTTTTTTTTTTTAAAGCGAGATTTCGTGTGAAGATCATGTCAGTGTCAATGATAACCCATGTAGAAGACAGCCACGTATCTTGGTAAACTATGAAGACATAGATAATGCTGGAAACGTTGTTTATGTTGACAGAGGACGTAGTGCAGAGACAACAAACTCAAAAGTTGGAATAATAGTTGTATGCTGTCAGGGGTACACGTAAGTCTTTGTCAAAAACTGAAAGCAAGAACACCTATCTATTAAAACAAAAATAGACAGATTCCAATAGACAATCATCTACCATTCTTCCCTAACATAAAACGTGTGCTTGTTGTTCTTTTGCCGTTCTTTACTTACTTATATTTGTCCAACTTCTCTAGCATGATTTCAAACTGGGAGGCATCTTGACTAAAGCTTTTTATCACAGACTCCAGTTTATCTAGGAAACATAATATTTTAATATGGGTTAAATGAAGGTTAAAAATAAAGAAATAACGATACACATACACACACAAACGTATAGCACACACCCAGTACACACACACACACACACACACATACGAAAACATATACCTTCCTATAACCAATAAGGCAGAGATTTGGTGTGTGTGTGTGTGTGTGCGTGCTTGCGTGCGTGCGTGCGCGCGTGTGTGTGTGTGTGTGTGTGTGTGTGTGTGTGTGTGTGTGTGTGTGTGTTGGACAATTTCGTAACCTGGCTAATTCCAAATTCCTCCAGATATGAAACAAAAGAAAAAGCTAAAGCTGCAGCAGGATATAACAAAATGAATTGCAAACAATTAAGTATATTTAGCTCCTGCGAAAAGAAAAGACATACTAAATACAGACACTATGTTCATACCTTACACAGAATCCATACCCAGGTGAAAACAAAGTGTGAATTATCAAAAATGAGAAACAGTCAATAAATATATAATACTCTAGTGTTAAAATAAAACAATAAGTATTGTAGGACAACAAAACGTCGGCAGTGTTTTGTTGTTCTACAATACTTATTGTTTTCGCCCGTTTGTTGCCCGGGCCCATACGGGGGAGCAAAGATTAGTAACACTGTTGCCTACCATGCACGTCGTAAGAGGCGACTAAGGAGGATATGGTTCCGTCGCCCTGCTACTGAGTGAGTGCGTGGCGCGACACTGTGAGCTGTGAGTTTCGCATGGAATGCTTTTACATCTGTCCACGGTTGTTTGTAGCGTGAACTGCATGTTCGGAACGATGGCGGCCGGCTGTTGCTGGATTGACTGGTTTGCCTTTTCGGCTCCCGAGTGCATTTTTCAGGAGACCCCTGGGAGTCGCCGCTGGAGCTACGGAGTTCATGTTTTGTGCGTTGCCTTCGGCAGGTCATCCTGTGAAAAGAGACCGAGCCATACGGGATAAAACCCGGGCCAATGATCTCTTTCTGGTGACTGCCATTTCCATCGACGATGAACTGTATTTTTCGTGGAGGACTTTTGTGTTGGCATTCTGGCGGCGGCATTATGCACAGTGTACCTGTGCGGGCTGTTGGCTTGCCGATACTCCTATCTATTCCATTGTTCACATTGGGCAATGAGGAGCATTTTGTGTGATACTCACTGGCACAGGAACGGAGCAATATGGGGACGACCTGTTGCCGTGAAGTTGGAACCACGACTAACTAACTTATTGTTTTATTTTAACACTTCAGTATTATATATTTATATATTCATATATTTTTTTAATGGGAATATTCTTCAACAAGTGAATGGGTACAATTATCTCGGAACAGTCATAACATTTGATGGGAGATGCCTTGAAGAGATTAGAACAAGAATCGCCATAACGAAAGTAGCCTTTAGCAAGATGAAAACCATTCTGACCAATAAAAAGATGTCAATTGAAACGAGAATAAGATTGTTGAGGTGCTACATAGAGTCTGTTCTTTTGTGTGGATGTCAAACTTGGACAATGTGCAGTCAAGCTGAAAAACATCTATGGCTGCAGAAATGTGGTTTCTGAAGAAAATGCAAAGAATACCATGGACAGATAGAAAATCCAATGACCAAGTACTACAGGAGACAAATGAAAATCGTAAACTCATTAGAGAAATTAGACGTAGACAGTCAAAATTGTTTAGACATGTTATGAGAAGAAATGGATTGGAGAACTTATTGACAACTGGCAAGATCGAAGGGAACAGACCAAGAGGAAGATCGAGAGGAAAATACCTGGATGGCTTGGCCACATGGCATGGACAAGACAGGAACACTGAGTTGATCCACGACTCTGGTGATCGAGTGAAAAGGCGAGTCATTGTGACGAAACGCGTTTATCTGTCTTGGGTCGTCAAGTTCCCGCACTATTTTGGCGCGTCATCGGGGACTTTCCCAGCTAAAAATAGACTGAGGGAAGCCGATGGAGGACTTATTATCTAGAATCGTCTCGAAACACCGGAATTCGAGTAACCCGTGATGCTGGGTATCGCTCTAACTTCCCGTGCAGAGAGATCTAGAAACTCTAGGCGGGGAATGACGTTTTCCCGAGAAAGTATCTTTTCTCAAGAAGCACTCGCTTCTTGTGCGCATTGAGTTGGCACGAAGGGGGAAATTGGCTAAACCAGCCATTCACTTACTTTTGTTCGAAGAGAACAGACGCTGGCCTGAATGTGAGCCATTTTTGTGTTGCGTCTCACCTCAACCATGATTCGGCTGACTGTTATGAAAAGGAAGCTGAGAAGCCCTTGAACAGTTCGGAAGCTGACTGGAGAGCTGGTTTCACCATCCAGGTAGATATTTGTTTAAATCATTTAACTTTGTACGTGTGTTCCACACGCCATTGTTCTAACCTCATTACCTATGCGGATGTCCTTGCATACTAATTAGCAAATCGATCGATAACGCCGGTGACAATTAAGTGTGGGTTTGTTTACCGTGTGCTCGCGAATCAGCTGTTAGGAACGCCGTAATGTGATGTGGGCGATGTGGGTTCTAAATATATGTACTATATATTGCCAATCGTTGCATCTATTAGGTTGCTGTGTTAGAATAAAACATAGTTACTTGTGCCGGATGGAAACTTAGATTATGTCAGTCAGTTGCTGAAGCCAGAAGAACGGTTAGAAAACCAGGTAAGTTGGTAGGTGGAGATTCAGACAAAATTGTGCTTAGTTACTAAGTAAAGGAAGAACTTAGTTCTGTGCCACCAGGAATGATGTCACTATTGTGTAATAACTTAATAGTGAATTCATTGTGTGGACCAGCGGATTTCTGTGGAAAGGTAAGTGGCTTTGGTGCTATATCTATATATATATGATGTGACATTGTGTATATATATTAGGTCATAGCATGTGATACTTCCTGGGGTAATTCCGAACACCGAATAGCTGGACGCGTGATAACACTGCGTGCCGTCGCGATGTAAATATGCGTTCTGAAATCTTGTCTAAGCTATCCTGTTTCTTTCATACTGGCGCTAGTGCGAGTGAATGCTAAGGTGCTGGAAGTATGGAAGGATGCAGGAGGCTGTATGAGACTGGGGAAATATAGAATATGGGGATGTGAAAGCAAGTTATGAAAGTATGTGTTGGTAGACCAAACCAACGATGAAGTTCAGTCCAGGCCAAGGCTAAACCACTTGGGAGGACAGAACTGGAACAGTACCCTTGGAACATGTGGGGAACATGTATTCTCAAGAAGGCTTCTTGACTCTAAGGTAGAGTCTGATAAGAAGAGTTTGCTGTGGCGTGGGCAGGTGGTCCCACCAGCAAACAGGCTTGTGTACATATTGGATGTGATCATATACTATTCCTATATCCCGAGGGATGGTATATTGATCAAGTTTATGTTTCTTAATGTACATTGATGATGTTAGGAACGAGTCTAGGGACTCTTTACCTATTTGTTTAGTTCGATTAAATTAGAACAATAACAGCCTTGTATCATTACTGACGTTAGCGACGACTGGTAGATGATTAGGGATAGGTGAGACCAATGATCAGACTCGTCATTCTGATGTCTAGCTCTGTTTGACGGGCTGTTCTGTGAGGCCAGCTGACATTTGTGAACCCATGCTTGACTACTCTCCATATAGAGATAATGCTTTGGTTATATGAATAACTAACTAGCAGGACTGAGAATTGAGTAGTTTTGGTAGGATGCATGTGAACTAATGTTTGGGCCAGTGTACTCTCACCGGTCGCTCTTCCGTTTCAGGAGTTTGCCTGTTGAGGAACCAGTCAACTATAATTGTTGTTGGCTGGAAACCACTTCGTGTGACAGAGCGAAGGGTTCAGTTCTTTACTTATCACGCCAGACTCCATCACACCAGGTACCCAATGTGATTCACCATGCGTGAAGGTTGCTTCAAGACATACAACTGCCCTGAAGGTGCACGTGTGGGAAGTGATGGTTTGTGATCGTTTAAAATAGAAGATACTCTGTTTTTGCCAGGAACATTTCAGCATGTTGAGTAATCATGCTCGACAGGGAACACCGGTCCGTCTGGTTTGACGGGGGTTCTGCCTAAACGCAGAAGTAACTAATCTTCAGACACTTGAATGGTTCTTTGGACAGCTCGAGTGGCAGGTCTTGAGAAGAACTACACCAGTATGGACGTGTGTCAAGTGTAACCCGGTGGAAGGGACTAGGGATTATAGTCCAACCTGAATTGTTTCCGTAAAATAGATGTCTGATTCTATTCATGTACTGTTTCCGTATCCAGATTATCAACTGTGTTCTAGAAGGACTCAGTAACTTTTCAGTAGCCATATCTGATCCTACAAAGTGTGACTGTAAGAGACCATTGAATTGGTCAATGCCATATCGGTTCTGCAGTGGGACTGTGTTACGAGTGACAGACCATTAGATTGGTCAGTGACTATTTAGTTCATCGAAGTAACCAATACTTGGAGCCAAGTCCAGGAAGATTGTCTCCAACTGGGTAGTGTTCGAGAACTGTAGTACCAGTGACTCCGTGGGAGTGTTAGAGATGCAGTTGGTCCAGTGAAGTGTGATCCAGCAGTGACTCTATTGTTGTGGTTCCACGTTCGGGAGACGGAGTGGTCTCCAAGGTTCTAGTCATCTCACTGGAAGGAAGCCGGGTGAGTGGCGGACCGACTGGACGGGACATCTGCATCCAAACTACTTCTCAACTCGATGAAGACACCTACATCTCTAATTCTGTCTCTACTCTATCTTCTATTGGTGTAAATAGATTCTTCTATCAGGATGTTCATTTCAGTTCTATATTCTCAAGGGTAGAATAAACTTTATGTAAGTTGACTTGCTCTTTGTATAATGATTGAGTGTGGTCTCGGACGATGCCTAAGTGTTCATTGTTCAACAGGTGTAGGTAGTTAGTAGGGGTCTAGAATCTGGAGGGGTGTGTAGACGTAACTAAATAACCTGAGATCAACCACAGAGAAAAAAAGTGTATCTGCTCGTCCAACCCCTGGGGCTAGAATACACGGGAGTGCTAGAGACACCTCGGGTGTGGTTCACTCTCACTACCCAAGGTGAACCCGAAACACTCCGTTACAGTCATGACCGCCCACGCTTTCCGGCATGGCACATGATTGATTGATTATATATTTATTGGTTGTTTCTCATTTTTGAAAGTCACACGTTTCACCTGGGTATGAAGTTCAGTGTAAGGTATGTACATAGTGTCTGTCTTTAGTATGTCTTTTCTTTTTGCAGGAGCCGAATTCACGCACAACCCACCTACTTAGTGGTGAAGCGGGTGCTCTTCAATGTGTGAAAATGTATAGTACCAAGTAAGGTATTCAAGATTGACATATGGGTCTGTCAGAAATATATGACAATGAACAGGATTTAAATAATTGTAAAGTCATACTTGCAGTAAGAGTGTATGACGACGAGGAGCTCGTGTGGGAGAAGATGTCAACTAGTCATCCTATGGAATGACCGCCGTAAACATGACCACCCACGCTTACCGGCATGGCACATGATATATATATATATATATATATATATATATATATATATATATATATATATATATATATATATATATATATATGAGAAGAGAGGCGTTGGAGAACATTGTAATAACTGGAAAGATCGAGGGATGGATTGCGACGGTGGCATGGAGGAATATCAACGGCAGAGTTGATCCAGAACACCAAAGACCGAGATCTGTGGGGAGTCATGAACGCCTACGTCAGTCGGCATGGCACTTGATGATGATGATGATATATATATATATATATATATATATATATATATATATATACATTGGCACCTTGCCGTCTTGACAGACGATAGTTTGTGCTTTAAAAAGGCATAATAACTTTTAACTATGGCGGTAGCGAGTGTGACTGATAAGGCCAATTTGCGCTGTAAATGTCCGTTCACAGTGGGTGCATGTGAACACGTGGTCATTTCCACCATCATGCACCATCTTACGTCTCAAACGCTTGGTGTGTGACTTTTCTGCAATAATTTTCTCCTTTGACTTTATTCCATTTCTGATATTTGCCCTCCATGCAACACGTTCAGCGGCGACTTGCTCCCAATGTGCATTATCAATGCCTGTATCAATCATGTCCCGCTTACACACATCTTTGTATCGTAGTAGAGGCCGACCCTGAGATCTCTTACCCATCTGTAATTCACCAAAAAAGATATCCTTTGGTATTCTACCATCATCCATCCGCCTAAGATGTCCTATCCATCTAAGTCTACGAAGACTGAGCATGGAATAAACTGTCACACAACCTGATCTTTCCAATACTTCAGTATTTGTGATTTTGTCTTGCCACTTAATACCAAGAATTCTTCGCAGACACCGCATATGAAAGCTGTTTAAATTGTTCTCTTGGTGTGAGTAAGTTGTCCAGGTTTCACTGCCATAGAGAAGAGTACTAAGGACACAGGCTTGATAGACAAGGACTTTTGTTTTGGCAGTAAGCTTCCTGTTCTCCCAGACTCTTTTTCTTAACCTGTTCATTGTTGTTGCTGCCTTTCCAATCCGGATGTTGATTTCCTGATCTAGGGATAATTTGCTATTTACCACCGATCCCAGATATGTAAAATGGTCTACTATCTCTAGTTCGGCGTCGTCAATAAAGATTGATGGTACCCCATGTGCACCTTGTGACATAATCTGTGTCTTTTTTTTGCTAATTGTTAAACCAAATTCAGAACAAGCATTGGAGAATGCAGATAGTAGACATTGCAATTCTTCCTCAGAGTGGGTCGTAACTGCAGCATCATCTGCAAAAAGCAACTCTCTGATCAGTACCCTCCTAATTTTGGTCTTAGCCTTCAATCTCTGAGCATTGTAGAGGCCGCCATCTGAGCGTGAGTGAATGTATATACCACCATCCTGATCACGAAATGCATATTTCAGTAGAAGTGAAAAGTATATTCCAAAGAGGGTGGGAGCTAGTACACAACCTTGCTTAACTCCACTCTTGATTTCAAATTCTTCAGAAGTTGCACCATCAAACTTGATTATACCCTTCATGCCTGTGTGGAACGATTCCACAATGGACAGAAGAGTTGGTGGGCAGCCAATCTTCTTTAGTGCCTTGAACAGACCCTCACGACTGACCAAATCAAATGCCTTTGTGAGGTCGATGAAGGCAATAAACAGTGGTTGATTCTGTTCACGGCATTTTTCTTGCATTTGTCGCAATGAGAATATCTCTCCATAGCACAAAGCCTGGGCTAAAATATAGAGATCATGTGTTGCCCATGCAGCATGATCCCTCTCTCGGCCTGCCTAGTTCACTCCAGAGGAAAGGTAACACCCCTACATCTGGAACAAGACAAGCTGCAGAAGCTGCCGGATCAGCAAAGCAATGCTCTAACTGTCCGCCTGTCGGAGCTTCGATCCTAGACCAGTCGCCAACCAAGGCTTAGGGCCTGGTCTGCCCTGCCATGACAATTTTGTCTTTAGCTTGCATTTCCTCGCACCAGGGTAAGGCTTGTACCCTCCCAATTGCGCTCTTCCGCCCGAAGCCGTTGGCACAATGTGGGGTGTCGGGTTTGGTAAGCGCCGCCCAACGTTCGGCGCTAACAGAAACCAGGTAGTACCGTCTACTGTTATACGGTAGCTCAGTCATATCTGACTAAGACCTGATATATCTGATAAATACAAGTCATACAGATACTAAATATCTGATATATATATATATATAATATATATATATATATATATATATATATATATATATATATATATATATATATATATATATATATATATATCAGGTGCCGTCTCCACAATGGAGGTTGGCTGTAATGGATCTCCAACACTATCCGTCTCTCGCCTTGAATGTACATTCTGTAAGACTGCTGTTTGTCCATCTCTTGATGTTATCTTCCCACTTGTATCGTTGTCTACCTCGTGCTCGCTTGCCCTCAACCTTGCCTTCCAGTATGGTTTTATAAGAATATCTTGTCTTTTAACGTGGCCAAAATATTTCACTTGCCTCCTCTTTATTTATGTCATCAACTCTCTCTTTATTCCCAGTTTTTTTCTAGCACCTTTGCATTTAATCTAATAGACGCCAGTTGTTTCCAGTACAAGTTACTAATTAGTCGGATGTCCTTTCCGTCTACTCCTATATCTTGAAGGCATGTAATTAGTTGATCATGTTGTACTCTATCAAAAACTGTCTTTCAGTCTATAAAGCAAACATATATACTTTTTGAAATTCTAACATATTTTTCAACTAACATGCTCAAACAGATAATTGCTTCTCTGGTGCCGCTGTTTTTGCGGAACCCAAATTGTTCTTCAGCTACTTATCATCTATTTTATGTTGGATTCTTTCTTGTATGACCTTGAGTAGTATCTTAGTTATGTGGCTCATTAAGCTAATAGTTCTGTAATCCTCACAATCAACAGCTCTTGGCTTCTTTGGTAGTGTGATGAAAATGGATGTTTTCAAGTCCTTGGCGATGTACCCAGCATTATATATATATATATATATATATATATATATATATATATATATATATATATATATATATATATATATATATATATATATATATATATATTAGTGGCACCTTACAGCCTTGACAGACCAAAGTATGTGAATTGAAGGTAAAAGGCCAAAATTCCATCACAATGCCTGGGCAGAGCTTCAGAGAACCTATGGTGCCCGAACGACATGTTCCCATATGTAATATATATATAAACTGTCATTTACTGCCAATATAGTACCTTGCGGTGTATGGCAGAGGGGTCTTTGAGCCTGAGGAATTAAGGTCGCCTGGCTAGTGCAGTCGCCGCGAGCTGTGCAGGTTAGGATATTCTTTTTGCCCCCGACAGAAAAAAATCCGACACCTTACCGAGGGATCGAACCCGGGCCTCCCGAATGAGAGTCCGGTGTTCTAGCCTCTCGGCCAGCCGCTCCTCATATATATATATATATATATATATATATATATATATATATATATATATATATATATATATATATATATATATATATATATATATATAATTACATAATTCTATGATATTTTCAATGGATAACCGTTGGATAAGGATTTTATCATCTCTGAAAAACATACTGACCAATAAAAAGATGTCATTTGCAACGAGAAAAAGAGTGTTGAGGTGCTACTTGGAACCTGTGCTTTTGTATGGATGTGAAGCGTCGACAATGAGCAGACAAGCTGGAAAACATATGATGGTTGTGGAAATGTGGTTTTTGAGGAGAATGCAAAGAATACCATGGACAGACAGAAAAACCAATGACCAAGTCCTACAAGAAACAAATGAAAACCGTAAACTGGTTAGAGAAATTAGGCGTAGACAGTCACAGTTGTTTTGGCGACGTTATGAGACGAAATAAATTGGGGAACTTGGTGAAAACTGGCAAGATTGATGAGAAGAGAACAAGGGGAGGACAGAGAAGAAAATATATGGATTGCTTGGCCACGTTGTGTGGTCGAGACAAGAACACCAATCTGATCCACGATTCTGGTGATCGAGTGAGATGGCAAAACATGACCGCCCACGCTTACCGGCATGGCACATGATGATGATATCAGACGATCACCAGAGTGTTGGATCAAATCTGTATTCTTGTCCATTTTCGCCATGTGGCCCTTGTACAACTTTCTCACTGGTTTTTCAGTCCCTCTGTAGTATTCCTTCCATTTTTCTTATACACGATATTTCCACTGCTATTAGTTTTTCAGCTTATCTGCCTGATGTCCACGTTTCACATGCATCCAACGTTCAGGTTCTATATAGCGCTTTCACACTTTTCTTCACATTGCAATTGCCGTTTTATTGGTGTGTTTTTTATTTTGCAAAGGAAAAACTTTGCCATTGCGATTCGTGTTCTAATCTATACAAAGCATTTTAAAAAAGCACTTCCATGGCGAAGTGGTCAAGCCGTCTTATTCGAGCTCCGAAGGTTGTGAGTTCGATTCCGAACCGCGTCCTTCGGTTCATGAGTGCATTTTTTCGGAGTCTCCTCTGGGTCGTCGCTGGAACTATGGAAGTTGGTGCTTTGTGTGATGCCTTCCGCGCTGCGGAAAGAGACAGAGCCGTATGGGATAAAAACCCGGTGCAATGAAGTCGACCATGTCGACTTTTAAGCAATTTTTTTATACAAAGCAAATTGCATCATATTATGTAAATGTTGCGAGATTATTCTACTGATACACTTATTTAACCATTTCCATTGACTTGGATGTTACTGCAATATATTATACCATTTACTAGAACTCAAGAACTGCTGATAAAAGTCTTGAGACCTGTAACTGCAGTATGCACCTGAAGAGATGCAGCTAAATATGTCATTCAATAAATTGTGCAACATATTTTGTAGTTTCTGAGACTAAACTTACTGTATGTGTCTGATCCAAGGTTCGCCTGTAGCAATGTTCCAAAGTCGCGGTGCAGTGTTTGTCTGCAGATCTCAAGGCCTACAGCGTAGTTAGTCACGTTGAGAGGGAGGATGCGGGAGTCTGCCACGTGGCGAGTGATCTCTCCAGCTACTCGTGCAACAGCCGCGTGGAACTACACAATGAATGTGTGGTCAGTCAAACATTAAAGCATATTGAATGTAATATTGGAGCAAAGATTGGTACAAGAATCAGGACATCCGGGGTAGTACATGGAACTGAACGGCAAGGAAGAAATAATAGTTATATAACCATGATTATATATTAATTATATGCCATTTGAGATTTTTGGTCGCATTAAACAGCCAATAACACATGCAAAACAGACAAACAGAATCGGTATGGTCAAAGCTGTATTCCATAACACAGCAATAATTACAAACAAACAACGGATATTCTGTTCTCTACATCTTTATATCAAATACACAAATAAATGACAAATACGTAATAATTAGCAAACCATAAATGAACACAGAGTTATTAATCGAACTTAATTTTCGTGTATGTTGATGCCGAGATAGCGGGTTAAATTGACACACATAAAGTGGAATAAAGAAAGTATGCTTATCTGGGAAAATGTAAAACAAGATAGATAGAGAAAGTGTTAGGAAAGCCTCACTCCTTCAGTTACAGAAAGCTTCGCTACATATCTCCCATGAATTAAACAACAACTATCATTTCCAATAGCTCGTTTAAAGAAATTGAACAAGTATATAAGACTGAGTGAGTGAGTGAGTCAGTCAGTCAGTCAGTCAGTCCGACAGTCAGTCAGTCAGTCAGAATGTCAGTGAGCAGTCAGTGAGTGAGTGAGTGAGTCAGTCAGTCAGTCAGTCAGTCAGTCAGTCTGTCAGAATATCAATGTCAGACAAAGTGAGTGATAATAAATATATCAGACTGAGTCAATGAGCATATGTTGACCAGCAAAGTAGGATATTTTGACTTCACAGGTGCATCTACACAGAAAGATCGATAAACTGAATGAACGCCAAGCATTACAGAGTAGAAATCTTTCTGAAAATTGGGTTAGAGTATTGACAATGACAACACTGGGTTAGAGTGTTAGCAATGGAAACACTGGGTTAGAGTGTTGGCAATGAGAACATTGGGTTAGAGTATTGGCAATGAAAACATTGGGTTTGAGTGTTGGCAATGAAAACATCAAATAATATGATGTGAAGTTCTGTAACAAAGCGAACTCATACAAGATGACTTGACTCAATTTTGGTTCTTTATAAAAAATGGTTTATTCGTCTTGATGACAGTTGGACCCAACATGGCGTCCTCACAGTTCTGTCCTCGGATGTTCACTCCCCTGACAACCCACTACGTCACGACTTGAGCATCCCCCTCTCATTCCATCTCGATGCTCAATCGTGCTGTAGTCTTTTCCCACCTAACACCAATTACCCAACTACTGTTACACCTCCCTATGTTTTTCTAAAGAATTTTTCCTCTAAAGGAAAAATTCTTTACTCCCAATTCCCTTACTCTATTCCCTCTTTTTCCTTATCTCCCCCAGTTCCTCTAATCTTCCCTATACTAAGTCAATTTTGAGTAAATAATATATCTTTTAACCCTTCTCCCTGTTATATTGTCAGCTAGTAACCCACTATAAACTTCTTCTTCGTTTCTGCCTCTTCATAACTTAACACATATCAACCTCAACTTTATACAATACATCATACCACATATGGTTACCTTTTTAAACTACATACTCCTTCTTCCCTTTCTTTAGTTCTTACAGTTCCTCTAATCTCCCCAAACCACTTTATTTTAGGTAAACCAATCTATTTCCCCAAACCATATAGGAATCCACTATATATTTCTTCGTTTCTAACTCTTCATAACAAAACCTATATTAATTACATATCAACAACAATTGAATCTTTATAACTATATACAATACATCATAACACATATGGTTGAAATAACCACTCCTTCTCTTCATAAGCAATCTGCTTAAAAATTCAAACGCTGTACCTTTCTGGTACCAACTCCCCATTGTCTTCAACAACACTACCAATTCTCTACTTTCAACCAACCTGAAGAAAAAACTCACACACGATAGAAAGACAAAGAATCGGTGCGCACCGGAGATTCAAAGAAGAAGTAGAACTCTTCCACACAAAAACCACACTCAGCTAAATCACACACCTTTACCCCCTTTGTCATTTGAGACTTTATGTAATAAAGTCTAGAACAATTATATCTCCTACAGTACCACTCATTATGGTAACAGTTTACGCTTCTATCTACAGCATCAAAAATACCAACCAAGTGTCTGTATATTACAGACACTACCAATTTTATAGCTCTGAACCTTATCTCAATGTAATGTTAACCACAAAACACGTCCCGAGGACACAATTAAAAATCAAGACCTGTTCCAATACACATCACCTCACATAATATACCTCTCTTTTAATCTTGCCCCCTTACTGTCCATTTATTATGGGCACATCTACTCAAACCTCCAGTTGTCAATTTATGCCGTTATCAACAGCAACCATGTACTGCTCCTAACTGCAGTCCGTATAACACGGACCCTCAAAACCCCATGTCATTTTGTTCCCAATGTACATTTCACACTTATTATTGTACTGTTATCTACAGTATCTAATCAAACATGGATTCAATTCACGTTACCCACTTCTTCTTCTTCAATCCCGTGTCTCTTATGAAAGTATATCATGGCTCTTCTAAACCCCATGGAGGCTATGTTCAAAACTTTTCCCTCATTTACCCCACTGCTATTTTCATTCATCTCCAATCTGGCTTTCAATTCATATATTTCTAATCAATGCTCACTTAACTAAATTTCTTAACAAGGTAACTTAATACACAAAACAACTTATTAACGCTAAATAAAATCAAAACAGGACATTATACCCCCCAACTCATTTAAGGAAAAACACATTTTAACAAGATAATACATGCATTTCATCAAATCAGAAGAAATATTCTATTACTACCTATCAATATTGGTCTCTTTTACGGACCAACAGTTTGTACTCAAAAGTCTAGGAACACAATAATCCTATTCTAAACACAGACAACAACAATCATTTTACAGAACCAAATCAAGAAAAAAAACATATTATATATGAGGCATTGAAACTCAGATTCAATAAAACAAGTGTCTTCTCGCTAAAGAGAAGGTTTCCAAAAAAATAATTCACATAGAAGCAACATTGTCCTCCTATACTAACCAACGTAATACATACCTATTCACACAAGTCATGCCTATTTTGTTATAAAACAAAACAACTCAATGCCAAGCATTAATGCCAAAATACTTATATACATTTCTATATATATATATATATATATATATATATATATATATATATATATATATATATATATATATATATATATATATATATATATATATCTGTTATCTACAGATCAACATAACGCGGAACAATACTTGTTCCCCTCAACCAAAATCACCACTCAACAAATGACCGTACCTTTTTCTGTAAGTCAAACGTTGATTATCTCCCCTCACAATTTTCTATCTTCTACAAAACCAACTCCTAACACATCACAATATTTGGCATACAAATCTAACCAAGCACTGTAAGCTACAGGTCAACTCATTTCACCTATTACTATCCCAATGTTATCTCAAAGTACCAGTGGTCATCTATCCACTAATAGAACCTGTGACTTGGCACACCAATTGTTTCCCTTGGATTTATTTCAACTACTTAGTCATTACAGTTACCTACGGTATCTCCACCATGTTATCACCAGCAAAAAAACTTGTCTATTTACTATAGACCTCTCACCAATACAACTAATTCTACTTTTAAGTTTCTCGTCTATCCGACGCAATTAACTAAGGTATCACTACTTACCAACATCTCACCACGACTACTCTAAACTATCCTCAAGTCTCTCCTAGCACTTTTGCATCGTGACGATAATCAAATCGGTCACCCTTATCGGAACACGTTCTCCAACATTCATTTAACTAACCTTATTTACCTCCGTATCTTTTACTCCTCTTCCAGAACAGCAACCCACGCCACTTATAACTGACAGCAGAGCTCACTTTTCTCATTTCTCAGTATTTGGCATTCCTGCTTCGACATGTCCCTGTCAACAATACTAAACATGTTTTATGAAACATCATTCAGAATGTTAACTCTCTTTCCGCCAACCTGTCATACAACTTCCATAATTTCCGTCCAACGTCAGATATTCTAACGAAAAAACATCACAATTTTCTAATCATGTTCTTTCTATCTCTCAATTTTCGCATACTCTATGTTTCACGTTTTATCAACGTCGCTTATCAACCACTCTTCGCATATTCACACGGACAGTGATACACAACCTCGCTCTCATCTCACGACTACTCTCGGATCTCGACAACCTAACGTGTCTATACTACTACTTCAAAAAAAAAAAAAAAAAACAATTTAGACGCCAATTCAACATTCCAACAATCACTCACCACAATCTAAGCGTATCGACCTCCTCTACACACATTGACACAAGATATATCAGCGCAACTATTACATTTTATCTATGTACTTCACTTAGGCGACGTCTCCAACCCTCACTCCTTCTTCACTAATCGCGACGAATACCTGTTTGTCTAGAATTATACTCACGTACGAACTAAACGCCTCGTACATGCATGCTGTACTCCGACGAGCCACTAACATCGTAACTATCATTCTATACTTCTCCACACAACCACTTTCTCAGATTTAATCAGCTCTTCTTTCTCCGCAAGCATGACGTAATTACTTCTACAGTCTTTTACTCTTAATATTCTCACGTTCAACTGGCTATTTTACACATGATACTCAATTTCTCCTCAATCTATATCTCCTCATCAGACACTCTCGGTTCACCTGTCAACAATACTATACTTTCTTCTCCAACCAACAAGCAAAACTATCTCAGACATCACGTTATAGCTCTGAGTCGAACCATTTCTAGTACGAACCTTCATACTCTACTTTAATCGCTCTAGTTATACATCACTCAACGTGATTAACTCTCTGTATCTATCCATTCCGGACAAAGGAGTATTTTAATTTCTACCTTGTTTACTCTCCCTACATCGTAACCAAACACAAGATATCCTGTATTACGTATCCACGTAGAATATTATTTGCCGTAACTCAACAACACCATCGCCTACCCTGTACCATGTGATGCTACACCAAAAAAAAATTCATCTGCCTATTTTAGACAACTCATATATCTATATGCTCAAACCGTAATTCTTCTCATAAGCCAAAACTATTCCATTTTCCTTCCTCACCCAAGGAATTTTAACAGTTATAGGGTGTGTCCAAGTTAAATATTTCGTTGTCTCTCAATACATTAGTATGTCTTTCTCTAATTATGTCATCTTCACTATCCATTGTTAACCTGTTAAAGTACTCAGGTCTTAAGGTCATAAGGTCTTCTATTTTACTTAAGTCACTTTCTGTCGTTGAGTAAATTCCCGCTATCTGTCTAGTATTATTCTTAAATGATTTCTTTCTATTTCCTTTATTTGCGTCGGTCTGCTCACTGTTTCCTGTATACCTTACGTAACGTTTGCACTTCCCCATCTCGTCTTCAGATGACACACTGATAATAGTTCCTTCATCAGACTCATAATAATTTACTGCAGACACTTCGACCCTATTCCCATAGTCGGCTTTAGAACGTCTGACTTTCCTCTTACTTTTATTCCTCATGCTCCGATTCTGTACCACTCCTATATCTTTACCTGAAGTATTCTCTCCATAACCGGAACTCTCACACTTAATATTCCTACACCATTTAGGTATTAAATTACTGTCTATACCTGAGGAACTTGACATAGCAGTACCTCTATTAACTATCATACTACTATTTCTTTCTTCAATACTTTTCCTCTTTGGTTTCCTTTCGTCTTTGGTTCTCGTCTGTCTCTCTTTCTTAACTTCAACTGTGTCTCCTTTTTCTAATTTCACCTGAGGTGGTTCCGCGATTTCCACCGTCTTAATAGTTTGCGTTCCCTTTTCCATTTTCTTAATTGACTGTACCTGGGTTGTCTTCTCTACAGTATCCCTATGTGTCTGCGTACTATCATTTATCGTATTACTTGTCTGCGTCTGTGTCTCTCGGTCTATTCTCTTTATTAACATCGTCGTTTTATTTTCTTGTCTACTAGTCACATTGGCAATCTCCTTAGGAATAGTTGAATTTTCATTTATATGTTCAACTCTGTCTCTTACACCTGAGTTTAGATATTGTCTTTGTCTTTTTTCAAACCATTCGTCACGTCTTTTCCTAGCATTCTTGCTATAGGATGGCCATTTCCATAACTTCTTGGAAAAGTCTCTCTCAGGACCATTCTTGTATCTATAACAGCTATACCAATCTGACCTTTCACCATTATGTCTGTTCTCACCGTCTTTTACTCTATATACATCAGGTCTTGGCTCGTCATAAGCATATTGTCTTCTGTCTTTATTAAACAGTGATTGTCTCCTGTTATTCTTTCCTACTCTATTGTAGTCTACTTTAAATCTATAAGGGTCTTGTCTAATCGTTCTGTTCTTCAACGTTTCTACAAAATTTTCTACCTCATTAACTGCCTCTTTTAATTCTCCCAACCATGTACTGATACTTTGTAATTCTACATGTAGGTACTGCATATTAAATTCTTCTTCTTTATATTCCTTGGTACCTGATCGCAGCTGAAATAACTTTCAATTATTCCTGTCTCTCAACTGTTCTGTGACGTCTGCCTGTTACCATATCCTGTTGTTTCTTTTGCTGTGTGGTCTATCTTTCACTGTTTCCACTCCCGACAAAACTTGTGCTACTGAATCCTGTTCTGTCATGTTAAAATATTTATACTTGTATAAGCAAACAAACAATCAATTCTTATTAATATCTAAATTAATTAACTAAAGGATGTTATCGTCCTCTTGAAATTCAATTATTTTCTATATAATATCAAATATGTTACCCTTCTTCTTGTTGAGGTTATCTTTCCAACCGACAACGAAGTCCTTGGCGTCTATGTCTCTGTCTACTGAGTTTGAGAAACCCGGTACTCGAGTATTTGAACCAAGATCGACAAAGCGGCCTCAGTAAGGACCAAAAATGCTCAACTGGGCTCGATAGGCACGACTGTACTCCACAGGCTCGATAGGGCACGACAAAACTTCACAGGCCTCGATAGGGCACGACAAAACTTCACAGGCCTCGATAGGGCACGACAAAACTTCACAGGCCTCGATAGGGCACGACAAAACTTCACAGGCCTCGACAGGGCGCGACAAAACTTCACAGGCCTCGATAGGGCACGACAAAACTTCACAGGCCTCGATAGAGCACGACAAAACTTCACAGGCCTCGATAGGGCACGACAAAACTTCACAGGCCTCGATAGGGCACGACAAAACTTCACACAGGCCTCGATAGGGCACGACAAAAGGATCAGCCAGCGGCTCTCATATGCAGTGGAGCCCAAAGATAGTCTGACTGCGTCCACAAAAATATAGGTCAATCCATGAAAGAACGAGGTATTTATCTGCTGTCCTGATTGTTAATGGTCATTTCCATTATTTTGCCTTGATGATATAAGTTGTTCGAACTTAACATGGAAAAATTTTGAATTGTAGTTACGTAAGTCTTAAAGTTTTTGTTTCTTTTGAGTAACCTCTGAGCTTTTGGTTGGAGGCGAGTAAATCTTAAAGTCTTTAATTAACCTTTGCAACTTTGATTGAAGGCAAGGGCTCAACTTGATGGAGTTATTTGAAAATTCCTGCTCACCTGAAACAATTTTTCAGTAGCATGATGACCCAGGACCGACCTTCAGCAAGCAAAATTCTTGTTCGTTGTATCAAGCTGGCTCGACTTTCAGCAAAATTCTTTGGTTTACGTTACGTTCAACTTGCGTGTAGAATCGTGCTGAAATAACTCTGTCTCCGGACAATTGGTTTGAGCAGAACAAGGACCTTTTACATTTTGAAGCTGCCTCTTCGAGTTTCTTCAAGGTGTCGACGTAGATAGTGGTTTGTTATAACTCCCGCCGCGACAATCTCCAACTAAGCATCCTGGTTCTTTGGCACCATTTCGCTATTGTAACAAAGCGAACTCATACAAGATGACTTGACTCAATTTTGGTTCTTTATAAAAATGGTTTATTCGTCTTGATGACAGCTGGACCCAACATGGCGTCCTCACAGTTCTGTCCTCGGATGTTCACTCCCCTGACAACCCACTACGTCACGACTTGAGCATCCCCCTCTTATTCCATCTCGATGCTCAATCGTGCTGTAGTCTTTTCCCACCTAACACCAATTACCCAACTACTGTTACAGTTCCTGTAGCGGATGTGCACACATCGCTTGTTGTGAACTTGGAGAGAAGATAGAGGCTCCTCAACACATCCCCCATTGAGATAGTAGTTGTATACCAGGCCAGGAGAAAGTCCCTGTACCAGACTGACTCCAACAGACGCACATCGTGGTAGTACACCGACCACTTGAATGACAGACAATTTAAAACCTTCCAACCGATCAAAGGGTAGAATCGTTGCTAAGTAGATAAATACACAAAAAGTGAGGCAGAGAAACATAAGGAAATTTTCAGCTGATAGCAAAATGGATAGGTAGGAGATATGTGGGTAAATACGTAGGTAGGTTATGTAAGTAGAAAGATAGCTAGGTATGCTGGTAGGTAGGTAGGTAGGAAGGAAGGTAGAGAAATTTGTATTTTGATTTGGTTATCTTGCATTTTGTAGGTAAACAGAGAGAAAGAGAAGTGAGAGAGAGATAGAAATAGACGGACGGAGAGAGAGAAAGAGAGAGAGAGAGAGAGAAAGAGAGAGAGAGAGATATTAAGAGAGAGACAGACAGACAGAGAGAGAGAAAGAAAGAAAGAGAGAGATATATTGAGAGAGAGAGAGCGAGAGAGAGAGAGAGAGAGAGAGAGAGAGAGAGAGAGAGAGAGAGAGAGAGAGAGAGAGAGAGGACAAAACACTGGTACCTCGAAGTTTTTGTCCACCTGTTGCTTAACTAAGTCAAACGTCTCGTATTCAGTGTGGTAAAGTGGATACTGCGACATCTTGTATTTCTATAAATAGTAACATATTTCTTTGAAACTAAAGTAACAATTATGATTCATTTTATGTTTAATTCGCTTTATATCGAATAAATCACCAATATCTGAAAATATATAGGTCATCAACCAAATTTCTAACACAGTGTGTAATTTGTTAATTAATATGTGATGAACTACTTGACTTAAGTTAGGAAAAAGCATTTTAAATGTTTTAGTTATGAATCAACACACACACACACACACACACACACACACACACACACACACACACACACACACACACACACACACACACACATGTGTATATATAATTTAACAGCCTGTCATGAGACCTACTGTAGTTGATGTGGCTCTTCTATCCAGACCATGCCGGTGTACGTGGCCATGGAATGCCCATGTGTGTGTGTGTGTGTGTGTGTGTGTGTGTGTGTGTGAAAGAGAGAGAGAGAGAGAGAGAGAGAGAGAGAGAGAGAGAGAGAGAGAGAGAGAGAGAGAGAGAGAGAGAGAGATTAAGACGGTGGCATGGAGGAATATCACCAATAGAATTGATCCACAACACCAAGCACAGAGATCTATAGAGATACATGAGCGCCTACGCCATTTGTCAGGGCACATAATGATGATGTACTCACAGAACCGTAGCTGTATTTTATGTCAATGACTGTGATTCCGGATTTCTGTAGTAAAGGGGCATAATCGGTGCCCGAGCCAGGATTGTGGACTCTGGAGAAAGTGAAGGGAAATATTTGTGTCATAGAAAAGATCATATGTGTACGCATTAATATCAGTTAAACAAACTGGGTGATATTTTAAAGGCATTATTTGATTATGTAAAATCTACTTTGTCCCACCATCGCCACTTCTCCAGCCATTAATGGTTCATGTTTGACTGACCAACCACACTGTCTGTGTCGAGGATTAAGTACACATGTGGTCGCAATATAGTGTCAGAGCGGACTTTAAAGTATAGATGTTTGTCTTGAACAGTCGATGACATGAGGACATGTTAACATTGTGACATCGATATACGTTGACACTGTGACATTGAGATAGATTAATAATGTGACATAGAGACATGTCGGATTTTTGACATGGAGACATTTTGGCATTGCTATATGGAAGCATTTTGAATATATAACATAGAGACACGTTGCAATTGTAACAATGAGACATGCTGAAACTGTGACAAGGAGATATGTTGACACTATGACATGGAGACATACTGAAAAAGTCACTTAGAGACATGTTGAATCTATGATATAGAGCCATATCAAAATTGTGACATTGAAACATGCTCAGTGATAAGACGATATGTTAACACAGTAACATGGAAACATGCTGAAATTTTGACATTGACTCATGCTGACACTATGCCATTTTTAAATTTTGACACTTTATCGTGGTGACATGTTGACATTCTGACAAGTAGACATGTTGACACTGTGACATTGAGACATGTTGACATTCTGTCAAGGAGACATGTTGACACTGTGACATTGAGACATGTTGACACTGTGACATTGAGGTATGTTACCACTGTGACAATGCGACATGATGAAATTGTGACATTGAGACATGACGACACTGTGACATGAGGATGTGCTAACATTATGACATTGAAACTTGGTTAATATATGATGTGGAGACATACTGAAATGGTGATATAGAGACATGTTGAAACTTTGACATGGAGACATGCTGACAAGTGATTTTAAGACACACATATATATACATATATTATATTGTGATATAAATACATGTACAATTTGTGACAAAAAAACACATTCAAACTGTGACGTGTAGAAACATCTGTGTAGCCATAATTGACCATGCGCGAGGCAGTAACTGATTGCCTGTCAAACAAAAAAGTGGTCCTGACCAAACAGAAATTCATAGCAGAAAATTGGAAGTAGGGGAGTGTCACAATAATGCTTTTAAAATTGTTAAAATGTTAGCAGATATATTGTATTATATATCAAATTAAAGAGGATTGCACAAGAAATATGACAGCGTTAATAATTAATTGATAGGTTAGAAATATTATGACAATAATGAGAGGTTTAATAATAACAATTTAAATTAAAGAGGTAAAAACTATTTCTAAAAAATTCACTTACCAAGGCTGTATTTATAATCCTCTTATGTTTATGCTGTTTAATTTACTGAATAATGTTACATACCCCATTTGTGTTCAAGAATATCACAAGAACTGCTCCATAACACCAATAAAACACAATTAAAACATAATATTTTGAAGCAAAAATTTTTCACACAAAATGGGAAATGTCAGTAACACACCACTCAGATTTTACTGAGAAGAAGAATATAAACACTATTTTCTATTTACTTATAATTATTATTCTTTTAAATTTAATTATTTAAATACTCCTTAAATACTTTGTGATAGACAAAACAAATTTAGGGGCATAAATGTGGCCCATTAGGGCATTCATAATTCGATATGTGCCAACATATTATGACATATTATGACGAACTTTCGCTTTTAGTGTTGTTTTCAATACTACGAAAGAGTCTAACTGACTACTGAATACTGAACGTGGTATGAGTTTTAGAATCTTTCACAAAGTCCTTTAAATCCCAATAAATATAATACAAAATTGTTTAAAACGGTAATTTTATTAAAATATATGAGGCCCAGAACCAGAAGGTGTTGTCATTTTGAAGTTCAAATCACAACAAACACGTTTACTATCTAAAAAAAAATATGGATGCTAACTACCCGTTTCACACTGCGAAATCTTTCTGCCTCAATTTTAAGTTACCGAAGTTAACTAAACATTGCGGAAACATAAGAACAGGAACAAATAAATCACTGTTTATACTGAGACATCCTTCTGGCACACGGGTGCCAAAATTGTTCCACTGTGACAGTAGACTGGCATACGACAGAGAATCAGCTCTAGGGACAAAGATGTCGATGATTACAATGTACCTGAACTTAAAGAAGAACAGGGTACGACACATATGACGAAAGCTTCTATGAGTTTGACTTAAAAAGATATTTATGGCAAACTATGACATGGAAGAAGATCTTCTGGTGGCCAAAAAAACTGCTTCAAGGACACCCTTAAGACTCCTCTTAAGACATCTGACGTCAACACGGACACTTGAGAGGGTGCTGGCCAACACCCATCTGGTGACGTAAAATTATTCATCAAGGTGGAGGGTGGCAAGGTCGAATGTGTAAAATTCAGCGTTCTTAAGCATCTGGTCTGCTGATGCCGAGGTAAGGGGTTAAAACCCTACACCGGACAGTTATACTAAATGTTGACTTCTCGTCCTTGACTTGGGGACGTACATTACAAGTACCTTTATGTCGTAGTGAGTTCGCCTGATGACGAAGTACACGGGTAGTAGGGGAGCTAGTCCACAAGCACAATTCAGTTCAGTGCTGCTATAAATAGTGTGTATGGACTACGCTTGAGTTCAAAGCGTGCGAGCGCAAATAACAAACAAACAATTCATCAAGGTGCGGAAATTTTGATCCAGCAAGCACTAGCAAACAGACGGAGACAATCCAGAACACAACTATTGTGACTGTCATCTACTGTCCACATTACCCAAAAACATCCCGAGCTCGTATCGGTCTCATCAGCCTCCTACATGCACATAATTATTGAATCTCGTTGGATGATGAGTGGTTTTCATCATTTCTGATATATGAACAACACACTACTAGTACAGAGCACAAAGCAACTTGTACTGGTAAATATAAGCCATGGTTGTTAGCGCGCTTGCCTGGTATCCGGGTTCAATCCCCAGCAGTGCCAGGACATTGTCCGACCTGTATGGATCTGTGTTTGACCCAGCCCCGTAAACTGGATGGAGGTTAATTTTCAGGGAATCGTCCAGGAAAGAAATCTGGCGAGAAAGGGAATGGCCGCACTATATCGTGGCTTAAGAACATGTGTAGACCTAACGTTTCACATCACATTAGCTATAGTACCGGCATGAGAATATCTCCACCGTAATTTTATAAAGATAAAATATGAAGGAGCTCGCTTGCATGCCCTTATAGCACATTGAGAGAGATAGCAGAAGGTTCATATGTTCTTCATCAAACTGTGTTCTATGAGTGTTGTGGTAAGTTTCGCTATCTCGATTATTACATGAGAATCACGTTGTGATATTCAATTTATCCGACTGGGAGAACTCTCGAATCATATAGCCACGGAAATAATCATACTTCAAAGTGGGGTAGAGGTCAGGACCAAAAACCACAGACAAGTAGTGCTGGCACTAGCCACGCCATCACCAAGACTTCAAAGTTTGTTTCAGTAGATTTTTAAACAAAAGTAAAATCAATATACGTTGGAGAGATTCTATGGAGTATTAATATACCTAGGAACCATCGATTTGTAGTCCGAGAAATTCCAAGGCTGGTTATATAACCAAGTATCATACACGGTGGATCGGCCAGCTTGGCTCTCCTCAGGATTTGGATTCTTCACCTATCAATGTAGGGCGAGATATTACTTGTTATATATCTATTGCATTATTTATTGGAAGTTGATCACACACACACACACATACACAGGCAGAGGGGGAGAGAGAGAGAGAAAGAGAGAGAGAGGAGAGAGAGAGAGAGAGAGAGAGAGAGAGAGAGAGAGAGGAGAGAGAGAGGGGGAGTGAGGGAGAGAGAGAGAGAGAAAGAGGAGAATTCGTCTATACTCCCGTGTTTTGTTGAAATCCGCTTGCTTTGACAATAAAACGACAATCAATGATTCATTAAAATTAACTGTTTGGTGTGTCCTTTTCAAATCATCAGTTCATGCTTTCCAATTGTTCTGTGAACTGAATTTTGCGACACATATTTCCATCCATTATTTCATCTATCTATCATGTCATCCATCCATCCATTCATCCATTCATCCATAGATCCATGCTCACTCCATCCATGCTTCTATCCAATCGTCCTTCCATCCTGCCATGCATTCATGTCATGCATGCATGCATCCGTCCATCCGTGCTTGCGTGCGTGCCTGCCGTCCTGCCAGCATGCAGAAAGACATACATCCATCCATCCACCCACCGATCGATCCATCCATTTATCCATCCACACATCCATCCATCCATCCATCCATCCATCCATCCATCCAGACAAACAGACAGACAGACGCGCGCGCTAGGATCGTATTATGACGTTTATAAGTTTATCATGTATAATATATAGGCAATACAAACTCATAAGTGCGTCAATATTATTTCGTGACTATTGGAATGTATAGAGAATACGGAGATGCATCGAGTACTGAGTTGCACCAGAAATACGCCCACAATGACAGTGAAGTACGTACCTTGACTTCTTCAAATACATTGACATATAGAGCAGCCTTATCTTATCGCAACACACACACACACACCTGTCCTAAATATAGGCTTCCATCGTTCATGTTTATCCCCCACGCTGTTTGTCATGTGTTCGAATTCCCTTCGAGGTGGGGATTCTTTCCCCATTGATTTTCTCATCTCAATTCAAAGCCACTTAACATCGACAATAGGACATTTTCTGGATGGTGAAGGCTACCGACGTGATATTGACCACATCATCCCCATAGACTGCGGGGTAGTTGATATACAAATTACGCCTATGACGTGAAAAGGGATTACTTTACCGTAAATAAAACAGGTTTAGAATTGTGAGAAACATGCTTACTTTCAGTGCTGCCTCATGCACAACATTGTACATCAGGGGCGTCCCAGACACATCCAAAGTATCATTACCTGGTGGAAACACAGAGCTTGCATATACCATAAATATGATTGTAGTAACTGTCAACAACAAAAACTGTCATTTACTGCCAGTATAGTACCTTGCAGTATATGGCAGAGGGGTCTTTGAGCCTGAGGAATTAAGGCCGCCTGGCTAGTGCGGTCGCCACGAACTGTGTGTGCAGGTTAGGATTTTCTTTTTGCCCCCGACAGAAAAATATCCCATACCTTACCGAGGGATCAAACCCGGGTCTCCCGAATGAGAGTCCGGCATTCTAGCCACTCGCCAGCCGCTCCTCAATTGTAGTAACGACACCAGAAAATGACAACAGTATTGTTATTATTATTATTATTCTTATTTCCTTTTTTTATTTAATACTCACCAAGCCATATTTAAGTGCTCTCTAAACCAGTCTATAGGTGGCAAGAAACTTGATGATGCTGATGATAAAAATGACAGTGATGACTACGTGAGTGCTTATAATGACGATGGTTCCAGTTCTAACCAGACAAGTGGCAGGATTTTAGTTGTCGAGCAATAAGAATCTAGAGTCGACAAAACCTCATTCAGAAGAAAACATATCACCGCAACCGCCATACGCCCATCAGATGACAGAGGCAGGACATCTTCAGCAACAGACAAGTAATCGTCTGCAAAGATGGATAAACTAATAAAGAAAATAGATTAAGCAACATAATACCACCAAGGCGACAGTCTGTTGGACGACGTCTCAGCCGAAGCTTCATAAAGTGGGAGTGCTGGATAAGATTCACGATTTTTAGTAATTACCTGAGATAAAAGGCTGCGAGGGCCCAACTGACCATATGGTCTCATTACCTCGTGACCTGGAATATGTGAAGGTGTATCACTTCCCACCCCAAAGGCAATTTCTGTTATTTGACTACCTTTACATTTAACTGTATGTAACAGTTACTTTGACGGTTTTAACATTTCTCTCTCTGTATTTTATTGTTACTAAATTTATTTGCCTGTGGTGTTAAGTTAGTTGCATGTCCTTTAACGGACGAAGCAGTCAATCCCAGCATTGTCTTTGACTGAGTTGAGCTTAGCTGAGCTAACATCACTGCACTTGGGACACACGCGCTACGTCCCCTCATTCAACAGCCAGCGAACAGTTACACTACTAATCGTTTCAACTGCCATTTGATTGAAAGTTCTCTTTTTCTTCCCTCTCAGTTTTGAGATTCGTCCAGAGCCCCTGCCGATCCTCCGCCATATCATTCTTTCCACCGCTTTCTTCAACTGGTCCAACAGGGGCTCGACCATCTCTCCCTTGTCCATAGGTAATATATGTTCATTTCCCCACACTCCCGCATGTCCAGAGCAGAAAGTCGATACAATTCCCACAATCTGTGACTTCTGAATCGAGGCAATTCATTCTACACGAAACATTCCTTTCTCCACCTTAATAAGAATACTCCGTAATGAATACAATGTGTGTTGCAGCAGTCGCCTCTAACCATCAGAAAGCTGCTATTACTGCTTCCACCTCTATTTTCATGCTGGAGGTCGTAGTCTCAGTTGCCAGACTGTCCTTTTCCAAGCATCGTCCATTAGTCTACGTAATGAAACCCCAACCTGTTTCTCCCCACTGACCTATCGGTTTAGATCACTATGTTACCTTGATGTGTGTTGCTCTAGATCAGTTATTGCACCTCAAACTCTCTGCGGCCCGATGCCCATTCTTTGCACTGACAAACCATTGTTACCATTACCTTGTGTCAGCGACATGTCTTCAGGGACTATAACCCACTTTTTTCCATGATTGGTGGTCTCTATTTCAACACCTGGCTAATAGATATTTCTGCCTGTGCCATCCATGACTTGTCTCCTCTCAGTCTATGACCTTTGACCATATCCATGGCTTCATGCAGGGGGTGATCCCTATCTGCAGCAACTCTCAGGTACCATTTGGCTTGAATAACCATGTGCCTGTCCGAAATTGTTGGCAGTGCAATCCAATCCAATCCAATTTTTGGTACGAGTACCCCCTTTCAGCCTTCGAGTTTTCGACTTCGCTATGAAGGGGTGTTTATGGTGTAGCTTGTAGTTTGTCTTTTCGAACGACTAGTAGTATGACTCTTCGCTGGCTGTTGAATGAGGGGACGGAGCACATATGGGAATGTCCTGAGTGCAGTGATGTCGGTTCTTAACTCAACTCAACTCAACTCAACTTTCATACTTTGGGCTGCTTGTTGTCAGCTTCCGGGCTTCTGATGGGTTGATTGCGTTCGTTACTATCTTGGTGAGGTTTTTCATGTCTGGACAGAGTCGCGCACTTGTTGGGGCTTGCAGTAGTTGTGTGCCCACGCCGTCATATGGTGCTGTTTCCTTCAGGGAGCTTTACCTCTCGTTCTCTATGCTCCAGTAATTGTGATCCTTTGGGCGTCGGCTTGGTCTTCCTTGATTTCGTGTGTTGTGGGCGGTTCGCCAGTTCGATCTTGGTGGGGAGCGATATCGTACTTCCTCTGTTGCTTCTTCTTCTGTCTGTGTTCTTGCATCTTCTGGTTCGGGTGTGGCTGTCTGGGTCTTGAGCAGTGCTAATATCTCTTGTAGAGTATCTTATGTCCTTTCTTTCACATATTGTACTTTTGATAGCTGTTCTTCAGTCTCAGCCTTTATAGCAGCCATTCGAGCGACATCCTGCTCAATCTTCTGCTGAACTTGCTTCGTTTCGTCCAGGATGCGCTGAGCGGCTGTTATCCAGGTCTCTTGCGTCTTTTCTTTTTCTTCCTCCATGTTGTTGAGCATTGATAGCAGGTCCTTCAGTTGGCCTTCCAGTTGCGCTTTGTCGCATTTTGTGAGTCGATTGGTGGCCTCGTATTGCCTCCTAGCCTCTTTATAGGGTAGGTTAGTTTTGATGGCAATCTTCATGACTTCCTTGCTGTCTTGGTGGCAGGGACAGCCGAGGTACCTGGCGCCATGGTTGCCAAGGCAGTTGGCGCATTTTCTGTTAGTGTTAGGCCTCCTGAAGTCCTTGTCAATCTTTGCATGCTGGCACTGACTGTATGGATGACGTCCAGAGCACTATCTGCATACCTCCACCTCACTCTTGCAGGTGGCACGGGTGTGCCAAAACTGCTGGCACTTAGAGCACTGCAGCACTCTCGGTATGTAGTGCTCTGGAACTTGGTCTCTCCTGCCCATCTGATGAATTGAGGGATCACTCGGTCCTCCGATGTTGCTATGACGACTGTGGAGGGGATGTTGTTCTTTCCTATGATCCTCTCCGCACTGGTGATCTTGAGTTTGTGGTTCTCCCTTGTCAGCATCTCCCTGATCTGGTCGTTGGTGAGATGGGTCTTGGCTCGTTTAATGACCCATCGTTTCATCATGCTGTGTCGGGTGGCTTCCAATAAGATGCCGTGGTGAAGCTTGATGTCGGCCTCCTCTCTTTGTGCTAATTTCTGCATAAGTGCTGTGGTCTTTGGGTTTTTGTTAATAGAGACCACTACTCCATCAGGTGACTACTCCATCAGGTGTCTTGCGCAGCTGGTAGATGCTGTTTCTTCCGAGCTCGTTTTCCAGCAGCTTGATTATCTTGTTTGTTGGTAGCTCCGACAGGTTGGCTTCTCCCACGCTTTTCTGTTTTGGCAGAATTTTGCCGGTGAAGTCCTCCATTGTTGTTGTTGTTTCTTCCTGTGTAGAGGTCTCTGGTAAATTGGGCTGCTTCATCTTGGCGCTGTTAAAAAGTTCACGGCTGTTGCTGTTGAAAACTTCACGGCTGCTGCTGTTTTCAGTTAAAGTTGTAGTCTCTGGTGTCGGTTGATCTACGGTAGCGACATCATTTGATATAGAAGTTTGAATAACCTTTGCGGTTGTTTCACGTTCTGGTGTTTTACTGCAGCTGGCTGTCAAATTTTCCTCTTGTGTCTTCTTGATTGTGTTGGCGGCTTCCACGCTGCTCAATTTGAAATTCGGATGTCTTCTGGCGTTAGCCTTGCCACGTGCCATTTTCTGACACGTGTCCGGCTTGAAGCGATTAGGCGTCTTGCCCTCGATAACGCGTCGAGTCGACTGTGGTGTGGATGTGGCAGTGCAAGAATATGCCTCATACATATAACTGGGTGTCCTTTGTGCACCCTAGATTTACCCACATGGCCGCATTCTGTATGCGCTCCAGCCGTTCAAGCTGGCTCTTTGATACTGTCAGCAGCCCAAACCATAATGAAGGATTGAAATTATTAACTGCTAAAAGGGCATGTAAAGCATCCTCTGGCCTATCCTGGTTGCTGATATCACCCTTAATGCATTAAATCCCTTTTCAGTCTTCACCAACCAAAACCTTCACGTCAAGATATACATCTGTCGAAGGTTATTCCCAAGTACTTCAATTTACTCTCTCTACTGAGTGGACGTTCATTCAATGTAATACATGGGACACCTGCTTAACGATCCTGTCATCCAAGGAATACAACTGATGTCGTGTCTAGATTTATCACGGCTCCCGAGTCCATGCACCACTCTGCAACCCTGTTTACTGCCGACTGTAAGTCTTTAGCCTTTCTTTCCCTTTCTCTTCCCCGTCTGTACACTAGCACATCATCTGCGAATGTCAGTCGAGATTCTACTAATTACTGGTGTATCAATAGCTGCGACTCTGTTGGTGTATTGTGGCAGCCCATGTGTCATAGTACAGGGTTAACCTTTGACTACACATCAATAAGAGCATCGAGATATGAATAGCACAATTAACATTTGACAGCACAGATCATCGTGACATGACTGCGAATATGTAAACATTTACTGTCACCTTACCAGTTACAGCGCTGTCTATGTTTATATAGGCCACTGCTCTTTCTCGCAGGATAGACACATATTGCTGAAACATAAATACAGTAAACCTTAGATTAACCGTCACTTGTTTAACCGGCAGATTCTGTTAACCGTCATCGTTTAATAAACAAAATGAAGAGATACAACATAAAGGTCGTAATTTTCAATGTCGCCACTGCCTGGGCTGCTGGTCTGACCTTACAGTGTCTAAACTAAAGATTGGGTGGAATAAACTCTTGCCAGAATTTATTGAAGAAACTGAAGGTATTGAGACTGTTAGAGTAGAACTCATTCATTCACTCATTCAGTAGCATTTCCTTTGCATAATCTCGCTCCCAAAACAACCTTACGGAAAACCTCTCAATCCTAGCAATATTGCCCGCGACCGATACACCAATCTGGAGATCATCTGCCACACCCTGCACCCATCTTCTCTTTGGCCTTCCTCTTCCTCTCTTCCCAGGCATATACTCCCATTTATTGTTCTCTCCAAACTTTCGTGACGTTTCAAATATTTCAATTTTCTTTGTTTTATCGTCTTTAATACCGACCTTCCTCAATATTCAGCTCTTGAACTTATCTATGAGGCGGTTTAAAAGAAGCAGTTTTATCCACCAGGCCAAACGACTCTGCAGAGAAACCACCGATCTACCCAGAGTTGGTATCCCATTGAAAATTATTCCAGAGCGAATTCCAAGGAAAGATAAACATAGACCATCATTACAAATCCAGACAAAAGTGAGAGGAAAATTTGACAGGGAAGAACAGAACAGTGTGCAGCTCAGAAGAGCCACTCTGAGCTTCCTTGATGAAGAATACCCACAGGACCTCTGGATCCGAGTCTACACAGATGGGTCAGCACAAAATGCTGTTCGAAATTGAGGAGAAGGAGTGTACATAGAATACCCAAATAATACTAGGGACACGGCCAGAGTACCAACAGGAAAGTGCTGCCATAACTATGATGCTGAAATTGAGGCATTCAAGATAGCAGAAAGAAATTACTAAATACCAGCCATGGTAAACAACCCGTGGTGCTATTGACAGATGCAAAATCAGTACTCGAGGCGCTCCTGTCTGGGACAATTCCAGTTCTAAGGACACTACTTTCTGAACTTAGCAGTCAGCATAAAGTCACCATACAGTGGATACCATCCCATTGTGGAATATCTGGAAACGGCAGAGCCTGAATGATTGGCTAAGGAAGGAGCAAAAGACGAACAACCTGATGTGCCCGTTACATACCACCAAAAGAAAAGAATGATCAAATCTGTCAGAAAGCCACTAAAACCTGCTCAATACGAGTACCACATTATGGACAGACCAGAACAAATAATTATTCTGCGCCTCAGAACAGGACACAATAGATTACTCAACCACATGTATACAAAATTCAAGATTGGTGAATCAGCCATGTGCACATGTGGATTGGCGTCGCAGACAGCAGAGCACATACTCCAAGACTGCCCAAAATATAACATATCTAGGCAAACCTTCCGGCCTAGAGAGACGACAGTGGAAGATAAACTTTATGGACCCCTGAGTGAACTAAAAAAGACAGTTAAATTCATACAAGAGACAACAATGCAGGTATATACATATTTTAAGTGAAGAAAAGAAGAAGAAGCTCTTGAAGTATGGATGCATTTTGATCTTTTCTTTATCCAAGAAATTCTTAGAACGCATCTATAACATTTATATTCAAAGGCATTTATGCACTGTTCAGCTTGATTAGTAAGTGTCCAGGTCTCACAGGCGTTTTTTGCATTGGGAAAAATGTATGCTCTTAAAAATCTACTTTGTGTAGTTAATCTTGCTAAGACATCAACAACAGTTGAAAAATGTTGGTGTTGACTGCAATGTCATGTAAAAAAGGAAATGAGGGGAAAAAAAACTACTAGAAGTAGTGCGTATAGACTACACTTGAGTTCAAATGCAAAAATAAATATATGATTTGTGGACAATTGATTGATTGATTGATTGATTGATTGATTTAGGAATCGACATCACAGTATTCGGGGCATTCCCATAAGCGCTCCGTCCCCATCCTCAGCAGCCAGTGAAGAGTTTCAACACCAATAGTACCAGTAGCAATCTGATTATATGTCCGTCTCGCCTTTCCTCTGAGCGTTGAGCGTCGGCCAGATCCCTTCGTCACTCCTCGCTGTCTCATTCTTGCCAGACCATGGTAATCCATTTGCTCCTCCGAGGTGTACACATGCTCCCACAACGCTGCAACCACGACTGCCTTGTCATGTATCAATACTCCACCAAGTTCTGCAGAGCCAGCCAATCTGTGCGCCTGTTCATTTCCCAGCACACCGGCATGCCCCGGAGAAAAGATCCAGGCGATGCTTGTCACCCGTGACCTTCGAATCGAAGCAAGCCACTCCGCACGAAGCCTGCCCGTCCTCACCCTCGTCAGCATGCTTTCTGAGTCATTTACAATCACGATGTGTGTGTGTCGTATTCTCCATCCAGCGGAGAGTCGCAGTGACTGCCTCCACCTCCATTCTTAAGCTGGATCCAGGCTCTCCTGCACCAAACGTCGACCATTAGCTTTGGCTATGAACCCCCAGCCACTTCTCTCACCTCTTGACACCGAACCATCTGTGTAGATAATAACATCACCTGAGTGAGCATTGTCCTGAATTAGTTGCTGTATTTCCACTTCCGTGGCCCCTGCTGGCCATTCCCTGCACTCCCGGCTTAATTTGTGGACAAATAAGAAATGACACTGTCTGTAGACTGATAAATATTATTATAAGGTGGCTACAACAGTAAAATGTCTAGCTCTCCAGCACAAGGAAGAACAGGATGAATTTGATAACACTGAAGATATCCTACAAGGATTCTTCACGTCCAGAGTTACACTCCTAGGGCAAAAGCCAAATCTCGTCAACGACGCTTGCCACATGTACGGGCCAGACGATAATCAAGACAGTTGCCTTGTCCTTCAGTGTATAGACAGGACAAGTCCAGAGAGGACATAGCCCATGAAAGGCTGGTTAACCCGAGCAAAAATAATATGTCCAAATATCTTGCAACACGTTTTAAAAATATGATGCTGGCTACAAAGACAGTAGATAATACTACACATCAAAAACTGCAGCAGGATCAGTCATACCCAGTAACAGCCTTGAATTGTCCAGATGTGTTCACTTGTTTACGTTTCATTTGTTTATTTTTCTTGTTACTTTGCTTTGTTCAAATTATATTGCCTTCTTTATCCTCCCTCCCTCCTCTCTCTCTCTCTCTCTCTCTCTCTCTCTCTCTCTCTCTCTCGCTCTCTCTCTCTCTCTCTCTATCTCTCTCTCTCTCTCATTCATTCATTCACTCTTTCATAAGTATATTTCCTTTTCGTTATGGATTACATTATTTGCTAATTAATAACATAATTTTATATGTCATTATTACATCTTGTCAATACATACATATAAGTGTATGAATTCTGCAGTATGTACATGACGAGATGCAGGGAAATATGCCCGACAATAAATGGTGCAATCTATTGTTTGTGTCTTCGTTATTCAAATACATTTAAGTGTTTGAAATAATTAATTGAACAAAGATCATTAAGTCACGGGTGCAATATTAACAAGCATGACAGCAAGAGATTAATCTTATTTGCACATAGACAGTGTAAGTCAGGTCTTAGTCAGATATGACTGAGCTACCGTATGACAGTAGAAGGTACTATTGCTTTCTGTCAGCGCCGAATGTTGGGCGGCGCTTACCAAACCCGACACCCCACATTGTGCCAACGGCTTCGGGCGGAAGAGCGCAATTGGGAGGGTACTAGCCTTATCCTGGTGCGAGGAAATGCAACCCAAAGACAAAATAAGTCATGGCAGGGCAGACCAGGCCCTAAGCCTTGGTTGGCAGCTGGTCTAGGATCGAAGCTCCGACAGGCGGACAGTTAGAGCATTGCTTTGCTGATCCGGCAGCTTCTGCAGCTTGTCTTGTTCCAGATTATAGGTGTCAACTTTCCTCTGGAGTGAACTAGGCAGGCCGAGAGAGGGATCATGCTGCATGGGCAACACATGGTTTCTTTATTTTAGCCCAGGCTTTGTGCTATGGAGAGGCAATAACTCCATCCCTACGTTCTATGAGCAGCTAGACTCTGCGATCAAGGCAGTTCCAACATCCGACTACATTTATATGCTCGGTGATTTCAATGCTCGTGTTGGCAAGGACTCGAGTTCATGGCCAGTGTGCCTTGGAAAATACAACATCGGTCGCATGAATGATAATGGCAAAAGGCTGCTGGAGCATTGCACCAGTAATGACCTATGTATTACAAACTCCTTTTTTAAAACAAAAGAGATGCATAAGGTCACATGGAAACATCCAAGATCCGCCATTGGCATCAGCTGGACTTCATTATCACACGGAGACAATATCTGAACCATACATTATTAACTCGAAGTTACCACAGTGCTGATTGTGATACAGATCATTCTTTGGTTGTTGCAAGGGTTAGACTGAGACCAAAGAGAATCTACACAGCTAAACACAAGTCTAGCCCCAGGATTAATATTACTAACACTCACGATCCTGGAAAGTGCTTTGAATTTCAACAGCAACTTGAAGACGCTTTCAATGATACATCAAAAAATTGTATAGTAAATGATAAATGGAGTAAACGTAAGGAAACTATTTATAAAACAGAGGTAGGGGTTTACGGCACTGTGGATCATAAGAGGCAGGACTGGTTTGCGGCAAACAGACATATACTGCAGCCCTTGATTGATAAAAAGAAGATAGCTCTCTTAAGAAACAAGGAAAGACCAACGCGTAACACTCTGAGTGAGCTGAAGCAAGCGAGGAAGGATGTACAAAAGGCTGCCAGGCAGTGTGCGAATGACTATTGGATCAAGTTATGTGAGTCCATTCAAATCGCAAGTGATAAGGGAAACATCAGAAGCATGTATGAAGGGATAAAGAAAGTGTGGTCCAGTGATCAAAAGAAGTGCACCGCTGAAAACCTTGACTTGAGAAATCATCACTGATAAAAAACAGCAGATGGATAGATGGGTCGAGCACTATTTAGAGCTTTACTCAAGTGAGACCAAGCTAGCGGATAATGCCCTCAACGCCATAGAGGCCCTGCCAACTCTTGACCACCTGGACACACTTCCCACTAAAACAGAAGTTAAGTGTGCTATAAATGAGCTTGCATCTGGCAAGGCTCCAGGTAAGGATGGGATTCCAATAGAGGTAATCAGGAGTGGTCAAGACACACTCGCTCTACAGATCCACCAGCTAATAGAGCTATGCTGGCGAGGACAAGTCCCACAGGATTTCAAAGATTCAAACATCATAACGCTGTACAAGAACAAGAGAGATCGGAGCGATTGTAACAACTATAGGAGTATCTCACTTCTGTGTATTGTTGGGAAAGTATTTGCCAGAATTGTCCTGCACAGACTTCAAGTCCTGAGTCTACCCCGAATCACAGTGCGGCTTCCGTCAGAACCGGTCTACCATTGATATGATATTCTCATTGCGACAGATGCAAGAAAAATGCCGGGAACAAAATCAGCCACTGTTTATTGCCTTCATCGATCTCACAAAGGCATTCGATTTGGTCAGTCGTGAGGGTCTGTTCAAAGCACTAAAGAAGATTGGCTGCCCACCAACTCTTCTGTCCATTGTGGAATCGTTCCACACAGGCATGAAAGGTATAATCAAGTTTGATGGCTCAACTTCAGAAGAGTTTGAAATCAAGAGTGGAGTTAAGCAAGGTTGTGTACTACCCCCCACCCTCTTTGGGATATACTTTTCACTTCTACTGAAATATGCCTTTCGTGATCAGGATGACGGTATATACATTCACTCACGCTCAGATGGTGGCCTCTATAATGCTCAGAGATTGAAGGCCAAGACCACAATTAGGAGGGTACTAATCAGAGAGTTGCTTCTTGCGGATGATGCTGCGATTACGACTCACTCTGAGGAAGAATTACAACATCTACTATATGCATTCTCCAATGCTTGTTTTGAATTTGGTTTAACAATTAACAAAAAGAAGACACAGATTATGTCACAAGGTGCACATGGTGTACCATCAATCTTTATTGACGACCGAACTGGAGATTGTAGACCATTTTACATATCTAGGATCAGAGGTAAATAGCAAATTATCCCTCGATCAGGAAATCAACATCAGGATTGGCAAGGCAGCAACAACATTGAACATGTTAGCAAAAAGAGTCTGGGAGAACAGGAAGTTTACTGCCAAAACAAAAGTTCTCGTCTACCAAGCCTGTGTCCTTAGTACTCTTCTTTATGGCAGTGAAACCTGGACAACTTACTCACGCCAAGAGAAACATTTAAACAGCTTTCATATGCGGTGTCTGCGAAGAATACTTGGTATTAAGTTGCAAGACAAAATCACAAATACTGAAGTATTGGAAAGATCAGGTTGTGTGACGGTGTATTCCATGCTCATTCTTCGTAGACTTAGATGGATAGGACACGTTAGGAGGATGGATGATGGTAGAATACCAAAGGACATCTTTTTTGGTGAATTACAGACGCGTAGGAGATCTCAGGGTCGGCCTGTACTACGATACAAAGATGTGTGTAAGCGGGACATGATTGATACAGGCATTGATAATGCACATTAGGAGCACGTCGCCGCTGAACGTGTTGCATGGAGGGCAACTATCAGAAATGGAATAAAGACAAAGGAGAAAATGATTGCAGATAAAGCACACACAGAGCGTGAGAGACGTAAGATGGTGCAAAATGGTGGAAATGACCATGTTTTCACATGCACCTACTGTGGGCAAATATTTGCAGCAAGAATTGGCCTTACCAGCCACACTCGCCACCGCCATGGATCGTAGTTATTAAGCCTTTTTGAAGCACAATGTACCAAACTATCGTCTGTCAAGACGGAAAGGTGCCAATGATGACATAGACAGTTAAATTTGCATACTGAAATACCCTTACAAGACATATTTGGTATGACACTAAGTGTGAAGAACGCAACTCCCTGTTGTATTATTTGGCTTAGGTAGTTAGTTAGTCGCGGTGCCAACTTCATGGTAACGGGTCGTCCACATTATGTTCCGTTCCTGTACCAGTGAATATAACGCAACATTCTCCTCACTGCCTAATGTGAAAAGTGGAAAAGACAGGAGTCTCGGCAAGCCAACAGCCCGCACAGGTACACTGTGCACAATACCGCCGCCAGAATGCCAACACAAAAGTCCTCCACGAAAAATACAGTTCATCGTCGATGGAATCGGCAGTCACCATGCCATGAGTCAGCCGGACTGGAAAATCGTTTGACAAAAATTCAGAATAGTCACAGTCATTTTGAAGAAAGGACTCGAACAAATAGACGGCTAAATTTAAGAGCCAACCAGAAAGCGAGCTCAGGCCACGTGATGGACGGGTAAAGCGCGGAAATAGGGGGGCAGAAAGTCAGTCTGCTGAGAACCGCCATCGCGACCGCTTCACAAAGAACTGAGCCAAAGTTAGAATATTGTGAGATGAAAGCAAAGATAGGATAGCTGATATGAACCACCAACAAGTTGACAGCAAGCAGATGAGATAGTTATTCAGCAATAAACGATAAACGATGGCTAGTAGAGGCGCCACAGCTACCAGGCGACTGAACACATTACATCAAAACGAGCGAGCCCAGCTGTGTAGTTTGGGCGGGTCGACAGCCCTGTGATGACCAGCGGCCAAGATTCACTGGACGGTCGTAGGTAGGTCAAGTTACAATCATTTGTGTCATCGAAGTAGAGTAACGACTAGTCATGACGAGAGGATGTTGAGTGTAGGAATGTCAGGGGCTAGCGGGAACGTGTTACGGCTTAGAGGGCCGGCGTAGCTATACCTGACTTGATGTTGAAGAAATAAAGATATTTGTGTTTTTCACTCCACACCTGTGACGCAACTGTTGTTTACTGTATTCTAGAGCACTGTCGATCAGAACTGTCAGCGCAGCTTACATCTACCCCTAACAGCACGCTGGCACACCAGAAAGACTTCATTGACTCGAGTTTTATCCCATATGGCTCGGTCTCTTTCCGCAGGGCCAGCTGCCGACAGCGCCGTACAAAACACGAACTCCGTTGCTCCAGTCTCCTGAAAAATGTACTCGTGAACCGAAAAGACAAACCAGTCAATTCAGCAACAGCCGGCGGCCATCGTTCCAAACATGCAGTTCACGCAACAAATAACTGTGGACAGATGTAAAAGCATTCCACACGAAATTCACAGCTCACAGTGTCCCGCCACGCAATCACTGAGTAGCAGGGCGACGGAACCATGCACTACCAGTCCTACGTGAGGAAAATGCAAATTCAAACCGTAGCCACAAGACTGTAAAGACTACAGAGTCCTTAACAGTTCAAATGCCTATAGGCCATGATGGATGTATTATTGAGAGTTAACCAGCGTAAAAAAATGCAGGGAATGTTAGTAATGAAAATGTGCATAAATATAACAAAGACAGCACAGTGAGATTTACATTATGTGCACATGAATACACCAACACAATATCAGTAGAAAATATAACTGACGGAGACCCACAGAACATAGAATGATGTCGTAATGGACATTAGGGAGGTGAATTGCGACAAGGTAATTACCACACACACACACACACACACACACACACACACACACACACACACACACACACACACACACACACACACACACACACACACACACACACACACACACACACACACACACACACACACACACACACACACACACACACACACACACACACACACACACACACACACACACACACACACACACACACACACACACACACACACACACACACACACACACACACACACACACACACACACACACACACACACACACACACACACACACACACACACACACACACACACACACACACACACACACACACACACACACACACACACACACACACACACACACACACACACACACACACACACACACACACACACACACACACACACACACACACACACACACACACACACACACACACACACACACACACACACACACACACACACACACACACACACACACACACACACACACACACACACACACACACACACACACACACACACACACACACACACACACACACACACACACACACACACACACACACACACACACACACACACACACACACACACACACACACACACACACACACACACACACACACACACACACACACACACACACACACACACACACACACACACACACACACACACACACACACACACACACACACACACACACACACACACACACACACACACACACACACACACACACACACACACACACACACACACACACACACACACACACACACACACACACACACACACACACACACACACACACACACACACACACACACACACACACACACACACACACACACATCGAGTGAGATTAACACAACATTAAATCAGTGCAGACAACAGCAGTGGCACACGACTGTTTACCTCAACCCATTCAGTGGATCCAACTAGGCCATATTCCTCGGCACCCCATAAACAAAATACTATGGATCTTCGCGGCTTCCAAGTTCCTGGAATGTAAGGAAACCGAGCAGAGTTAGTAAACCCGGAAATCCGACGGTCGGTAGATGGAAGACGTGCATTGAAAATGTAGGCAAGTAAAACAGACTTAAGAAGAGCAATAGGTAGTATCATCAACAGGTTCATAGCAATAGTAATACTTCTAGGCTTAAGATTATGGAATAGGCAAAGAAAAAAGATGATATTGAACTGACCCGATTTGACCAGGTCTCCCATGACTCTAGCCAATTCCATCATGACTGCTGTGGCACTGGATGGATCTATCGCTCCATAGATCCAAGCATCGCGATGGTTTCCAATGAGAACATAGCGATCTGTCGATAGAAGAGAACATGTTCCAAGCACTGACAGGGCCTTTGGTGATGAAGCTATAGTGCATTTACAATTGGCTGTCGCCTTATAAAAATCCATATATCAGTAACCAAGTGAGGGAAAATGATGAGATTTGGCATATAACCTTATCATTATGTCCACCCCACAAAAATTGTTTGTTCTGGAGATTTTACAGCAGATTTCAAAGTGTGTTTATATGCGGTATATAATTTACGACTTAGAGATTACGTCCATCATTTTAACAGTATTACAGCTTCACCAAGACACATCCCCGCATTTTTTAAATTTTCTTCGTGATTTTCGTTTTGAAACAAACATCGCGAAGTTGAATGGGATTGTTCAGAGGAGTCTCCAAATGGGGGTTCTTTCATGAAACGTGATTATATAAATAAACTAGCTGACAAGGCTCGGCTTCTGGCGGGGATCTATCTATCTATCTATCTATCTATCTATCTATCTATCTATCTATCTATCTATCTATCTATCTATCTATCTATCTATCTATCTATCTATCTATCTATCTATCTATCTATCTATCTATCTATCTATCTATCTATCTATCTATCTATCTATCTATCTATCTATCTATCTATCTATCTATCTATCTATCTATCTATCTATCTATCTATCTATCTATCTATCTATCTATCTATCTATCTATCTATCTATCTATCTATCTATCTATCTATCTATCTATCTATCTATCTATCTATCTATCTATCTATCTATCTATCTATCTATCTATCTATCTATCTATCTATCTATCTATCTATCTATCTATCTATCTATCTATCTATCTATCTATCTATCTATCTATCTATCTATCTATCTATCTATCTATCTATCTATCTATCTATCTATCTATCTATCTATCTATCTATCTATCTATCTATCTATCTATCTATCTATCTATGTATCTATCTATCTATCTATCTATCTATCTATCTACCTACCTACCTATATACCCACCCACTCACCCACCTTTCTGCCTACCTACCTACCTACCTACCTACCTACCTACCTGTCTGTCTGTCTGTCTGTCTGTCTGTCTGTCTGTCTGTCAACCAGTCCGCGCTATTAAATATTGATAAAAGTTACTGGAAAAAATGTGAGGACCATGTGTTGAAAGAGGAAGAGGACTATTTGAGAAAGGATGGATTGAATTTTATGCAACCGAGAGCAATCATCAACCTACTGGAATCGTCTGACACAGATTAAGGTCTGAGCAGATCGCAGACCTTAATCTGCGTACACACTTACTGGGATATTTTACTCCAACTATTCAGACGAATTGCAGGCCCTAAACATTACAGCATCAGCATCAGCTGAAGAAACCAGAAGGAAATGAAAAATAAGGTAAGAAATATATTCCTTCTACTTTCCTGTTAATTTACAAATTATTTACCCCGTGCCTCTGTAAATTCTCTGTCTTTACTAATATTACACATTGCACTTCTCTCGGGATTCTCCGTGGTGAAGTTATCAAGCCGTCTGACTCTGGCTCCGAAGGTTGTATGTTCGATTCCGGGCCGCGTCCTTCATTTCACGAGTGCATTTTTTCGGAGACTCCCGAGGGTCGTCGCTGGAGCTACGGAGTTCGTGCTTTGTGCGACGCTTTCCGCGCTGCGGAAAGAAACTGAGCCATATGGGATAAAAACCCGGTGCAATGCAGCCCACCCTGTCGATTTTAAGCTACTTCTTTCATTGCACCCACTCCCAAACGAATCCGGATACGCCTTTGTGTGTCATCTGAATTGGCAGGTCACCCATTACTGTAAACATAACTTTGTTAGCGAGAAATCACTACTTGTTCAGCAAAACATCAATGGAATGTCGCCGCTTTCCATGATTTAAGTTGTTTTTGGGCCTATCAAAGACATATTCCTTGGGTGGGGGTAAATATAAGACGGTTGGAAAAATTTCATAACGATGCAACAGAACAGTTTTCAAAATAATTGATCGTGAATGAAGGCATTCAAATCGGGACATACTATAGTCGGTGGCCATAGCCTTTGTCTCTACTGATGAAATCATCCGCCTATTGCCGCAGAGTGCAGACCATAACAAACAACAATCTGTCGGATGCTCTCACTCCTTACACTATCTGCCTCATACTATTCACTATTCAACATTTGGGAGAAGGCAAATCCCGCATAGAGTTATAACATTATGTAGTACACGAGATTAAATATGCCAAGCGTCACATCTCACCTGGCTCCACCGTCCCTTTGATAATTCCAAAAACGTTCTCTACCTTTGCTCTCTCATTTCTGGTTGTAACGTTGAGCTGAACCTTCCTGCATCAGAGAGATCACATATATACATATATGTGTGAGTGTGTGTATGTGTGTGTGTGTGTGTGTGTGTGTGTGTGTGTGTGTGTGGGCGCTTGAGAGCAAAAAAGCGAAGATACATCGCAAATTAAATCATCACAAAACACAAATGTATAACTCCGACCTTCAAAGACCCGAGACCTTAGGAGCCGTGTATTCAGCTACTGGAACCCCTAGAACGTGTCTTTGTGGTAAATAATCATTTAATATAATTTAATACTTTACCCTAGACCCGACAATTTATTTAGTAATAAGTCCGCCAAATTAATGCTATAATTATAGCTATGATAATGAACCCTAACATTTCCCTGTAATTCCACAGGCTGACAGCTTATGATAGTTATGGTGTAACTATAAATTACATGAAATAAACTGAGCATGTCTTCTTCCTAAGGTTCGCGAATAAACTGCGGACGATTTGAAAGCAGCCCGCCTTGCTTTGATTTCGATGGTTGGGGTGGGGGGGGGGGAAGGGGAGGGGTCGATTGTTCAGAAATCAATAGCAAACTACTGAACGTAAAAATATCCTAGTAAATCGCAACCACAAAATTCTGGTGTTGACTGTGACGTCCTGCAACGGGCATGCAACTGGTCAAATGAAAACGGTATTTTCTCTAGACCAGAGGTTCTCAACCGGTGGGGAATTTTAGGGGAATCTTAGGGTTTCCAGGGGGAGAATTAAGATTATTTGAAGATCGCGTTAATACAAGAACCGATTCCACCATTTCGTGTGTGAATGGACAACTTCATATGACGGCATTCATTCCAAAAGCAACACAAATTAACACACAGTGTATCACATAAAACAGTGTTATAAGATGGCTATAAACTGACAATTCTATGCCCAGACACAGAAACAAGTTATATGTATATGGTCCATCATCATCAGCATCATCATCATTGTCACCATCAAGTGGCATCTCCACTCTTAATGTCAATTGTCATGAATCGCCAACAGCCAATGCACTGTGCATTGATGAAGCACTCACACACGCGTCTTCCAGCTCATGGCTTCATGTTGTCCGCATCCAAGCAACATTGTTTTCCTAATGCATCTCTCCCCTATACTTTTCCCTGTAGCACAATCTTTAGCAAGGAACTGTATCATAACAACAGAAATGAGATTCCCGAGAAGAATACTCAATGTATCAAGAAGAGATAAGATCAGAAATGAAGAAATCAGGACTACAGAGGGGGTTATAGCAGCGCTAGATTTTATTAGATGGCCATGAATGGACACCCTCCCGCTGTTTATACTTCACCATGACACCGCAAGGTACATGAGGAACATGATGAGATGATGAGATGAGACTCGGTATGATGTGTGTGTGTGTGTGTGTGTGTGTGTGTGTGTGTGTGTGTGTGTGTGTGTATATGTATATATATATATATATATATATATATATATATATATATATATATATATATATATATATATATATATATATATATTGTCTTCATAATTTCTGATGCGTAGTCTGTTTACTTGTTATAGTACTTCATGGAGATCCTAAAATCTTTCATCAACTGCATGCATGTATGCAAATTGCAAATCTAAAGTATTCATGTACTTGCGCAAAGATTATAACATGTGCATTGTCAGTTCATTTTATTTTATTTTTTTTGCACACCTGAGCAGATATTGTCTTTCATCTGTGATTAGAATATCGTTTGCTATTTAGCTATGGACTAATGTAGCAGATAGTGCCATAATCAAGTTGAAACATTTATAACACGAACTGTAACTTTATGTCTAGTGCTCTCACACAAGCAGACTTACATTCCTGGCTCCAAAAACTCCGGTCCCGTTCGGTATGTGATTCTCAGGCCGCCGCTTAATTCTGAATCTCTTGGAATTTCAATACCTCCAAGGCGACTGAAAAAGTAAAATACAACGGGCAAGGAGAGAGGGAGAACGAGAGAAAGAGAAAGAGAGAGAGAGAGAGAGAGAGAGAGAGAGAGAGAGAGAGAGAGAGAGAGAGAGAGAGAGAGAGAGAGAGAGAGAGAGAGAGATTAATGGATTTGTTGATTGATTGGATTTTATTTCTATATTTATAGAGAGAGAAAAGAGAGAGTGTGAGAGAGAGAAAGACAGATAGATGAGAGAGAGAGAGAGAGAGAGGGAGAGAGAGAGAGAGAGAGAGAGAGAGAGAGAGAGAGAGAGAGAGAGAGAGAGAGAGAGAGAGGAATATATATTGGGGTATTTTATAAACATACTGATCAATAAAATGATATCATTTGAAACGAGAACAAGAGTGTTGAAGTGCTACATAGAACCTGTACTTTTGTATGAATGTGAATCGTAGACAATGACCAATCAAGCTGAAAAACATCTGATGGCTATGGAAATGTGGTTTATGTGGAAAATGCAAAGAATACCATGGACAGACAGAAAAACCAATGAACAAGTCCTTCAAGAATAAATGAAATTCGTAAACTAATTAGAGTCATTAGACGTAGACAGTCAAATATTTTTGGGCATGTTATCAGAAGAAATTATTTGGAGAACTTTGTGACAACTGGCAAGATCAAAGAGAAGAGACCAAGGGGAAGGCCGAGAAATAAATGCCTGGATGGCTTGGCCACGTGGCATGGTCGAGACAGGAATACGGAGCTGATCCACGACTCTGGTGATCGAGTGAGATGGCAAAACATGACCGTCCACCTTATCAGCATGGCACATGATGGATGGATAGATTTTGTAAACTGGTAACTAGATTAGTGTGCCCGTTGGTATAGCAGTATTCTGTTTCAACCGTCGTGCTAGACCAACCCTGCTTCTTCTTCCACGATTCCGAAATGACAGTTCTTTCTAACCCACGGTGGCGTGGAACATGGCCAAAGTACTGCAGTACCCGAAACATGATACTGTTTGGGAGACAATTTACTTCAATGTTCAGATCACATGGAATGTCAGTATTGTTCATATTGTTGATCAACTGTCAAAGTACATGGTGTATTTTTAATGGCTGTGCAGTGTTTGAAAATATTGCCGGTCCAGGTTTTGTATTTACCTATTATGTTGCATGCAATTTACAGAGGGTGAATACAAAATTTGGACCTGCAATGTTTTCAACACCGCACAGTCTTTAAAAATACACCCGATAGTGTGACTTGATATTTTCAACCGAGCAGATAAAAGATAATTTCTTAGCTAATTCAGCGCCGAAGGATAATATATCGTCATATGAGATCTCCCATTTATACAGAACGACGATTTAACCCCATACTATGATCATCGTGTTATTTGTTTTGTTTCATGTTTCTTCGGCTATTTCAATGCTCAATGAAAACTAGTTTAGTTAGTTAGTCTATTTTAGTCGACGGATCATAATTACAGCACACGTGTATAACCCATAAGTGCTCCGTTTTACTCCTTACTCAAGCCTGAGTCCCGAGAATCTCAGCTCAGTGCACGAACTCCGTAGCACCGGCGATGATCCTGGAATACTTTGGGTAGATTTTTAACTCGAAATTTTGCCTGGGCAGCGCCGTTAGGCTACTCTTTTTCGTTTTCCAACTGCCAAGGGATTTGTTACGTGCGCAACAATACACACGGGCGTCCGATCTCATTACCCAGAGACCAGGGGAAATTTTGTTACTAGAAGTCCACGTGAAAAACTCCCGGCCCTCACTGGGGCTTGAACCCGGGACCTCCAGCACTTGATGCGGACACCATACCTCGAGACCACGCAGTCCCCCTTCTTTTGCTCTGTGGAACTTTCTAGCTACGTGTTCTCAGTGTGTATTCTTCCCATTGCCTTTTTCTGGCCTCTTTAGGTGCTGGAATTTCTTTAGCTCTCCCCATTAACCCCACATGAGTCATTCTATCACAGTATTTTAGTAATTGATATGTGGGTCTCAATAATTATTTTACACTATAATACTTTTTCATTGACTGATTGTGCACCATGTTTGGCCCAAGCCTAATGTTTGCTTGGCACTGAATCAGTTAACTAACAGCGGTCTTTTACCACGTTGTACCTGAGGATGTTCGCTGCTGCTCCATACCCAATAGGATGACAGGGAATCTTGGGTAGAGGCGGTACTGCGTCCTCCTCAGTGAACCGATAGCCAAGATCTGCATGTAGAGTATATATATTCACTAATTTAACCCTTGCTTGCTGCTTTTGTTCTGCGGGTAAAGTATCTGTTCACTAATGTAACACAAGATAGCTGTTTTTGTTCTGCAAGTAAAATATTTATTCACTAATGTGACCCTTGCTAGATGTTTTTGTTCTGCATGTAAAGTATTTATTCACTAATGTAACACATGTTAGCTGTTTTTGTTCTGCATGTAAAGTATTTATTCACTAATGTAAACCTTGCTTGCTGATTTTGTTCTGCAAGTAAAATATTTATTCACTAATGTGACCCTTGCTAGATGTTTTTGTTCTGCATGTAAAGTATTTATTCACTAATGTAACACATGTTAGCAGAGAGAGAGAGAGAGAGAGAGAGAGAGAGAGAGAGAGAGAGAGAGAGAGAGAGAGAGAGAGAGAGAGAGAGAGTGAACTGTTGAAGGACTGAGAGTGACTGAGGTGGGCTGTTATCAAAACGCTGGTCTGCAAAGGCTGGGAACTGATGATGATTACCCTGTTCAGGTCTTCTGGGTTGTAATTGGTAAATGACGCTTACGATTGTTTCAAATAATGGAGTTTCTGTTTGTTTATGTGTGTCTTTAAGACACATATGATATTCATTGTGCTACTCCACTTTAAACATAATGATATGTAGCGCTCTGCTCTTGCTCATATTGCGTAGGTTATATATTCTAGATATTTCTACCAGTATATTCACAGCTTTACTGTCTGACAAAGGTTAAATGTTAGCTCTCGACGTTCGTTTCAGGAGGGAAACATGGGCATCTATCTTCGTGCACTCAGCCTACAAAAATTTGATAGTCTTAACACTTCAATTCGTAATCCCGCATCCCGCTGCCGAAACACAATTGCGGGCGATTTGGAAGAAGATTGCCTTGCTTTGGTTGTCATACATTGTTATGAGTGCCGGTTGTTCAGAAACCAATGGCAAATTACTGAACGTAAACTTGCCAAGAAAACATAAACAGCCAAATAATTCTGGGGTTGACTATGACATAATGTAAAGGATATGCATTTAACTTAACACTTCACATACCCACACAAAGCCCCTGCTACGCGACTAGCTGTCTTTATTATAATGAATAATGATAACTGGTGGTTGTCGTTACATTTGAAGGCGATGTAATTGGCTACACACACACACACACTCACACACACGCACACACACACACACACACACACACACATACACACTAATATATACACACACACACACACTCACACACAGGCACTAGCACAGACACACACACAGGCACACGTGCACACACACACATACATACGAACACACACACACACACACACATTAAACTTACTGTTTGCTGGATACCCAGGTGTAATTGGATCTCCGTTGGGGATGTACACAGTTCCCCTCTGTGCGCCAGTAGGAGGCATCCACCAAGTATCTGGATAGACTCTGGTGTCGTTCAGGAGAATGCCAGTGCAGTCTGCAGGATCGGAGTACAGAATGATCCCCACTGCACCGTTGGCTGCCGCTATATCAACCTGGACAGGGCGGTATACACGAGACTATAACACAGCGATTCTCACCGTTAAACACCTGGTCATAGGACTAAATACCAATGGTGCTGCAAGTTGGGAGGGGGTGAAGTAATTTTAGGCGGTTTTCCCGTACAGTCGCCACGTAGACCAGGGTAAAAACTCTCAGTAATGTAATGGAGTTTTGTCTGACCGGGGCAAAAAGAATATCCTAACCTGGACAGATCATGGCGACTGCACTAGCCACGCCGCCTTAATTCCTCGGGCGCAAAACACTCCGTCCTACACCACAAAGTACTAAAGGCAGTAATTATTTTTTTCTTTATACACTCCACACGTAGTACTCAGGCATATTGTAGGAAGACAGACATTCCTGGCTTTATCTGGCATTAAACCTCAGGCCCGATTTTGTGTGATGCTTATCTAATCAAATCTACAAATTGTTTCTGGCTATATGTTGTATTATGAATGGTCAGATTACGTGAAAAACCTTTATGACGATAACAGAGACGAACAGTATGATGTTCAAAATAATAATGAAGGACCAGCAATTTTGAAGATGGAGGTTCAAAATGCTCTTAACCATATGAAATCTGGCAAGACCCCCGGTTCAGACAGCGTCACAACAGAAATGATTAATGCTTGAGAAGAATATGGAATAGATAAAGTTACCAGTCTGCTTAATGCAATATATGATACTGGAAATATACCCCAGGAGTTATGTAATTCTGTATTTATTGCAATCCCAAAGAAATCAGGAGCCTTGGAATGTGGTCAACATCGAACAATTAGTATAATGAGCCACATCACGAAGATTTTGCTAAGAATTATCATGCAAAGAGTTAGGAGGAAAATACGACCTGAAATAGGAGAAGAACAATGTGGGTTTGTAGAAGGCAAGGGTACAGTAAATGCTGTGTATATACTGAGAACCGTAATCGAACGTTCTATAGAAATAAACAAAGATCTACACCTTTGCTTTATTGATTACACGAAGGCTTTCGATAAAGTGAGACATGTCAATATGATAAGGATGCTTGAAGATCTACAAATTGATGGAAAAGACCTTAAACGTGTAAAAAACATATATTGGAAACAACAAGCTGCCATAAGAGTTGATAATGAAGTAAGCCAATATCAGCCTATTAAGAGAGGTGTGAGACAGGGATGTGTATTGTCTCCAGATCCGTTTTCCCTCTACAGTGAAAGTATTTTCAGAAATATTGAAGATATGGAAGGAATCAACATTGGGGGACGATGCATCAATAACATTAGATATGCAGATGATACAGTCTTGATTGCAGACAATGAACAGGACCTGCAAAATTTAGTAGATGCGGTTGTTACACATAGTGAACAACTAGGGTTATAATTAAATTGTAAAAAGGCACAGATTATGTTCGTCACTAGGAAGAACAAAATACCACAATGTAATATACAAGTAAATGGGAATATTCTTCAACAAGTGAATAGGTACAATTATCTCGGAACAGTAATAACATATGTTGGGAGATGCCTTGAAGAGATTAGAACAAGAATCGCCATGGCTAAAGTAGCCTTTAGCAAGATGAAAAACATACTGACCAATAAAAAGATGTCAATTGAAACGAGAAAAAGAGTGTTGAGATGCTACATAGAACCTGTACTTTTATATGGATGTGAAGCTTGAACAATGAGCAGTCAGGCTGAAAAACATCTGATGGCTGTAGAAATGTGGTTTCTTAGGAAAATGCAAAGAATACCATGGACAGCCAGAATGACCAATGAACAAGTCCTTCAAGAAACAAATGAAGATCGTAAACTGATTAGAGACATTAGACATAGACAGTCAAAATTTTTTGAGCATGTTATAAGATTAAATGATTTGGAGAACTTGGTGACAACTGGTAAGATCGAGGGGAACAGACCAAGGGGAAGACCTAGAAGCAAGTACCTGTATGGCTTGTCCTTGTGCATGGTCGAGACAGAAACACGGAGCTGATCCACGACTCTGGTGATCGAGTGAGATGGCAGAACATTACCGCCCACGCTTACCGGCATGGCACATGATGGATGGATATGTTGTATTATGATTGAAATCACGACAAAGACAACGTAAATGCTTATCGTGGCTACTTAAATCGACTGTCAAGATCGCAGACGGAAACGGACTATTCTGGGAAGAATGTGTTTTATTCCAAAGTCTAAATGAACAGTTTAGTTCATAAGTGCTCAGATCTCTTCCTCAGTATCCATCTCGGCGTATAGTTCACCTCGTCAGTATCTCTCTCAGCATGTAGCAACTTATGACACCAGTTCTCTCTTGGTTGGCAATTCCCACTTATCTAGCTTCACCTCGTTTGACTTGATATGTTTCCGTTCTGGTCAAAGTTGCAGAATCACATCCACCCCATTAACTCGTCTGCTTTTCTAAGGACGTTCACGGCGTCAGACAACTCGTCCGCTCCCCACAGCATTCATGTCAGTATGCACAATCCAGCAATTAGACAGTCCCTATACTAAAAAGAAGTTATTAAATAATATAATCTATTAAGAACAGATGGTTCAATCAAAAATGTGAAGAAGCAGTCATTAGGAAGAAGAATGCCAGACATGTATGGTTAAATGACATCAATAACATCCAAAAGGAAGAGCATTATAGAAATGAATGTAAAGAGGCTACAAAAATAGTCAGACAGCAGAAGCGAGAATATATGAGTAATATAATCAAAGATATGGAAACTAATCACCAGAAAAATGAATCCAGAAAATTTTTTAAAGAACTGAAGTCAATGAAACGAGGGCACCAACAAAACACATATGGTTTAAAAGACAAAAATGGGAATATGATAAATACCAATGAGGAAATGTGCAACACATGGAAAGAATATTTTATTGAATTACTAAATTGTGAAGCTCCAAGTAACATTTTCCCACAGGAAGAGGTTCTAACATGCGAACCACAAATTGAAGAACCTACATTTGAAGAAATCCTATATGTATTCACACGACATAAAAACAATAAGGCAACTGGGACTGATGGAATTGCTGCTGAATTTATAAAGGCAAGTGGCCATGCATTACATCTAAAGCTATACGAACTAATAATAAAAATCTTAAGGACAGAAAAATTACCCCATGACTGGAAAGAGTCATTATTGATATCTATCTTTAAGAAAGGAAACAAGTTCCAATGTGGAAATTATAGAGGAATATCACTACTGTCCACAAGCTATAAGATACTATCCGCAGTATTACTAAATAGACTAAAACCATATTCAGAAGACATATTAGGTGACTACCAGACGGGTTGTAGACAAAACAGATCAACAATAGATCAGATATTTATCTTACGACAAATGGCCGAGAAACATTGGGAATATAAAAGAGATCTCCATAACATTTTTGTGGATTTTAAAAAGGCTTATGATAGTGTCCATAGGAATAGTCTATGGAATGCTATACAGGAATTTGGAATACCAAGGAAGTTAATCAACATGACCAGACTATGCATGGAAGATACTTATAATATAGTAACATATAAAGGCAGGAAATCAGACCCCTTCCAAATAACATCTGGCTTGAAACAGGGTGATGCACTATCGCCGCTACTCTTCAATCTGGCTCTAGAGAAAGTTGTAAGGAAGGTAAAGGAGGAATGTGATATTGGAGGAACATCCAAGCTGCTTGGTTATGCAGATGATATAGATATTATAGGGCACAGTGAACAGAAGACATTGGAAATATTGACTCACTTAAAGGGAAAAGCCCAACAGATGGGGCTGGTTATCAACCAAGATAAGACAGAATATATGGTAATTTCAAGAGACGGAATGGCTATAAACTCTGGCCAAATACAAATAGATAATATGACCATTAAAAGAACGGAAACATACAAATACCTGGGTACAATCTTCAACTGCTCCAACATCATAAGGGAAGAAATACAAACTAGAATCAACTCTGGAAATAAGATATACTATGCACTACAACATCTACTAAAATCAAAGACGCTATCTCGTAACACCAAAATCACAATATACAAAACACTGATCAGACTAGTTGTGCTGTATGGCTCTGAAACCTGGAGTACATCGAAAAGAGACGAAGCCTTGTTACAAACCTTTGAGAACAAAATTTTAAGACGCATCTTTGGACCCATTAGGGATACACAAAGTGGAGAGTGGAAAAGAAGAAGTAACAAAGACATTTATGATCTGTTTAAGTCCCCGCTAATCACTGGTATCATGAAGGCTAATAGACTACAATGGCTGGGGCACATAGAAAGAATGGAAGATAATAGGGAAACAAAACTCGCTTACACTCAGGAAATAAATGACCGTAGACCCCGAGGTAGACCAAGAAGACGGTGGAGAGATAATACATGTACAGACCTACAAGCACTTGGAATCAACGACTGGCAAGAGAAGGTCCACCAGAGAGACGAATGGAGACGGATTGTATTTGCAGCAAAGAACCTCAATGGCTCGGAAAGCTGAAGAAGAAGAAGAAGATTATAGGCGCTGCTGGTTTTTTCGAAAAAGGTATTGTGGCCGGTCGTTCAGAAAGCAATGGCAAACTACTGAACGTAACACTTGCCTAGTACATCAACAACGCCTGAAAATGCTGGTGTTGACTGCAACGTCCCGTAAGGGATACGCAACAAAAAAATAAAAAAACAAAAATCCATTATATCCAATATAGATGAACTGCTGCACACATTGTTAAGTAGAGTCAGGGAGATCCGAGAAAAACCAGCAGACTAGAAAGAATGATATCTTGTGAAGTTGTCTAAGAAAGGGACCCGTAGGAGTGTGAAAATTATAGAGGAATAATGCAATTGTCGGTAACAGGAAAAGAATATTAAGCAGGAATATTAAGACCAAAGAGAGTACTGCTAGTTGCAATAGTAAGGAAAAGAGAAGTGGTAGACCAACGACAACATTTATAAACGAAACATGCACAGGCCTGAGACACACATGGAATTAAAGAAAGATAGCGGTACAAGACAGACAACTATGAAACTGAATTATCAAGAAGCTTAAAGACCAGTCCAGATGCTAAATTACGACGACGACGACGACCATCATGATGATGATGATGATGATGATGATGATGATGATGATGATGATGATGATGATGATGATGATGATGATGCTGACGCTGATGATGAAACAAATCAGCTCTTGCCTATCTCTGAGAGACTAACTCACTAGTGTCGGTCCACTTCTCGGTTTGTCAGAGTTGCTAATTCACTCAGTACTGTCCTACTACTAAGCTACTGACCTTGCTGCCTCTGAAGATGCTGCCATACTTCACGATGACAATGCTCCCGGACACACTGACGTTGTTCCGAGCCAGCCAGATGTAGTCATTAACTCGGCCATACCCAGCATACACCAGACTACCCTGCACAAGTAAAATCGTTCGCTTCTAAACATTCAGCATACGATAAGCCACTAGAAGTGGCGCGTGAAATTGTTCCTTGTTAGCTCTCAAGTAACAACTGCTGTCTCTGCGCTTAACAGATTAAGAGATTAAGACGTTCTGACCATGTTAAGCAAATAGGTCAAATTTTAAAGATCTATATAGCCAGAGACCAAACACAATCAACAACAGTTTGATGATGTAAATGTCTGAAACCAAATAAACACACACAAGTTTAAAATCTATATATCCGGAAGCAAAAGACATACAGGCAACAAGTTCATAGTGGAAAACCAAAACGACATCTACGAACACAATTAGGTGGTAAGGCAGAATTCGATGTCAACGAACGTAATGCCAGGAGATGTAGCGACATCATCGACCACAGAGAGAAGCGGACGTACATTCTGCTTGTTGTTTTAAATACTGTTTAAGAGACACGAGGATCGACTTCATTGCACCGGGTTTGATCCGATATGTCTTGATCTCTTTCAGCAGGGCAGCCAGTGAAATCGTCGCACCAAGCATGAACCCGTAGCTCCATTAACGACCCCCGGGAGTCTCCGAGAAAATGGCACTCGTGAATCGAACGACGTAAGCCGGAATCGAACTCACAGCCTTCGGAGCGCAAGGCAGGCGATGTAGCCACTTCAACCATTGAGACTCCCGTGCTTGTGGTGAAAATGCTGCTGTAATCACCATGGCTCCAAGTAACAGTTGTTGTTGTTGTTGTTGTTGTTGTTGTTGTTGTTGTTGTTGTTGTTGTTGTTGTTGTTGTCTTCCATATGTGCCGTTATTCGTCGTGTGGAGAGATTATTGAAGTTCCAGCGCATGCAACTATCACCTTTCCTCCAATTTCCTCCATAATTCAAGAGCATTATTTTCCTAGGATCAAGTAAATTTCCTATCGGTTTGCTAGACTGGCTAAGGTTCCTTAACAGTAAATAGAAAATATTAATGAAACGCCGAGGTGGTTCAGTCATTAGATACACCCATTTACAACTATGCTTGACTATCACAGAATTTAGTGGGCGCTATAGCGAAGTTGATAGCAGTATACGCAGATAATCGACATCAGCTGCAGACGATGTGGAAGCAGGCCGCCATGCGTTGATGTCGATGGTTTGGGCGTTGGTAGTTCAGAAATAATGGCAAACCATTGAACTTATAACTTACCAAGTAAATTAAAACAGCTAACATTCTAGGGTTGATTGCAACGTTCGGTAAATGCTATGACCCATTTTAAGGATACAGCGTTCCGAGAGTAGAGAGTACTGAGCTTCACGCATTTTAGCGTGCAGGTAGACTCAGTTCATAGACTCACACTTCACAGGGGAAAAGCAAGTGAGTCGCTTAACAGGAGAAAAGAGTCTGCTCGAAGTGTCATTCAGGATTTGACTGAGATCCGAGTTTGACCGGTCGAAAAACGAATACGGGCCATGATATTATTTACCCTGCCGCCATCTGTAGTTTGAGTGTTATCGTATTTGTTTTAGTGCAAGAGTGGACATATTGAGCATTTTAAGCAGTTAGTTAGTTAGTTAGTCGACAGATCATCCTCATTGCACATCGAACCATTCAGTCCATAAGTGCTCGGATCCCCTCCTCAGCAAATCCCGCAACGTGTAGCGGCTAACGACGCCAGTTCTGTGTTGGGTTATAAATCTTCTTTGGCTTCCTGCGTAGTGTTCTTGTTTGGCCACCCCTCTTTTAATTTGCTGCTCTCGCAGTCTGGCCATTGTTGTAGATTCACAGTCATCACTTAGTTCTCGCAAAAGTCTTACTTCTCGTAGAGCATTCAGAATGTCGGCCTGGTCCATGGCGCATCCGCCCTCCAGAGTAGCCTCACCTGCGAGCTTGTCAGCCCGCTCATTTCCTTGTACTCCCGCATGCCCTGGCACGAAGATGAAACTAATCTTTGCCAGTCGAGACCGCTCCAACGGCAGCAACCATTCTCTTCGGATCGACCCCTCCTCTATCCTCTTGATCATGTTCATTGAGTCGCTAAGGAAACAAGCCCTAGTGAATGTCTGTGTGTCGAGCCATGTTATTGCTTTACTTACTGCCATGACTTCCATGGTCAGGCTACTTGTGGTTTCAGTGAAAGCACCAGTGTCCTCCTTCACAATTCTCCCTCCGGCCCGAGCTGTAAAGGCCCATGAGCTTCTCACATGTCGGACGACCGACCCATCTGTCATCTTGGCATGGCAAGGGAACAAATCTGAACAATAAATATTTCCCAAATGATATCGCTGGTTCTTGGCAGCCGATAGACGAGTGCTATCTTTCTTCCTACGGCTTTACCTCTACTTGGTGTCATCATACTTCGCAATGATGTGAACTTGTTTAAATGCGTAAAGGTGTAATTATATAAACGAACCACACCGGTCTTCTGTTGTGACTGGTGTAGAAGTGTTTGTCAGAGTCTCACCCAGAGTTATAACGCGTTGTCTGTACCAACGCCCGACAATGTAACGCTGAACTATGATAAACACTACAGCTATAACGCGGCGTCGTCAACAACGCCAGGCAATCAACACTGAGCGATGCTAAGCAGGCGACGGTCAGCTGGAACACAGCGTGAACATTGAGGGGTCACGCAAGCTGACTCGAGCACAACTGTGGTGTGTGCTGAAAGTCCTGCCAGACGAGGCTTGGGTGCCGTAACGGACTGACGTGTGAATGCGGCTTGAGAGTTTATGCATGTCTTGATAGCTAGCCTGTATGACCGTTAGAGATGGAACGCCGGTGTGTGTGTTTGACTTGTAAGTTGAGTGCATTGATGTATTATTATATTGATGTATTGATTGCTTGTATTTATGATCTATTTGATAATGTGAATTGTGATTGCGCGAAGCCTGTATTGTTTCTGATGTGTGCAGTGCGCGAATAAATAGCGCGAATTATATTATCGGTGATTAGCCTCGTGTTATTTGATAATCATATTTAGTATCACACTTGTCAAGATACGAGCCATCGTTCTTGCGCTACGCAAGACTTTGACAGTGTTATGGTGCTAACTGATAATATAATCCTGTGGCTTAGTCCACGTTTACCAATACCTAATCTGTTCAACGACCAATTATGAATTAAGCTGGACAATGTGAGGAGGCATGTCCTAAGGCAACTGTCTGGGTCCTCATTGATAACATCATAATAGGGGAATCCGCCAGCATGAGGGCACCGTGCCAAATATTCGGACCAAGTTGAACATGCTGTGATATAGCAAAGGCCCAGCCAAATAAACCGGGCCATGTCAACTAATAATATTACTACCAATGACATAGCCACTCTTAAGCTGGGTTATGTCAGTCAAGGACATACAACTAACTTAATAACAGTAAATCCTGCAAACAGGGAAAGGACTGTCTTAGATGCTACGGTGTCCGTCTTTGATCCTAAAGTGTGTATTTAGTGACTGACAGTTTATTCTGAGCATATTACACACTTCGCACCTCTTCCCTGATCCTTGAGTAGTGGAACAGAATTCTGGCTTTCTCTGTTAAGAACGAATTAGGTCTCATTCTGTATTAGCGCAAGTGAAAAGTCCATCGGCAGCTAAAGCCGAATAGAGTGGGTCAAATAGGTTGCTATCAGGCTTTAACAAAATTATAAAACCCATCCACATCAGAATGATTAAAATAGAAGCGGAGAGGTGATGACAGCGCTAGGTTGATGCAGCGAACCGCTCTGCTGGTTAGCTTGCAATAAGTGTTGATACTTTCATAATAGAACCCATATGACTCACGTAGATGTGGGGACATACAGAGGATTGTGTCGTATTTTTTATTTTATTTTTGTTTTGCACTCGCTTTGAATTCAAGCGTAGTCCATAGATATTACGTCTAGTAGTGCTGGACTGAATTTTGCGTCTGAATTAGCTTTCCCTATTAACAGTGCCCCTCGCCATCAGGCGAAACCACCACAACTACAGAGGTACTTGTAATTTACGTCCCCAAGTCAAGGACGATAGGTCAACATTTTAGTCCAACTGTCCGGTGTAGAGGTTGAACCTCTTACCTCGGCATCATCACACCGGACGTTTAAGAACATGCTTTTTTATCCATTCGGCCATACTGACCTACAGTGTTGCCATCTCCTTTTGATGAAAAAGCACCAATATGGACCAAAAAAAAAAGCACAAAAAGCACCAAAATATTTTGGAAAGCACCAAAATAAAAAATTAAAAAAGCACCAACGGTGTTTATTACAAATGTAACAAAGTAGCACATTATAATTTATTATTATCACTGAATATTAGAATGAAGTTTATTCCAGACCCGCCAAATCCCAATCAGAACTACTTTCGAGCCAAAAAAGCAGTAAATTGCAATAATATTGTTTGGGAAAGCACTAAACCAAGCACTGGCGGTATTCATTCAAAATGTTATAAAGTAGCACATTATAATATATTATTATCACTGAATATTAGAATGAAGTTTATTCCAGATCAGCCAAATCCCAGTCAAACAACTCCTCTTCAGTTTCTGAAGCTATTTCCTGCTGTGTTTGCTCCTGAGATGATGATGATGAGGAGGAGGAGGAGGAAGAGAAGGATGATTGAAAGAAACGTGTATATGCCTCCTGTGATAAAATTTTTCGTAGAATATCCTTAGGTAGTTTATAATCATGACAGCATTTGCCATATCTTTTCATTCCATATCTAATTGTAAAAACAACTGTCAAACTCTTGATGCTCAATCTGTTCCGCAATTTTGATTTTATAACTCCCATCTGACTGAAAATACGTGCCACGTCCGCATTAGAATGAAGTAAAATGAGCAGAGTTAAAGCTAAATCTGTAAGATCTTGGAAAAGATTTTCACCGGTGGCATCCCTGTATGAGGCTATTTCTGCCCACAGTCCAAGTGTGTCAGAGGTCTGTGTCCACTGCATATGATGAAGTTTTCTCCACTGGAAATCGATGCGGGTGAGAGTAGCTGCATCTTCTAAAAATATTTTAGCAAGATCCAATATACAGGGCTTCATTGGCTGTAGACATTCACTTCCACTAAGATATGACATGGACTGCAACACTCGAACGTTATAGGGCAAACGTAAACGCAGCTGTGTCAGCAGCTCTATTAAAAACTGGATGCACCTTCCACGAATTTCTTTCTCATTAGGAAACTTGTATCCTGCTATTTCTTTCTCAAACTCATAACCTAGATTGTGATTAGGATCTAAATAATCTTGAATAGCATCACTTTCTGTTCCCCCCCCCCATGAATAGCAATCTTTGAACTGATAGAATCAGTGAGTTGGACAAGATCGCTCGTTGAGTCTTGCTTTATTAAAAATGAGTTCTGATCTCGACCCACTGCTGTAATATTTTGACAATGGCAGATTGAATGGACATCCATCCTGTCTGGCTTAATTTAACAACCTTCAGCGGATGTTGTCCATCATTTATTGAAGCAAAAAGCTCCCTGTACTTTGCTTGGCGAAGACTTGAGTGAGAAAACAAGTTATATGTTTCTCTAATCAAGAACTCTATGTTCCTGGGCAGACAAGTAGCTGCAGCCTGTGACACTGCCAGCTGAAGGGAATGACAAACACACCTAACTAGTACCAGATGAGGAACTTCGGATTGTAATTTTGTATATACTCCATTGTTTATACCTGTCATGACAGATGCATTGTCAGTGCGGAGTGCAACTAGTCTTTGCAACTCAAGTCCATTCTTGTTTAAACAATCTATTACCGCATTGCATATTGCCTGCGCGTCGCAGTCACTCAGTTCAACTAAATCTAAGTAAATAACCACAAACTGCTTTCTTGTCTCTGAATAGTACCTAATAGCTACTCCAAGTAGCTTAGTTTCAGAATTGTCATTGCTGTCATCAGTCAATAAGCAGTATATTTACTTTTGCCAATATCAGCTGTCAAGTCTGTTGTAAAATATGGTGCAAGTACATTTGATATAACTGCTCTGCACTTAGTTCTCCTAAGCTTAAAGTTCTTGCAATCTTTGCTGTCACCAAAGTGTACCTTGCAGAGTTCACTTAAATGGTCAACCACGCGAAGCGAACAATGGCCAGCTATGAACAAAGACATGCATCCTTCTGTTTCTTTGACATCATCTTTCAGTTTGTCAAATGCAATTGTTGTTTGTCTTTGTGTACTGAATGGTTGTCCGGCTTTCTGATGTTTCGTTGTATTCTTGTGCCTATCAATATCACTTAACCTGGCTGTCATTGAACATTTGCAATATTTGCAAAAACACTTAGTATTATCCCCTTCTACTTTTAGCAACCATTTTTGAAATCTCGAGTCACTGAACCACTGTTCTCTGAAATGTTGAGAATATTTCTTGCTCATGGTGAAACACAAATAAGCGTAAATGAAAGGATAATGTAGACACCACAAAATTATGAACTCCATTACAAGTTAATATATTGACGTTTGGACTTGTCTTGTCTGCAAGATGGAGTTCGCTTTTAGCCAAATCGTATTAAAGGGAATTAAATTAGTTGAATATTGCGCGGTAACGTACTAAGACTGTTTTACTCCCTCGCTTCAGTTCAAATTCGGCTTTTTAGTGTTCCCAAAATGATTTTTAAAGTCATGTTTACTCACCCAAAAAAAGCACAAAAAGCACCCCAAAACAAAAGAAATTCTGTAATACCAAATTCACGCGGCCGCGCTAAATGTAAAATTTTGGCACCAAATGACTTGAAAAAGGCACTAAATTTGGTGCGAAAAGCGTCACAATGGCAACAATGCTGACCTACCATGTCGTATTTCATGGAAACAAAACCAATCAAATACAGAGGTTCTTGAAAAACTGGGAAATAAAATGGGAGTTAATGAAAGAAATAAAAAAGAGGGAAGTGAGATTTTTCGGCCGCGTTAATAATATACACAACTCTCTTATTTAAAAAAAAAAAAAAACATACTGGAGGGTATGGTTGAAGGCAAGCGAGCAAGAAGTAGATAACGATATAAGTGGGAAGATAAACATCAAGAGCTGGACAAAGATATACCATCAAAGCGAGAGATAGTGTTGGAGATTCATTACAGCCAACCTACATTGTGAAGCCGGCACCTGATTGACAAATGTTTTACGACTGGACTATAGCTCGATATGATTTTGTAGAAAGCAAACAGGACTTACCTCGACAAGACGGTTTGGAGAATAAGCGTTAAAAGGCGGCACAACACCTTCATAATTAGAGAAGTTACTTTCATCCGCCTTGGAGTCGTACACAACGGTACCGGTAGCGTCCAATAGACGAACGGAATTTGGCGTCTCGTCGCTAGGATACGACAGGAGTGCGTCGTATGGTGTTATCTGTACGTACATGCCACTGTCTGCAAATGTTTTCTTTAACTGATTCACCAGCTCGAAGTCCCTCTCTCGCCCGGCTATATGTGGTTGTTCTGACAGGTATCTGAAATAAAGTCAGTTTATGATGACAGTTGTTAGAAACCGTGGTTCACCATTGCCATTGCCGACGTCGGATTAGAATGTCAAGGAAAGATAAGGTGTCATTATGTTCGTGGTCATTAGCCAAAGATAAGGTGTCATTATGTTCGTGGTCATTAGCCAAAGAGATGTTCTGTTCAGCTTGGTTCATCGTGCAATGGCACGATTCTAATTGTTGTCTGGTCTCTGTGGTGAACAACATCCACATAACGACGATAAAGAAACAGGTCCCTTATATTAGCTCCGTGGCTAAGTGTTGCGGGCGAAGTTCGTAATCCCGTATACCCGCGTTCTAATTACAGCTGTGTGCGATTTGACAGCAAACCATCTTGCGTTGGATTTTTAGGAAATGGCATTGGTACCGTTCGTTCAGAAAGCAATGGCAAACTACTGAACGTAAACTTGCCAAGAGATCACAACAGAAAAAAAAAAAAAAAAATCTGGTCTTGACTGCGACGTCTTGTAAAAGATATGCAATTTTTTTTATTTTTTTTTTTATTGTTTTGGGAGGGGAGGGGGGGGGGGATGGTGTCTTCTAAGTGATAAAGATGTCGGCTAGAATGGGACCTAGAGGGCTCCCCGTGGCCACTCCGTCAAAGTGTCCGAAGTGTTTCAGCTAAAGTATTTGGACAAAGTTAGTTAGTTAGTTAGTCGCAGTTCCAACTTCACAGCAACGGACAAAGTGTTTCAGCTAAAGTATTTGGACAAAGTTAGTTAGTTAGTTAGTCGCAGTTCCAACTTCACAGCAACGGACAAAGTGTTTCAGCTAAAGTATTTGGACAAAGTTAGTTAGTTAGTTAGTCGCAGTTCCAACTTCACAGCAACGGACAAAGTGTTTCAGCTAAAGTATTTGGACAAAGTTAGTTAGTTAGTTAGTCGCAGTTCCAACTTCACAGCAACGGACAAAGTGTTTCAGCTAAAGTATTTGGACAAAGTTAGTTAGTTAGTTAGTCGCAGTTCCAACTTCACAGCAACGGACAAAGTGTTTCAGCTAAAGTATTTGGACAAAGTTAGTTAGTTAGTTAGTCGCAGTTCCAACTTCACAGCAACGGACAAAGTGTTTCAGCTAAAGTATTTGGACAAAGTTAGTTAGTTAGTTAGTCGCAGTTCCAACTTCACAGCAACAGACAAAGTGTTTCAGCTAAAGTATTTGGACAAAGTTAGTTAGTTAGTTAGTCGCAGTTCCAACTTCACAGCAACGGACAAAGTGTTTCAGCTAAAGTATTTGGACAAAGTTAGTTAGTTAGTCGCAGTTCCAACTTCACAGCAACGGACAAAGTGTTTCAGCTAAAGTATTTGGACAAAGTTAGTTAGTTAGTTAGTCGCAGTTCCAACTTCACAGCAACGGACAAAGTGTTTTAGCTAAAGTATTTGGACAAAGTTAGTTAGTTAGTTAGTCGCAGTTCCAACTTCACAGCAACGGACAAAGTGTTTCAGCTAAAGTATTTGGACAAAGTTAGTTAGTTAGTTAGTCGCAGTTCCAACTTCACAGCAACGGACAAAGTGTTTCAGCTAAAGTATTTGGACAAAGTTAGTTAGTTAGTTAGTCGCAGTTCCAACTTCACAGCAACGGACAAAGTGTTTCAGCTAAAGTATTTGGACAAAGTTAGTTAGTTAGTTAGTCGCAGTTCCAACTTCACAGCAACGGACAAAGTGTTTCACCTAAAGTATTTGGACAAAGTTAGTTAGTTAGTTAGTCGCGTGGTAAATATAATAAATTAGAATAAGGACAAGTTTCGCTAGGGGTATTCAGTATGAATGGGGTCTAAAACCCAAACACGCCCTCTATAGGAATTAATATATTGGCTCGTAACCCCCAAGTATTGAACAAGGCAGAAAAGGGTGCAAGTTAAACACTAACATAGAAGAAATGTTTCCCATAGAAGGCTGGGAGATCCGGGAAGTTCTACCACAGACACCCGAGTACTAATCACTCTACCCAGAAGGTGTGTCTATGTGTAAGTGCCCCGCCCCACCTTTAATCTCCCACACATATATATAAACATTGACAAGTATCCACTGTCATGCACATCCACAGTATTATACAACAGAGGGACAACAACCAATGTTAGACGCAACAACTGGATTACATGACAGAGGAAAACAGCCATTGTTAGACAAAAACAGTACAATAACTCACTGTATCACATAACAGTAACAATAACTCACTGTATCACATAACAGTAACAATAACTGGACTATAAACATCAATTTTGGAACAACAGGTTAACAATGAAGTAACTGCAAGGCTTTGTTAAACCAAACAAACAAATAATTGTATTGTGGAAACATTTGGGTTCTGGAAAACCCTGTTGGCTACAATATGGTGACATGGACATGAAAAATTATCATATTTCAGGCAATGCACACAAAGTATACAACCAAACAGAAGTCCCCAAAAATATTTCCCCAAAAAAGGTTCACATCAAATACATGTGTCAAACACAAAACAAAGTAAATAATCCATACAAAGAACTAGATAAAGAAAATCTATCTAATCTGTCTCTAGAAATATCCTAGGGGTCTGATGATGACTCCCTCTCCTTCAATATCCACTAAAAAAGTCTGGCCATAATCACACTCTCTATAATCCAAGGAAAACAGCTGCTTTGCATATATCCACCTATTCAGAAAATTGGGGATTGCACACACACACACACACACAGAGCTTCCACTTCTGGATCATATATCCATCGCGAAAAACATGTAGGAGTAATCCATATGAATCCAATGTGGATATACAAAATCTCTCAAGTCACAGTTGCTAAGTCACTGGGCTAGGAGCGTTCCAGGGTGATATAACAGACAGGTATAAATAAGTCTGAAGCGTTCTGGCGTGGCGTGACACACAGGAGTCCATGTGATTGATTTGATCAGGATCAGGCACAAACACTTTCAGTATCTCTTTGGATGAGGAGTGACATCACATAATCCATTAGAATTTCCTGACAGAACTAACTTGAATTGGGCCTGAATATTTCAGCCCTTTTCTTGGTTAAGATGTAGGTTATTCTTTCTTCAGCTGAATATACGACTTGATTGACCGGGAGTTGGTATGGTGCTTGATTATCCATGTCTGGGATATGATGGATGAGACGATTCAAGGGAAGCTGGGAGTTCACAAAATCAGTTGGTAAATCCATACTGGTAAATTATGGTGAATTCCAGACTATCCATGAGCCTCTGGAATATGACAGTTGAACGTGGAATTAGGCGGTGACTTTTAGAAGAGGTTATACTCTGTATCCATCTAGGCCAGGCATGCCTCATGTCTTTGCAGACATTGAAAAGATTCACACCATCTGTAAGTTCCCAGAGGTAGGGAATCCACTTCCGCATATTCAAAATCCAGTAATTATCCAGGCATTGACATTCAGGTTCAGGGTGAGTAGCAGTAACCAGCACGCTTTGTAGAATATTAGAGGAGGCTGATATCCCAGTTTCCTGCCTCTAAATCCAAACAAGTTGACTATAAATCCAGTGCCAAGCATGGTGACTAGGCCAATTCTCCACCGCCATCTCTAGCGCCTAAAACGCAGAGAATACGTAGCTAATAATTAACCCATTAACAATGGGTCACCCGCTAACATTGGAGAAACATGGCGATTGACCAGACCGCTTTGTCTACCAAGCCTTTGTCTAGATTAAGCCTGTGTTTCCGGGGCGCGGCCAATCAATTGTCTTAAAACGAAACGAAATTTCGTTTCGTTAATTCTCCCGTCGGGCTTTTTAATAGCCTCTACTCTTCAGATAGCGTGTCCTAGCAACGTCTGCTGGAAAAGACTGCGAGATGATGACATATATGTCACAGACAAAGTTAGTTAGTTAGTTAGTCGCAGTTCCAACTTCACAGCAACGGACAAAGTGTTTCAGCTAAAGTATTTGGACAAAGTTAGTTAGTTAGTTAGTCGCAGTTCCAACTTCACAGCAACGGACAAAGTGTTTCAGCTAAAGTATTTGGACAAAGTTAGTTTGTTAGTTAGTCGCAGTTCCAACTTCACAGCAACGGACAAAGTGTTTCAGCTAAAGTATTTGGACAAAGTTAGTTAGTTAGTTAGTCGCAGTTCCAACTTCACAGCAACGGACAAAGTGTTTCAGCTAAAGTATTTGGACAAAGTTAGTTTGTTAGTTAGTCGCAGTTCCAACTTCACAGCAACGGACAAAGTGTTTCAGCTAAAGTATTTGGACAAAGTTAGTTAGTTAGTTAGTCGCAGTTCCAACTTCACAGCAACGGACAAAGTGTTTCAGCTAAAGTATTTGGACAAAGTTAGTTAGTTAGTTAGTCGCAGTTCCAACTTCACAGCAACGGACAAAGTGTTTCAGCTAAAGTATTTGGACAAAGTTAGTTAGTTAGTTAGTCGCAGTTCCAACTTCACAGCAACGGACAAAGTGTTTCAGCTAAAGTATTTGGACAAAGTTAGTTTGTTAGTTAGTCGCAGTTCCAACTTCACAGCAACGGACAAAGTGTTTCAGCTAAAGTATTTGGACAAAGTTAGTTAGTTAGTTAGTCGCAGTTCCAACTTCACAGCAACGGACAAAGTGTTTCAGCTAAAGTATTTGGACAAAGTTAGTTAGTTAGTTAGTCGCAGTTCCAACTTCACAGCAACGGACAAAGTGTTTCAGCTAAAGTATTTGGACAAAGTTAGTTAGTTAGTTAGTCGCAGTTCCAACTTCACAGCAACGGACAAAGTGTTTCAGCTAAAGTATTTGGACAAAGTTAGTTAGTTAGTTAGTCGCAGTTCCAACTTCACAGCAACGGACAAAGTGTTTCAGCTAAAGTATTTGGACAAAGTTAGTTAGTTAGTTAGTCGCAGTTCCAACTTCACAGCAACGGACAAAGTGTTTCAGCTAAAGTATTTGGACAAAGTTAGTTAGTTAGTTAGTCGCAGTTCCAACTTCACAGCAACGGACAAAGTGTTTCAGCTAAAGTATTTGGACAAAGTTAGTTAGTCGCAGTTCCAACTTCACAGCAACGGACAAAGTGTTTCAGCTAAAGTATTTGGACAAAGTTAGTTAGTTAGTTAGTCGCAGTTCCAACTTCACAGCAACGGACAAAGTGTTTCAGCTAAAGTATTTGGACAAAGTTAGTTAGTTAGTTAGTCGCAGTTCCAACTTCACAGCAACGGACAAAGTGTTTCAGCTAAAGTATTTGGACAAAGTTAGTTAGTTAGTTAGTCGCAGTTCCAACTTCACAGCAACGGACAAAGTGTTTCAGCTAAAGTATTTGGACAAAGTTAGTTAGTCGCAGTTCCAACTTCACAGCAACGGACAAAGTGTTTCAGCTAAAGTATTTGGACAAAGTTAGTTAGTTAGTTAGTCGCAGTTCCAACTTCACAGCAACGGACAAAGTGTTTCAGCTAAAGTATTTGGACAAAGTTAGTTAGTTAGTTAGTCGCAGTTCCAACTTCACAGCAACGGACAAAGTGTTTCAGCTAAAGTATTTGGACAAAGTTAGTTAGTTAGTTAGTCGCAGTTCCAACTTCACAGCAACGGACAAAGTGTTTCAGCTAAAGTATTTGGCCAAAGAATATGGAATAAAGACATGCGTTATCACTAAATATCTCAACTCTTCCGGAGTGACCAAAGCACATAGTGACTCAGTGCATGCATCAGAAGTAATTTTAAGTGTGAATAACAATGGTTAATGTTTTTCCAGACAGTTATTTTATATTGAATAAAAGAGGCAACGGCTGTAGCAGGATATAACAATGTGGATTTCAAACATTTATGTATATTTAGCTCCCGCGAAAAGATGATGTACATGCATAGAGACACTATGTCTGTGTTTAGTGTGTCTCTTCTTTTCGCGGGAGCTAAATGTGGGATTTAAAATTAATTACTGTGTGGACATGAGAAGTTATGGTAATACATGAAACATAATCAGTTACAATATGGGAAAGTGTGCATTACATTCAGAAGTTTCTGAGCGTGAAAGCATTGAAGTAGTAACTTTCTTAAATAATTAATAAGCACAACGTTAATATTCGGACCAAAGCCTGAATAAACGATGTCAAACATTGATCGCTGAAGAAGAACAAGAACAAGAAGGACAAGAACAAGAAGAACAAGAACACGAAGAGCACGAACAAGAAAAGAAAGAAGAAGAAGAAGAAGAAGAAGAAGAAGAAGAAGAAGAAGAAGAAGAAAAGAAGAAGAAGAAGAAGAAGAAGAAGAAGAAGAAGAAGAAGAAGAAGAAGAAGAAGAAAAGAGCGGAGGAGGAGGAGAAGGAGAAAAGATAGATGGGAGGAGGAAAAGGAGGGGTCAGTAAGAAGAAGAAGAGGATAAGAGGGAGGAAGAAGAAGGTACCTCAAGTTAGCCTCTATTCTGGCTGGATCTATTGCGTCGATTAACTTCCTGGAAATGGTCGGGTCAGCGTCTTTAACCAGCGGCTGTGAAACATCCGGCAGTACAGGGCTGTTGTCGTTGTCTTGTATGGCGTACCGCCCAATAAGAATGCCAACTATAAAGCCCACGGTGAGAGACACTGCTAGAATTAACAGCACATACGTTTTGTTGATTCCAGGCTTTGGGGAAAATATGAGGTCACTTTCTGATGCAACGTGCAATCGACTCATGGTTAGTAGGCAGCCTCTGTTGGCGGGAAAAGAAAACACAAAGGAGACCATGAACAACGTGCCGGATGCTGGTCGTGTTTCTAACCTGCGTTTACTGAGTGTCAGTGTGATGAGATTTGATGTTAACGTAAAAAGACAAGAAGCAACCTGATTGAAGCAATGACACATGAATCTCTTTTGGAATCCTCAGTGTAGATTATATATGGTCATGCGTTGAAATGCCCTTGTTCCTGCAGCGAGGCGCTGTCGTCATTTGGAGGTGACAGGTTCGAACCCCTATCAGTAATTATAGCTTTCAATATTTGTGTTGTCTAGTGCGTCCTCTAATGTCTGCTTCCTTCTTCTCACTTCTATGAGCGCAAACAAAATGTTTGTGTGTATTATTTATATATTTTATATTATTAAAGCCGGCTCCATGGCCGAGGAGTTAGCAGCTTTCTCCGCTAACCCCGAATACTCTCGTCACGTGACGCGACGAGAATTAGCAGTGGTTCGAATCGCAAAAGTGACTTATGAGAGTATGGAGCCGGTCGCTCAGAAAGTCGTGGCGTGCTGATGAGCGTAATCTAGCCTAGGAATCAACATACAGCTGAAAGATGCTGGTGTTGACCGCAATATCCTGAAACAGGATGGAAACGCAGGGAAAAAAAATATTATTAAAGTATATTATTGTGTCTTTATTTATAAATTATCTTAGTGGCTTGAAAGGGTATACCAATGTATATGTCTGACATGAACGGACATATACGAGGAAGAATAGGACGTGTTTACAACATGTATGCTACTGGACGATTAGCTTCTATACCATAAGATATTAAGTTATGTGCAGCTACAGACGGAGCATCTAGGGGATTGTATGGTGTTCTATTATGTTGATTCTGAAGCCAATTAATCAACTACATTTGTCATCATTGCATCCTGGCGCGTCTACAGATGCTTCGATATGCTCTGTATTAAATCCATCAGGATACAACAGCTAACACTGTACGCCCCATGTCAACTGAGGGGCCTCCTCGCACCCTTTCTGACCACACAGATCTTCAGTATGCATTCAGTGTGATTTATTTTGCTGAAAGCGCTCGTTTCAGCAAACCTGTCGGCACGTTCCAATGATGGATCCTCTTATGTAGTGACAGTGACCGCCAACCTGTTGTCCTTCCTTTAATTATCAACAAAACCTCTATGTCCTATAGTGTTCTTTACCTAGGGCAATAAGTACATACAAACACGTGGGTCATAAATAACAGTATCAAGTCATGCTGGCTGGGTGCATCCTGAAGCCACACATTTAGACTACAAAGATAAGTCACTAAAAATAGCCATCGTAGCGGATTGCTTTTCTTTTGTAAACACTGTACGGTAATGTATAGTTGTCTCATAAAAATAATAATGAGAGTTTCCGAGCGGTTTACAGCATCCGGAAAAACGGGAAACATGTTTGCCACGTGAAAATTTTAAAATCTCATCTCTCCTCTCCTCTCTTACTTGCATTATTAACCAACGAGAAGGAATAGCATGACATCTGACAAGCAAGTTGAGTATTCTGTTTTTGTGTCACAGTAAGATCTGACTTTGTGTCCACTGGATTTTATGGTAGGCTGTGACTGTGCATGGAGACTTCTTGGATATTATAACATCTTTAAGTGTTCGTGTGTTAGTGGATGGCCTATTGCTGACAATATGTTCTCAAAAACCAGCATAAGACATTGATAGCAAAACCCACATAAGGATCAACTAGAGCGTGTCTCGGTAAGTATTATCTTGCATTTGCGTTCTCACTCTCCCCCCCCCCCCGTCTCTTTTCTTTCTGTTTGGCTGTCTGTCCGTCCGTCCGTCTGTTTGCTGCATTACCATGTTAGTGGAAGTGCTTGCTTACTCGCACAGATTAATATAAATTACTAGGCGTGGAACAAATGTACCTACTTCTCTTGTAAGCTATATAGGACAATCAACAATAGACAGAATCTGTGCTGAAGGAAAGGATATGGCAGCTTCTTAAACTTCTACTTGACCAACAGGCAGAAGCAAAATGACATAGACATACATTAATACATTCTGACTGCGTCTTCTGTCTGCAATACGTTTAATGCCTTACGTTGTAACAGTATCCCCTAACCTGTTCGCTCATAACGTCACCAACAATTGACCACTGTTTTATCCCAATGTGAGATTCCTCCGAAGTCGGAGAGGGTCTGCCTGCACGGCGAGGAACCACCAGTCTGCACACCAATAAGCCAGACATGGGACAACGGATACTCACGCAAACCTCAGGTCCTGTATGACATCACACTGATGTTGGACAACAGGTTGCCTTCATCCGACATACAGGACTTCGCGTTGGAGCTCAAGCCAACGAACACAAGCAAGCAAGCATCCCAATGTGAGTAATAATATGTGCTAGAGCAGTGGTTCTCAACGGGTGGGGAATTCCCCCCTAGGGGGGAATTAAGATTATTTCAAGATCGCGTTAATACAAGAATTGATTACTTAATATTATTTTTTCCATTCGTACTTTACAGTTCTGTACTTCTCGCCCTTCTGAACTTCGTTTTATAACGTAAGTAGACCCGCAAATCACGTTTTATGTAGACATCTAGACTTGTTATTGTATGTGTTATTACATTTAGCGTCCATTTTTACGTATACTGTGTAAAAAAAAGGGGGGGGGGGGCGGATTTATAGGGAGATAATACGAAAGGGGGGAATGACGTTCTGAACATATGGTGAAGGGGGGAATGGGCCAAGAAAGGTTGAGAACCACTGTGCTAGAGAATGTCCTTGTAGCAGGTAAGTGTTGGTGTTTGATGCCGTCCATAGAATCCCAGCTGTCAACAAATTAGCCTCCTCGCAGTGATCTCTAGTTTCTGTGTAGTGGTCCTATTTAGTGTCTATGATTGTCATGATCTCTAGTTTCTGTGTAGTGGTCCTATTTAGTGTCCATGATTGTCATGATCTCTAGTTTCTTTGTATTGGTCCTATTTAGTGTCCATGATTGTCATGATCTCTAGTTTCTGTGTATTGGTCCTATTTAGTGTCCATGATTGTCATGATCTCTAGTTTCTTTGTATTGGTCCTATTTAGTGTCCATGATTGTCATGATCTCTAGTTTCTTTGCATTGGTCCTATTTAGTGTCCATGATTGTCATGATCTCTAGTTTCTGTGTATTGGTCCTATTTAGTGTCCATGATTGTCATGATCTCTAGTTTCTGTGTATTGGTCCTATTTAGTGTCCATGATTGTCATGATCTCTAGTTTCTTTGTATTGGTCCTATTTAGTGTCCATGATTGTCATGATCTCTAGTTTCTTTGTATTGGTCCTATTTAGTGTCTATGATTGTCATGATCTCTAGTTTCTTTGTATTGGTCCTATTTAGTGTCCATGATTGTCATGATCTCTAGTTTCTGTGTATTGGTCCTATTTAGTGCCCATAATTGTCATGCAGCCGGCGCTGTGGATAAGGGGCAGTGAATGTATTTTCATGACATACCGAGTTGAAGAATGGAAATCAGTCGCTGACGATTCAGAATTAGACCGTCTTGCGTTGATTTCGATCGTATGAGCGTCGGTCGTTCAGAAAGAAAATGTCAAACTACTGAATGTAAAAATGCCTGTTAAATTACACACAGTCCAAAAATGCTGGGGTTGATAGCCACGTGCTGTATAGGACATGCGCCTAATCTTTTCTTAAAGCATAGGGTAATTTAGAATCTGATAGCCAGAGAACTAATTACATAGAGCGATCTCATCCAATAGAATAGTACCCAACAAAGACGTTTCGTCATTAGCTATGAAAATAGACGTGAAATATGTGGAAAAGTAAATTTAAAAAATACAATCTTTAAATCAACACAAATGAGAATTGGAATTGTTAAGCTTTAAAACAACACAATCACAAGTAACATATGGCTCTGTTGTTGTTGGTATACTCGCCATCAAGATGGCCACGGTTCCGCTGTGTCTGTTTACAATGAGGTTTGGATGTTTGCCACGTTCATTCTACACCGCTGACTACGGCAATGTTTTGATTCAGCCTGGCATTTTCACTTCGATTTCTACCCCCATGGGCCGACTGCACTTATGCGGTCAGTTTCTGACCACGTTGAGGTGGAAACGTTCTTGGTTGGTTAGCTCTAGTTTGCTGATCCTAACTATCAAGGTGTGAAACGCTGTTTGTATTTTAACAGAGATACTATAAATGCTTTTGCTGTTTGCGTGTTTCCGGCTGTTTAGATCAGCGAACTATTGTTGTTTGTGCATTTATTTGGTCTGCGGCTATTTATATCTTTGTCTCTGTTGTGGATTTGTTTAGTTGGTAATATAGAAAGAATATATGCAGTCATATATTAAACGTGATTCATAAGTTTCCTGACCGGACAGATACTGGCTATGTGCTGTAAAATGCTCAGATTATATTGGGTTACAATATAATGAAGAGAGGTCACAGTTACCGTCCTGGTCGCTTTTCCTTCCGAGTATTTTCCAGAATTGAATTAATACAACCAGCAGTCGATCTACTAGGCAAAGTAAACCCGAACCACTATCTTTGTAATCAAGGAGCCTGACTACTATGGCACCGCAGCTCATCCTCGTGGATCAAGCACATGTAGATAAGACCACAAGTGAAGTCCTGGTTATGGCAATAGAAGATGTGGAAGCAGAAATTGAGCTTACCTGCGTCATCAATTGTTAACGTGGATCATCTGTCTCTGAGCAACTTATACTGTCTCAAGTCTAACTGCAAAAACACCGATCAACTTCATAAAATAGATTGACATAGGCGTCTCTATCTTGAACGACACCAGCTAGCCCCTTCTGCAATCTCCACGCAAACTTCAGATCTGGGCCAAATGTTAAGGACTGTAATATCCTTAAATAATTGTTAATTGCAACGAATAGTATGCATAAAATACACATATACACTTAGGCGCACACACAAACACAGAAAGACACACACATACGTACGACGATGCTTTACACTTACCCGCGAGTGCGCGCGCGCACACACACACACATATACACGCACATGGCGAGTGTTGTGTGTGTGTGTGGGGGGGGGGGGGGGGCTGTTTGTGTGTGTGGGGGGGGGGTGTTTGTGTGTGTGCGTGTGTGTGTTTGGAGATGTATAACATGATTATGGAAATAGGCATGCAATGTTTGCACGGATTTCGTGACATGGCATGCGACTCTTCTTTAGAAAAGATAATGCATAGTAATGGTTGTTTGTGTGTGTGTGTGTGTGTGTGTGTGTGTGTGAGATATATATATATATATATATATATATATATATATATATATATAGAGAGAGAGAGAGAGAGAGAGAGAGAGAGAGAGAGCCTTTTCTCAATAGACACGTGCATAATAATTTATAGTTTAAAACAGGAAGTACGTTAAAAAAAACAACATAACAAACAAATAAAAAACACACACACACACAAACGAAGGAAACACAAGTACATGTCGAAAAGTGACTAAAGGGCTGTAGACCAAAAAAAAACATTGTTGGTGTTGGTCATACAATGAAGTCATAGAAACTGCAATCATATACAATGCAGCACAAGCAGTGTGATGAAAGTTTAACTTGAAATTCGAGGATTGCAACCGTATCAACTGCAATGCTGTGGTCATGTTTCAAGTTTGACTGGAAAGTTAAGAATTATAACAATCTGATTCGGTCCAAGAGGAAAATGAAATCATATCGGCTGTTGCTGAATTGACTGATTTGCCTTTTCGGTTAACGAGTGCATTTTTCAGGAGACTCCTGGGAGTCGGCGCTGGAGCTACGGAGTTCGTGCTTTGTGCGACGCTTTCGGCGGGTCGCCCTGCGGTAAAGGACCGAGCCATGTGAGAAAACCCGGGTGAATGAGGTCTTTCTGGTGACTGCCGAGTCCATCGACGATGAACTGTGGTTTTCGTGGATGAATTTTGTGTTGGCATTCTGGCAACGGCATTATGCACAGTGTACCTGAGCGGGCTGTTGGATTGCCGAGACTCCTGTTTGTTCCACTTTTCACATTGGACAGTGGTGAGCATTTTGTGTGATATTCACTGGCATAGGAATGCATAGGAATTGAGCATAATGGGGACCACCTGTTGCCGTGAAGTTGGAACCTCGACTAACTAACTAACTAACATAAAAATGCGCTAAATTATTATTTATCATAATTGGACAAGAAAACTTTGGCACACGTAGAAGACGTCGGCCAGATGGCAGCGGGCGAAAGGAGGCAACGACCTCATAGGTTATGAGAGGCGAGCAGAGAACAAAAATAACAAACAAATAAAGTTGGCATTGAAGAAGGGGTTGACTGGTGACAAGCTGATAGCGGAGCCTGTATAAAATCACACCTTTTGACTTGACAAGGAAGCTCGACAAAAGGAAAACACAGTCAAATACTGGTGTGCGTTTCAATCGAAGGCTTCATCTACGAACCTAACTAAAACACTGTATGCGTTATTTTTTTTCCTGTCGTCAATCTTCCTAAACATGTTTGGTGTTGGGAAATAAAGATGGTTTGATTGTCGTAAAGACACCAATCATGAGGTAACTGTAGGTGGACAAAACATACAATACGTTTCTCATACACATAACAGGTTTATACAGTAGATGCAATGGCTGACCAACCTGACGCAGCTTACCGGCCGAGAAATTGGCACGGGTTCAATCCCTAGTATGGCCCTGAGACCCACCCAGCCTCATTGTGTCGAATTATATTGAAATGAGAGACGAGGAAAAAGGGATCTGTTCACTGCACCTCACATGTCGAGGCATTGTATATATAAAGGCCTAGCACATTTCACAGGGGCAGTATCTGCAATGGGGTTACCTTTTAGCAGCAGATGTCATCGCAGGCGGTTACAGCACAGGCGTACTCAATGAGCTAGGGGAGCAATCAAAACAGTTTGACACTGCTATGCACAGAACACACAGGGGTACATCTTTTCTAGTTAATTAATCAGTCCATCAACCAGAAGTAAATTGACATGAATGAAACGAGATAATAAATAAATAAAGTTCATATTTCTTGTACACATTTATAGGCATGGTGCTAGAGCCATATATTTATAGATTGGTCAGCAGCCAATGGGCAATATGGTCAGTCTCACACCAGGAGCCTTTGTTTCCCAGGACAATTCGTGATACTCAATGTAAGCCTGGTCGATGTGGGATAATGTCATTTTTTTAAAAAATCCATCTCGATGAGAATTGGAACACATGACGAGCGGGTCGGCAGGCAAGCGTACTGGTATTGGGCCACCCAAGCACCCGTGATCATCAGATGAACAATGTACGTGAACTGGAGACAGAAACTATTTGTTCCTGCCTTTGTTAATTCATAAAAGTGTCAACGCCCCTGCATTCCGAGCAACGCATATGTGCTCAGCCACATATTTACGATATTGATTACATATTAACTTCACAGACTGCGGGGTGGTTATGCATACATCAGAACCACCTGACAAGTACTATCACTCTCTGCCATGAGTCGTACAATGCCATGTAACGATCATACTGATGTGTGCGTCTCATTCGTGGTTCCGAACACCAATATTCCAGTGAAAGATGAGGCTACAGAGATGTGGCTCCTTCCCCCAATTCTCTTAATTCCAAGGCTGGCTGGTAAAACCTATATGCAAGTAGTTCAGTTAGACAGCTGAAGAACTCAATTCCATGGCATGTGACATGTTGATGATATTGTGTCAGACCTGTAATTGTGTACATAACGGCCTCTTTGCTGATACCAGATGTATGGGACTCCATCCAAGTACTAGAGGAGACATGATCACAAGGATTGATCATTACCTACATAAAAACAAATTAGTCATGACACTTTGGTCACGTTATAAGAAGAGGACCTGTAACGAAGTGGTTGAATTATAATAAGAAATAGTATAGATATTTTTTTATGCTGTGGTTTTGTGAAGTGTTTGGACTATCACATTTTTAAGGCATGAGTGCACACAGGCATATATGACCAGTCATTCACTCTCGTGGTGAAGACGAGAACTGGCATCGAATCCATGATTTTCCAGGCTTATGACTTTGTCAGTGTAATCCTAACCGCTAGACCAACACGCCGACTAGAGAGATTACTAGGCAAGAAATAATTCCAAATCTTCAAATCAATGGGCTCACTTAAGCAGGGTGTTTTTAGGGATTGTCTTGGTTGTAAGGGGACTTGGAAACAACGACATGATATAGAAAAGTAAGTATTGCTTACAGACGATGCTTTGGTACCACACGGGTAGTGCGTCATGATTGCCAATGTCGTCTTCAGTCACTGTACCTGAATTAGTAGTCGTTGCAGTAGTAGTAGTTGTAGTAGTAGTAGTAGTAGTAGTAGTAGTAGTAGTAGTAGTAGTAGTAGTAGTAGTAGTAGTAGTAGTAGTAGTAGTAGCAGTAGTAGTAGTAGTAGTAGTAGTAGTAGTAGTAGTAGTAGTAGTAGTAGTTGGGTTTGTTGTTGTTATTGTTGTTGTTGCTGTTGTAGCAGTAGGAGTGGTGGTGGTAGTGGTGGTGGCTGCGGTGTCGGTCTTGATTAGCAGACATATCACACGAACAAAGATCCGTGTAATGCAAGGCTTTATGTGGCCTGTTCTTGTGTTTGTATTATTGCTTATAGAGGATCATCATCGCACTCCGGACAAGTACATAGGTGCTCCGATCCCCTCCATAACATCCCTGCCAGAGTTTATCGAATGATTTCACCAGTTCTGGGTTTGTAAATCAAATGTCACGTGAGCTTGACAAAATGCTCATGTTTGGTAGTTCACTCCAATATCCCTCACCTGGACAAAGAAGCAGATTCCAAAGTGTCCTTAAAATCATCCATTCCTCTGGCGTCCCTTATAGCGCTGACGATGTCTGGCTCATCCGTTACTCTTCCCACCGCGATTACCGCCAAGTCCGCTAACCGATCGGCTCGTTTGTTGCACTTCACGCCTGGGTGCCTCGGTACATAGATGAAAGTTAGCTTGAATTCTGTATGTGTGCAAATGTGACGGATACAAGTATGAATAATCTGGAGGTTTTTGGGGATCTGGTGTTGTTTTATTTTATTTATTTTTTTATGGGGGGGGGGGGGATATCGTTGAGTGAGAAGAAAACAAACACTAAGACTTGAGTTCTGCTGGCCAAGTTCACTCATCACAACCACAAGGCACATTTTTGGGCTGATTTATCGAAATGAAAGGGGGAATGGGGAAACTAATATAATGTATGTGCAAATGCACAATGCACGTGAGCACAAGAAAGTGTTTGTGTGTGTGTGTGTGTGTGTGTGTGTGTGTGTGTGTGTGTCGCTATCTTTCTCTATTTCTTGCGTTAGAGGTGCGTGCCTCTAGCGTGACTGAATGTGAGCGTGTGTAAGCTTGCTCACACACTCCGTCTGCTCATATATATATATATATATATATATATATATATATATATATATATATATATATATATATATATATATATATATATATATATATATATATATATATATATAAACACACACACACACACAATCACACGAAGGGGCTTCATTTAAAAACCTTGAAAATGTGATAACAATTACAACAACCATGCCATTGTCTTGTAACCAGTCAATACTGTTGTTAAGGATGTCAAGACTGTTAAGCTTGTGACATTACAGTACAGACGAAAACGGTGACGTCATAAAGACAGTTTAAAGATGGACGCCCCACTTTTTATTTACACCAATGTGGAGTAGCCTTGCGTCAATTGTATCAGTGAAGGGGTGAGATCTATAGAAATTCATCGGCGAATGAAGGTTCAGTATGGTGATACATGCCTGTCAGTCCAGTAAGTGTATGAGTGGAGTAGGAAGTTTCAAAACGGCGTGACTTCTATGACAGACTGCCCACGACCGGGTCAGGCACACCGTGTAGTGACCCCAGAGTCGATTTTTCTACAGAAATCCAAGCACTTCACCAGCGCTGAAGAACTTACATTTAACGTAGTGGTGACTACATCGTAAAATGATACATTTGTTCTGTACTCTTTCGGAATATTTTCTCCAACCCCCCCCCCCCCCAAATAAAAAAATATTATATATATATATATATATATATATATATATATATATATATATATATATATATATATCATGATTTTAGCCCAACGACCGGGCTATCCATGCGTTTGTCGTAGAATTTTCCCAGCCTTCCTGGGAATGAGAATTCACGCTGGACGTAAGAAGTGCTAGAGTACGCCACAGGAGGCACGACAGCGTTGTCCTGAAAGGGATGATGATACGCAAGAGGATATCACTCACGGCGAACCCCACATAGAACCACGAGTTCTACAGCTGATAATACTCAAGTAGTGGTCACCTGTGACGCACCCGAGCAACCTTCCAAATGTCCCACGGTGAAGATCAAGTTCCCTAATGCCACCAGGAAGGAAGAGTGGGCATTATAAGACGATACGTTATATCCCGTGCCTTACCTCCACTCGCTCATTCAGTTTGGTAGCAACGAAAAGAAGAAAGCAGCTTTGCCACAGAAGACCAGGCGGCAGAGACTGCTGGAGGAAGTAAGGCAACATAAGAACACCGTTCAGAAACGATGGAAATCAGCAGCGGACAATGAGAAAGAGGGCTTGCGCCAGGTGTGGCAACATCTGAAAGTCAGGCACAATGCCCTGTCCCGAGCGGAAAGGTTCTGCAGGAACAGGCGGAAAACCCGGAAGGAACGTAAGAGGTTCTTCCGGGAACCATACAAGTGTGCACGGGACTTATTCGAGTAGCCTCGATACGGCATCCTCGGTGTCAGCAAAGAGGAGTTGGAGAACCACCTCGTGACGACGTACTCCGACGCCCAACGGAACGTCCCACTCAGAGAGATTGAGGGGCTCACAAGCCCGGCAGAACCAACAGTGGAGTTCAATGTCAGGCCCCCGATGTGGAGCGAGGTGGTTGCGGTAGTGAAGAAAGCAAGAGGTAGTCGGCACCGCGGCCCAACGGTGTGCCTTACACAGTCTATAAAAGATACCCGAAAGTCCTTATGAAACTACACCGGATACTGAGATCCGCGTGGAAACAATAGCATGTCAGCACGGAGTGGAAGACTGCCAACGGAATCTACATTCCCAAAGAGCAAAACTCAACTGGTATTGCCCAGTTCATGACGATCTGACGATCTCTCTTCTGAACGTTGAGCGGAAAATATTCTTCGAATATTCGTCGAATCACGAAGTACTTGACGGGGAACAAGTACATCGAGACAGGGGTTCAAAAAAGGGACTACCTGGAGACCCCGGTTGTCTAGAACACAGTACCATGAGCTGGGATGCTATCCAGAGAGCGAAGACGAAGAAGTTGGAACTCCACGTGATATGGTTGGATCTGGCCAACACCTATGGGTCAGTGCCCCACCAATTGTTGTGGCATGCACTCAAGGCATATCACGTGCCCGAGAACATCACGGAAATGCTTGTGCAGTACCTCTCGGGCTTCTCTCTTCGGTTCTCGACCAAAACGTTCACGACCAGATGGATCGACCTGCAAGTGGGCATCGCCATAGGATGTACGATTTCGCCGATACTATTTGTCATGGCCATGCAGGTCATACTGGAAACGGCATCCGGCTACGCACACGGTCCGAAACTCAGCGAAGGGGTGAACACGCCACCGCTTAAGACCTTCATGGACGATACGACAATCCTGACACCGAAGGAGAGTGGTGCTCGCAGCATTCTCCTCAGATAGGATTATCTGATTCGCTGGTGCAGGATGAGCTTCAACCCTAAGAAATCGAGAAGTCTGTCGATCATGAAGGGTAAGGTGGTGGAAAGGGTGTTCGTGGTGGCCGGGCAAGCGATTCCCACGGTGATGGCGATACCCGTGAAAAGTCTCGGCGCGTGTACGACTCAACCCTGACGGACAGGAACGCGGTGGTAGAGATACAAGCAGTGCTGACGAACGGCCTGGGTACCATCGACAGAACAAGGGTGATAGGCAAATTCCAATTTTGGTGCCTCCAGTTCATGCTTATTCCGAAACTCCTGTGGCCGCTGCTAATATATTATATTGGCACTTCCACAGTGAGCACCATGGAGAGCAAGATAAGCAGGTACATGAGAAAGTGGCTCGGAGTACCAACATGCCTCACGACTGTCGCACTGTATTGCAAGCAGAGTAAACTCGTCCTCCCGTTCCTGTCCCTCATGGAGGAGTTCAAAGCCGGAAAAAACCAGCCTCGCGATGATGCTGCGCCAGTCTCCAGATATAAAGGTTAGTGCCTCGGTTCCCGCCTTCAAACGGGAAGGAAGTGGAAAATCGTCAGCGCGGCCGAAGAAGCCCAGGCTACTCTAGCTGAAGGAGGTAATAGGTCACACCCAGTCAGACAGGAAAGGGTTCGGCTTCCAAAGCAATGATCCGATGTGGTCCAAGACGACGGCCTAGGAACGCAGGGACATGGTTGTTAAGTAGATCCGCAAGGGAGGAGATGATGAAAGAGTCAAAAAAGGCTATCCCTACTCAACAAGCGCAGCAGGCGCAGTGGATGTCATGGGAGGCGGTAGTGCAGAGATCTGTTACCTGGAATGAGATCTGGCGCATGGCACCACTGCGCTTAAGCTTCATCGTCCGATCCCTCTACAATGTCTTGCCATCAGCTGCCAACCTGGCCAAATGGGGGTTAACCATCGACCCGTTCTGTCACCTCTGTACGAAACCCCGCATAGTCCAGACAGCGGAGCATGTGCTGTCCGGCTATAAGGTCACCCTAACCCAAGGCCGTTTTACGTGGCGGCATAACAAAGTCCTTACTGAGTTGGCCGCCATAGTGGATTTAGCTAGAATGAGAGCGAACAAAGAGGGATACAGGCCGAGGCTGATGGAGAATTCCTTCATCCGAGAAGGGCGCAAAGATGGTAAAGCTGACGACTTGCCGCTTTCTACCGTTGTCGACGTTGCGAGGGACTGGGATCTGACCGTAGACCTGAAGGGCCGTGGCAAATACCCTGAGGTGATCCGAAAGTTTGGCTTGCGACCTGACATCGTACTTAGCTCCTCGTCAGCCAAGTAGCAAACGTTGATTGAGCTGACTGTCACTTACGAGTCCAGTATTGAGGAGCAACATATGTACAAGTTAAAGAGTACGATGACATGGTCGCAAGTCTTAGGCGGGAGGAATACACCGTCAGGCTATTCGCCGTCAAGGTGGGCGCAAGAGGTCTCGTCTCCCACTCCGTGTTTGATGTGCTGAAGCGAATGGGCACGAAAGGACAAGCAAGAGCTCGGGCCCAGAAACAACTGTGTGAGGCAGCCGAAAAGGCCTCGTACTGGTTATGGAATTGCCGGAATCTAGAGTGGAATGAGTCTCGAAACTAGTATGATTCATCATCATCATCATCATCTTCCACTTCTGCCGTCAAGCGTTGTGGGGAGGAATAATTTGCGTTCCAGCGCCCGGTGGGCGGCACTGGATAGTGTCATTCCGTGTGGTTGTACAATGTCTCTGATGTCGTCAATCCATTTTCTTCTTGGACGTCCTCGTGGTCTCGTCGCAGATGATCTTTGATGTAAGGCCAGTGATGGTAGTTGCTGATGTTGCATTCTAACGACATGGCCAAACCACTTGATCTTCTGTCTTTCAATAAATGTGGCACAAGATGTTGATCCCACAGTCTGTCTGATAGTAGCATTTCTTACTCGGTCTCGGATTGTTAAGTTGGCAGCTATCCTCAGGCATCTCATTTCGCAGGTGTTGATTTTGCGAAAGTGTAATTTAGATAAAGTCCAGGTTTGAGATTGGTAGCATAGGGTTGGTGCGAATATGCTGTTTATTATCGTTTTGCAGGCATGGGTATGTTTGGAAGTTTCAGTAAGGGTGATAGTTGATATGTAAGTGCCTAGCTTTTTGACATTTGATTTCCATTTCTCTGTCCAATCTGCCATCTTCTGTGATCATACTTCCAAGATATTTGAATTCTTTAACTTATTTCAGAGTTGTGTTATTTATCTGTATACTTAGTGGGCCTGGCGATCTGCTAACTTGCATTAACTAACTACTAGTATGATTAGAAGCGGTAAATGCAGTACCAACAATCTCTTAACAAAGACCACGAACTGTCAACGTCTCATGTCAGCTCTTTAGCCTTTCCTCCGAGCGTGGGTGGTAAGTCTGAGTGCAGTCAACCATGTAAATGTCGGCCCAAGTCTTACCTCCATAACATAGCGATAATCGTCCGTAAGTCGCTCTCGGCTGCAAAGACCAAGAGGTGGGTCCAAACGTAAAGGAAGAACCGGCTTCCTAGGAGAGTGCGGCGCCGTGAACGGGGCAAGGAGAAGGAACACGACAACGGTGACAAATGGAGGCGGCAGAGGCCGTGGCGGGGGATGAAGCTGGCATCTCACGACCACACGTGCTAAGGGGCAAGCACAGGCTGCAAGGGCTCTACTCACCGAGGGAGGGAGGGCTTGAGAGTGGACAAGGTAACAGCGAAGTGACAAGCGTAACATCAGGGATAACTAATGTGACCGAACGTCTCCACGGCAGGTATAAGACGCCCGGAGTCATGACCAGGACGAGACCGCCCCCCCCCCCCCAGAGAGTATCAAGAGATTTAAGGTTTAAAATACTTGGGGAAGGGGTTTAGTTCTGACTATCAGAAGCCCCCTGCCGTGTTTGCTCCTCGGAGGAGTTTTTTTACGATTTACGATATATAGACTTCGGTTTTCCTCGATAATCTGTCCCGAAAAGAATTTACGAAATCTGAAACCAACGAAAACTGAATCAATTATTTCCATATAAATCAATGTAAATCCAAATAATTCGTTCTAGACACTCCAAAATACATACCAAAAAACCACATTTTATAGAGAATAAATATAGGTTTTAATACTATTTTTCTGCCTCAGACTTGCCTTAACTCGCGGCCGTGTCTGCCGCGTCTGTGTATGCCAGTGCGCCTTTAGAATTTTTCAAACCAATATCTGCTGGAGCGGCAGAAGAACTAACCCGAGAGCTGGTTGAATATCATATGGATATAATAGCAATTCAAGAAATAGGGTGGCCAGGAGAGGGTACTCTAGAGCAAAATGGAATGATTGTAATATATGGAGGAAACACCCAAAATAAACATGAATTAGGAACAGGTTTGTCATCAAAAAAGAGTTATGGGGGAACGTTCTAAACTTTAAAGCTGTTAATGACAGAATTAGTAAATTACAAATAAAAGGTAAATGGAAAAATATAACGATGATTAATGTACATGCACCTACTGAAGAGAAAGAAGATGACGTTAAAGAAGACTTTTATAATGATTTGGAAGATGTCATAGAAGAAACCCCCAAAAAGGACATCCTGATTGTGCTGGGAGACTTCAGTGCAAAAATAGGTAGAGAGCAAACTCATAAACAAGTGGCCGGATGGAAAGCCTACATACAACTTCAAATGATAATGGATGGAGAGTCTTCAACTTGGCAGACGCCAAAGGACTGCAGATTAGCAGTACCAGACTACAAAGAAAGGATATACACAAACAAACTTGGAAATCATGTGGCAAGAGAACCTGTAATCAAATAGATCACATTTTAATTAACAACAGAAATGCATCAAACATACAACAAGTTAGAAGTTATAGAGGAGCTGATAGCCACAGCGACCACTTCCTCGTTGGAGCAAAATTTAAAATAAAACTTAAGAGAGCTTTCTATACTAAATTACAAAGATTACACCCAACATATAACGGATAAAAACTACCAGAAATTACAGACAAAGAGGAATTTACAGATGAAATAAAATGTAAACTTGAAACTCTGCAAATCCCTTTAGAGGAAAGCGTTCACCAAACTTGGTTGAACATCAAGAATACAATTCAGTCTACGGCAGAAGAATGTCTCTGTGTGTTAACCACGCATAGAAAGAGCAGATGGTTCAATCAAAAATGTGAAGAAGCAGTCATTAGGAAAAAGAATGCCAGACATTTATGGTTAAATGACATCAACAACATCCAAAAGAAAGAGCAATATAGAAATGAATGTAAAGAGGCTACAATAATAGTTCGACAGCAGAAGCGAGAATATATGAGTAATATAATCAAAGATATGGAAACTAATCACTAGAAAAATGAATCCAGAAAGTTTTTTTTAAAGAACTGAAGTCAATGAAACGGGGCACCAACACAACACATATGGTTTAAAAGACAAAAATGGGAATATGATAAATACCAATGAGGAAATGTGCAACACATGGACAGAATATTTTGTTGAATTACTAAATTGTGAAGCTCCAAGTAACACTTTCCTACAAGAAGAGGTTCTAACGTGTGAACCACAAATTGAAGAACCTGCATTTGAAGAAATCCTTTATGTAATCACACGACTTAAAAACAATAAAGCAACTAGGGCTGATGGAATTGCTGCTGAATTTATAAAGGCAGGTGGCCATGCATTACATCTAAAGCTATACGAGCTAATAATAAAAATCTGGAGAACAGAAGAATTACCCCATGACTGGAAAGAGTCATTATTGATACCTATCTTAAAGAAAAGAGACAAGTTCCAATGTGAAAATTATAGAGAAATATCACTACTGTCCACAAGCTATAAGATACTATCCGCAGTATTACTAAATAGACTAAAACCATATTCAGAAGACACATTAGGCGACTACCAGGCGGGTTTTAGACTAAACAGATCAGCAATAGATCAGATATTTTTCTTACGACAAATAGCCGAGCAAATTTGGGAATATAAAAGAGATCTCCATAACATTTTTGTGGATTTTAAAAAGGCTTATGATAGTGTCCATAGGAATAGTCTATGGAATGCTATGCAGGAATTTGGAATACCAAGGAAGTTAATCAACATGACCAGACTTTGCATGGAAGATACTTATAATATAGTAACACATAAAGGCAGGAAATCAGACCCTTTCCAAATAACATCTGGCTTGAAACAGAGTGATGCACTATCGCCGCTACTCTTCAATCTGGCTCTAGAGAAAGTTGTAAGAAAGGTAAAGGAGGAATGTGATATTGGAGGAACATCCAAGCTGCTTGGTTATGCAGATGATATAGATATTATAGGGGAAAATGAACAAAAGACATTAGAAATATTGACTCACTTAAAGGAAAAAGACCAACAGCTGGGGCTGGTTATCAACCACGAAAAGACAGAATATGTGGTAATTTCAAGAGAAAGAATGGCTAAAAACTCTGGCTACATAAAAATAGATAACATGACCATTAAAAGAACGGAAACATACAAATACCTGGGTACAATCTTCAACTGCTCCAACATCATAAGGGAAGAAATACAAACTAGAATCAATTCTGGAAATAAGATATACTATGCACTACAACATCTACTAAAATCAAATGCGCTATCTCGTAACACCAAAATCACAATATACAAAACACTGATCAGACCAGTTGTGCTGTATGGCTCTGAAACCTGGAGTATAACGAAAGGAGACGAAGCCTTGTTACAAACCTTTGAGAACAAAGTTTTAAGACGCATCTTTGGACCCACTAGAAATACACAAAGTGGAGAGTGGAAAAGAAGAAGTAACAAAGATATTTATGATCTGTTTAAGTCCCCGCTAATCACTGGTATCATGAAGGCTAATAGACTACAATGACTGGGGCATATAGAAAGAATGGAAGATAATAGGGAAACAAAACTCGCTTACACTCAGGAAATAAATGACCGCAGACCCCGAGGTAGACCAAGAAGACGGTGGAGAGATAATATATATACAGACTTACAAGCACTTGGAATCAACGACTGGCAAGAGAAGGTCAACCAGAGAGACGAATGGAGACGGATTGTATCTGCAGCAAAGAACCTCAATGGCTCGGAACGCTGAAGAAGAAGAATATCTGCTGGCCTTACAATTACAAAGTACACTAGCACTAGTCCCACGCACTTTCTTAATGAGATCGGCATACAACATTCTGCTTTTTCCACATATGATTGCCCCCGAAACAGAATCGTCATCTAACTGGTTTTTATTTATCTAAATTAATTCGACAGCTGTTCGCATCTCAATTGTTTGCGATTTCATTAGCACTTTCATGTCTTCCGCTGCATTAGCCTCCTTTATTGCTTCCCTTTTTGTCACAATGAAACTTATCAATCAATCAATCATGTGCCATGCCGGAAAGCGTGGGCGGTCATGACTCGCCATTTCACTCGATCACCAGTGTCGTGGATCAGCTCAGTGTTCCTGTCTCGTTCATGCCATGTGGCCAAGCCATCCAGGTATTTTCCTCTCGGTCTTCCTCTTGGTCTGTTCCCCTCGATCTTGCCAGTTATCACTAAGTTCTCCAATCCATTTCTTCTCATAACATGTCCAAAAAATTTTGACTGTCTACGTCTAATTTCTCTAATCAGTTTACGATGTTCATTTGTCTCCTGTAGTACTTGGTCATTGGTTTTTCTGTCTGTCCATGGTATTCTTTGCATTTTCCTCAGAAACCACATTTCTGCAGCCATCAGATGCTTTTCAGCTTGACTGCTCATTGTCCAAGTTTCACATCCATACAAAAGAAAAGGCTCTATGTATCCCCTCAACACTCTTTTTCTCGTTTCAATTGACATCTTTTTATTGGTCAGAATGTTTTTCATCTTGCTAAAGGCTACTTTCGCCATGGCGATTCTTGTTCTAATCTCTTCAAGGCATCTCCCATCAGATGTTATAACTGTTCCAAGATAATTGTACCGATTCACTTGTTGAAGAATATTTCCATTTACAAGTATATTACATTGTGGCACTTCTTCCTTCCTACTGACGACCATAACCTGAGTCTTTTTACAATTTAATTCTAACCCCAGTTGCTCACTGTGTACAACAACCGCATCTACTAATTGTTGCAGGTCCTGCGCATTGTCTGCAATTAATACTGTATCATCTGCATATCTAATGGTATTGATGTTTCGTCCTCCAATGCTGATTCCATTTATATCCTCTACATTTCTGAAAATATTTTTACTGTACAGGGAAAAAAGATCTGGAGACATCACACATCCCTGCCTAACACCTCTCTTAATTGGTTGATACTGTCCCACTTCATTATCAATCCTTATTGCAGCTTGTTGTTTCCAATATATGTTTTTTATAAGTCTAATGTCTTTCCCATCAATTTGTAGATCTGCAAGCATATCCACCATGCTGACCTGTCTAATGCTATCAAAAGCCTTTGTATAGTCAATAAAGCAAAGATGTATATCCTTGTTTACCTCTATAGCACGTTCAATAACTGTTCGCAGCATATACACAGCATTTACTGTACCCTTTCCTTCTAGAAACCCGCATTGTTCTTCCCCTATTTCAGATGAGTACATTGAATTTTAATTAGTTTAATAGTTTAATATTGTCATAGTGTGTTTCATGTAGTTTTGTGTTGGTTTGTATTTGTTTGTCCTGTGCTGACGAAGGCTTTGGCCGCAACGTCCAATTTGTCTCTTGTAGTCGTGTTTTAGTAAAGCTCACAATCTACTTCTCGTTTATTTGGGTGATTCATTCATTGCCTGTTTAAGCTTTACTGCAGTTCACCTCATTCCTATTTCAGGTTGTATCTTCTTCCTCATTCTTTGCATGATAATTCTTAGCAAAATCTTTGTGATGTGACTCATTATACTAATTGTTCTATGTTGATCACATTCCAAGGTTCCTGATTTCTTTGGGATTGCAATAAATATAGTGTTACATAATTCAGGAGGTATATCTCCACTTATCGTGGATGGTGAATTCCCGTATATGCAGCCTATTTCATCAATCTTAATGCCGCTCTCGTATTTTATTATTAGCAAGTGATGCTCATACATGAATGATGAAAATTCCTTGGACTGCCAGAGTAACTAACGATTGCCTGAATGAGGCTAATGAAACTAAAACACTATATACAACAATAGGAAAGAGACAAACAGCTTTCTTTGGTCGGTGATGAGAAGAGAGATATTGGAGAACATCATGACAACTGGAAAGATCAAGGGGAAGAAAGGCAGAGGCAGACTTAGAGAAATAATGCGGGATGGATTAACACGGTGTCATAGATGAATATCATCAGTAGAGTTGATCCTGAACACCATAGACCGACATCTGTGGAGAGCCATAACGCCTACGCTAGCTGGCAAGGCACTTGATGATGTTGATACTCACACAACGAAAAAAAAACACCGCCAAACTGAGCAGAAGAAAGCGTGGGTCCCTTTGTTTTCAAAAAGTTAGCAGCGAGGCATGTGGATCCGCCGACGAAATCTGAGGCAATCGACGAAAACTGAGACACATTTTCGAAAACAATCGAAGGCAAACGAGACCGACGAAAACCGAAGGCAACGAAAACCGAGGTTTGACTCTGTGTGTGTATATATATATATATATATATATATATATATATATATATATATATATATATATGGTGCCTGTGACGAATAAAGGACTACACAGGTATGACAGAATCACTAAAGTGGAACTTGTGGCGATAGGTAGAAGGTGTAGGGGGAAACGTAAAAACGCACAAAGAGAACTGGAGAGAAAGAGAGAGAGAGAGAGAGAGAGAGAGAGAGAGAGAGAGAGAGAGAGAGAGAGAGAGAGAGAGAGAGAGAGAGAGGTGAATAAGATGGGGAGGATATGGAGGAAAGTGGTTGAGGTGGAATAAGATAAAGGGCTGAGCGTGCGTTGATTGAGACCCAGTGCATCTTTATCTTTTGGAATAAGAAAAAGAAGGAGAAGGTGAAGGAGGAAGAGGATGAGGGAGAGGAGGAGAAAGAAGAAGAAGAGGAGGATAAGCAAAATCGGTCTTCTGCGGACATGGACAAACACTTGAATAGAAACACACAATAACATGCACATCAATCATCCTTCAAAACTAAAAACATCATGATTTGAACCATTTTATTAATATTACAGATATAGTGTAATGGTTTTGTGAGTGTTTTTATTTCTTGTGTTATAGTATTCACAGAACAGCATTGTATCATAATTTAAGCAGTCATTGGGTACAGACAACACATAACCATCATTATCATTATGTGCCATCTGAACTGGTATTGGCGTGCATGTCTCTTCACAAATACTTGGTGTTCTGAATCAGTTCTGCTGATGATATCCTTCCACGCTACTATCTTATGATGATATCCTTCAATGCCACTATCTCATGATGATATCCTTCCACACCACTATCTCATGATGATATCCTTCCACGCCACTATCTCATGATGATATCCTTCAATGCCACTATCTCATGATGATATCCTTCCACACCACTATCTCATGATGATATCCTTCTATGCCACTATCTCATGATGATATCCTTCCACACCACAATCTCATGATAATATCCTTCCACACCACAATCTCATGACGATATCCTTCCATGCCACTATCTCATGATGATATACTTCAATGCCACTATCTCATGATGATATCCTTCCATGCCACTATCTCATGATGATATCCTTCCACACCACAATCTCATCATGGTATCCTTCCATGCCACTATCTCATGATGATATCCTTCTAGGCCACTATCTCATGATGATATTCTTCCATGCCACTATCTCATGATGATATCCTTCCACACCACAATCTCATGATGATATCCTTCCATGCCACTATCTCATGATGATATCCTTCCATGACACTATCTCATGATGATATCCTTCCATGCTACTATCTCATGATGATATCCTTCCATGCCACTATCTCATGATGATATCCTTCCATGCCACTATCTCATGATGATATCCTTCCACACCACAATCTCATGATGATATCCTTCCATGCCACTATCTCATGATGATATCCTTCCATGCCACTATCTCATGATGATATCCTTCCATGCCACTATCTCATGATGATATCCTTCCATGCCACTATCTCATGATGATATTCTTCCATGCCACTATCTCATGATGATATCCTTCCATGCCACTATCTCATGATGATATCCTTCCATGCCACTATCTCATGATGATATCCTTCCATGCCACTATCTCATGATGATATCCTTCCATGCCACTATCTCATGATGATATCCTTCCACGCCACTATCTCATGATGATATACTTCCATGCCACTATCTCGTGATGATATCCTTCCATGCCACTATCTCTGTCCATCCAGTATACTTTCTTTCCTTGGTGTTTGTGGGGTTTTAAATGAGAATGGTTAGTTTATGACTAGAGGTATTCCGGATGGGTTATCAATATTAATCATCCTTCCTCAGGAAGCCTATGAATGGCACTGAAACCCCCCAACGTGACGAACAAGACCTAATGTATTCAAGTCTTACACGATTTTTGTAAAGAAAGGGCCTCCTTTGGAAGGCGAAATTATCAGTGAAATCTACCATAGACACTTAGTGGAAGGAAACTCACTCCATAAAGAATTATAATGTGTCTATGTGTATGGATCCATCCTCACCACGATCAAACCCTAATGTAACATAACAAATGTGAACACCACTTTAACAATGTATTGAAAACACATGGTGGGTTTTGGAGGAAATTCTCTGTCTGGCCTGTTGATATTAAATACCCTTCCAAATATTTCAAATACAGGAATGACAAATCAGTTTAAATTATCTTTTGTATTCCCCAGAATTACCAGCCAACAAATGCATAGATTATTAAATCAATAATTCGTGGAATCCACTCGCATATTGATGATAACAGTCTCTCATCTATAAATTCACCAAAAGAGATGAGAACAAGTTCTCTTGTTGTGACAGAGTTTCATTAGAACAAAGACAAGTTGTGATATTGGTATCCGGTTGTGATACAGTCCACCTGTTGAGACAGGTGCCTCAGTTGAGACGATATCATCCAATCAATATACAGGCATCTTGGTGTGACATAGGCATCACAATAAGACAAAGGCATGGTGACATAAAGCATATTGAGACAAAGTCACTATGATAAATATATATATATATATATATATATATATATATATATATATATATATATATATATATATATATATATATATATATATGCTGGTGATCGAGTGAAATGGCGAGTCATGACCGCCCACGCTTTCCGGCATGGCACATAATATATATGTATATTAGGGCTGCGGTAGTTAACGATTAATTAATCGATTAATGTTTTTTTAAACGATTAATCGAAAACTTTTCTCCCATCACTTATACAAATGAACCGGATGTCGAAAAATTGTCGGACATTTTAAACATAGTGCTGCAAACATAACCGAGTTGCGAAATTGTACTGAGTCACCATTGTGTAAGCTGTAGTAAGATGTACCAACAAGATGGAATAGTAATTTTATTATGCTACAGAGTCTTCTGCAGGCCAGAGAAGCATGTCTACACGTCAGATGACAATAAGCAATACAAAGGTCCAAAACTGTCAGATTCAGATTGGGAGAAGATTTCGAAATATGTCAAAGTTTTGGACTTATTCTGTCAGACAACGGTCCTGCGTGGTGGTCAAGATTTTGTTTCATGTAGGTGTATATTGCCACTGCTATCATCGTTGACAAAGCATATGACTGTACACGATGATGATCCGGGCTACACAGCTAAATTTAAGGCAGCATGTATTAATGACTTCAGTGAACGTGTAGCTAATATGAGAAGTATTTAAATACTACAGATTGCAACAGCACTTAATCCACGCTACAAATACCTGAAGTATTTGTCAAATGATGCAAAAGAACGAACTTGGTCACGTATTGAACAACAAATAGCAGTTAATGTTCATGATGAGCAGATGGAGACTGCTGCAACGAATGATAATGACATTGACAATGAAACTATATGTGAACCAAATGAAGAGAGTATTAAGCTAATTGAGTCTGAAATGGATAAGAAAGTTGCTGAATCGGTTGACCCTTTACAATGGTGGAAACGTAATGAACATCGATATCCAAAATTGGCATTCCTTGCCAAGACCATTCTGTGTATACCGACTACTTCAGTTCCATGTGAACTATTGTTCAGCTCTGCTGGTTATATTGTTAATAAGACGCGCTCATCACTTGAAGCAAATACTGTCAACATACTCGTCTGTTTGCATAGTTGGTTATTAGATGACATATGAACAAGACAATCTAGTGTTATTTCGATTTTTGGCAAAGACGACTATAATGTGAGTTATATGACTATAATTATTTTGCTTTAATCGTAATTAACGATTAATTAATCGTTAAATTTTCAGAAGTTAACTATTGAATTTAAATTAATCGGTCGCAGCCCTTATATATATATATATATATATATATATATATATATATATATATATATATATATATATATATATATATATGATCATCCCACGTCTATGATGCAAAGCCCAGTCTTTATTCCCCTCAGGTTAGACTCGGTTTACAAAACCATCCCCATCACCACCATTATCAATTCACCTGCCTAGTTCCACTGGGCAAAATTCAACCTTTTCCCCAGCAGTTAAAGAAACAATCCCGAACCCACATTTAAAATGTAAGACACACACAAATGAGAAAACAATCATGATCATTTCATGAATTAACATGAGAGCTGCCTAACAGATATATATCAGGGCCGGAGCAAAGATCGCACACAAAATACATTGTTCCACCCCCACCTGAATCTTAGGAGCCGGGGTTTTTGAGAACGCTGTTTGCAAAGCTCACCCAAAGCATCAAGAATAAGAAGTGCCTACTTCAGGAACTAATTGCATTATGGCATTTATAAGAACGCTTTTAGCAAGTCAATGAACGTAAAAGTTTCCTCCAAGCCGTCACAAGTAATTTTGCTATGCAGGCTGTTAGGGCACTTCCTGCAGATAGATGGGTATATGGTGCTTCTAGCTGCCTCCCTTACTGAGCAATAAATCTCATGGGAACAACATGCTCTTCCCTCAAATCCTCCCCACATATTCATGAAAAAGAGCACATGTTAATCACACAATCTAAACACAGGAGTTGTAAAGTACAGACTCTCAAGAAACTTCCACATTTTGAGGAAGATTGTGCAGTACTTTGCGTTCATAGGGAACAGTTTAACAGCACATAGGCAATTGCAAATATGCATTGAGAGTGAGATAACGTTCACATGCATACCGCAACACTACTCATAACAGGTGAAACGCAAAACATGGCAAAACTTTCCAGCGGAATAGGCGTCATTTCTGCAGAATCCAAGCAAGTCAGGCTATCCTCTCATAATGATCTCATAATTTCACAATCTACCATAAAACTAATAATACATGTTTCCTATAAGCATCTAGAGGCACATCATTGCATTTACAATGAATTCACAAGCTTATCGGTGGCGCAGAGATCGAAATTGGGCACTAGGATAAACCTCCCCCAGGTTAGAAAAGGGACTTGTTTCTCCGACAATGTTCTGACAAGTGACAACTACTTTCTGGTGGGTTTCCAGCTAACCAGGCCGGGACTCCGCCTTCCAATCGCTGTGCTCACTTCAACCTTACTCCCAGTCCTCATAATCTAGGTCTGCCTAGACCTATTTTTCTCCATTTTCAGGAAAAGTGGTGATGGCTGATGACGAATATATCACAGTGTTCTGGATCAGTTCTGCTGATGATATCCTTACACGCCACTATCTAAGTGCTTGGTGTTCTGGATCAGTTCTGCTGATGATATCCTGCCTCGTCACTATCTCATTGCTTGGTGTTCTGGATCAGTTCTGCTGATGATATCCTGCCTCGTCACTATCTCATTGCTTGGTGTTCTGGATCAGTTCTGCTGATGATATCCTGCCTCGTCACTATCTCATTGCTTGGTGTTCTGGATCAGTTCTGCTGATGATATCCTGCCACGCCACTATCTCAGTCCATCCAGCATGATTTCTTTAGGTCTGCCTCTGCCTCTTCCCCACTGTTCTTTCCAGTCGTCACGGTGTTTTCTAATTCATTCATTTTTATTAAAAAAGAACAGAGAACACGGTCTGTCTCTTTCTTATAGCTGTATATAATACTCTAGATTCATTAGCTTCTTCTAGACAGTGGTTATTTTTACGCTGGCAGTCCAAGGTGTTCACGACATTGGTCTCACGAACAACATCGCAAGGAAACTGCCCAATAACAAGAACAGATACATGTACACCCGTATAACAGATACGTATTTCAAGATGTTAACCAACTGTAAAGTTAGAAAACAATAATTAATTTATAAGGCATACGGGAGAACGGGTGTCATCATACCTGGTGCGGGGAGTGCTTCTCTTTCAATGCCTACATGATATTAACATTGAACTGCCTTTGTATTTCCTATTTTTGGTTAAAATTACAACTAGGGCAATCGAAACAAAACAAAATATGTACAGGAAAATCGTCACGTGCCATGGCAACAAGCCTGGACGGCTATGATTCTTCATCTCACACAATTACCAATCATGGTTCAGGTCTGTGGTACTGTCATGATTATATGTGGCCAAAGAATCCAGGTATTTACCTGTGTCTCCGCCTTAAACATACTTATAGAGTATGATCCAAGACAATACGAATCCAACAATTTGTGATAATGAAAGGGTCACAAATAATCCCTTCCGTTCTTTAAAGATCAATTCGGGCATTAGGTAACAGGTCTAGTGTTGTAAAAGGACGTACCGTAAGTCCCCATTTGATTACCTGATATTTTATATAGTATTTACCTTAGACGTAAACCATTGCATAAATCGTGTGTTTTCACAGAGCTTTTACCTTAGAGTGATTGCACATGCCTAGTGCTTTTAAATTCTCTGGAATGTAACTCACAGTTGTAGCACGTATTTTTTGTACATAAATTGGAATTCAAAGCATTTCAAAACTACGAGTATCTTGCTGCTTGATTTTAAGTCCACTAAATACAGTGTCTATACTTTACGTTAGCCTAGAGAAAAATTCTCTCTTCTCTCTCTCTCTCTCTCTCTCTCTCTCTCTCTCTCTCTCTCTCTCTCTCTCTCTCTCTCTCACCCACACACGCGCGCACGCACGCACGCACGCACGCACGCGCACGCACACTATACTAATATCAGCATTAAATATATGGTCAGCTATTTTCTCACAATGTGTTGATGTATGCAAACACTATAGGAAATATTTAATTTTCAATTTAATTTCCAACAAACATAAAAAAATAAACTTCAAGGTTACAAGGTTTCTTGCATGAATCTTGTAGTCTCTCGTAAAGTAAACCCCGCAGTCTGAATTGTGTTGAGAATTGTATGGAAGTGTTGTTTGACCTTCTCCTTTGTCACTGAATCATCTCCGATATCAAACAATAAATCCACCAGGCCAGGGAAGCTACTGCCCGCGTATGTGTTATCACTGTTTTCAGCAAATATGAGGTGTCTGGGGAAGGAAAACATTCAGAGCTAAAGAAGTCCACAAGTATAATAAGTGGAAAACATTCAGAGCTAGGGAAGACGACAAGTATAATAAGTGGAAAACATTCAAAGCTAGAGAACCACAAGTATAATATAATAATTGGAAAACATTCAGAGCTAGAGAAGTCTGCGAATGTAATAATTGCACAGCAATAAGAGCTAGAGAACTCCACACGTATAATAAGTGGAAAAGGCTCAGCATTAGAGAACTCCACAAGTATATTTAGTGGAAAACATTCAGAGCGAGAGAAGATTACAAGTATAATACGTGGAAAACATTCAGAGCTAGAGAAGTCCACAAGTATAAGTGGAAAGTATTTAGAGCTAGAGAAGTCTACAAGTATCTGTCATTGTCATTTACTGCCAATATAGTACCTTGCGGTGTATGGCAGAGGGGTCTTTGAGCCTGAGGAATTAAGGCCGCCTGGCTAGTGCAGTCGTCGCGAACTGTGCGCTGGTTAGGATTTTCTTTTTGCTCCCCGACAGAAAAAAATCCCACACCTTTCCGAGGGATCGAACCCGGGTCTCCCGAATGAGAGTCAGGCGTTCTAGCCACTCGGCCAGCCGCTCCTCTACAAGTCTACATGTATAACAGGTTGAAAACATTCAGAGCTAGAGAAATGCTCACGTATAATAAGTGGAAACACATTCAGAGCTAGAGAAATCCACAAGTAAAATAAGTGGAAAACATTCAGAGATAGAGACGTCTACAAGTATAATAAATGGAAAACATTTAGAGGTAGGCATGTCCACAAGTATAATAAGTGGGAAACAGTCAGAGATACTGAAGTCTACAAATATAATAAGTGGAAAACATTTAGAGGTAGAGATGTCCACAAGTATAATAGGTGGGAAACAGTCAGAGATACAGAAGTCTACAAATATAATACGTGGAAAACATTTAGAGGTAGAGACGTTCACAAGTATAATAAGTGTGAAACAGTCAGAGGTACAGAAGTCTACAATTATAATAAATGGAAAACATTTAGAGATATATAAGTCTACAAGTATGATAAGTGGAACATATTTAGAGGTAGAGAAGTCTACAGATATAATAGGTGGAAAACATTAAGAGATTTAGATACTTCGCATATATTTAATATGTTCCAAATCTGTCTCAAAGCCATGTTTCATAACTGTCTGATTTTCATATTTCAACACTGTCTGACAGAAACAACTTGGCAAGATGTAGCGATGTGAAAACACAATGCTATAGCATGATTCAGCTAAGTGAAAACATGACATGAGGTATTTACAAACATAGTCTCTTACTTTTTCAGTGGTCTGTTAGGAAGTCCCTCAGGGTGAAGGAAGGCCTTCTCAAGCAGCATAATCTGATCGTTGATTTCTCTCAGGGCGTACGGACTGTAGAAAGGACAAAACAGACGTGGTGCAACAACATCCAGCTGTATGTTTGATGATATAACGACTTCTCTGTTAGATATCACTTTTATGTAATAGGGAGGTCGGCGTGGCCTACATGTTCATGGCGCTTAACACTTCTATTCTGTGTGCGGCGCAGTGAGTTCGTTCCAGACACCCGACAGTTGGACTTAAGACACCCGACAGTTGGACTTAAATATTGACTTAAATATTGACTTAAATATTGACTTAAATGTTGACTGAAATGTTGACTGAAATGTTGACTGAAATGTTGACTTACATGTTGACTGTTCATTCAGAAAGCAATGGCACTAGGGACTGGGTGTGATTACAACGACTACTAAAGACTTGCAATAGTTAGTATTATGTATTAATTCCTTTGCCGACCTCGCTCTTATCGCGGCCTGCCGTAGGACTCTCGGTCAGTTTCCCCGCCTCATGACTTGCCATGCCTGATGATGAATGACGATTATGTGCCTTTAACATTGTGCTTCCACAATCGCCTTGGTCTGCCCTTGCCATTCGTGTACTAACCAAGCCAATGTGACCTTTAATATGGCTACAGTATTTTTATTTCCAAAACATGGTGCTGTTGATGAGCCAATTTTTTTTTTTTTTTTGATTTTTAGATCTTGTGAAATTTTTATTATTCTTGATAAATCTTCATCAAAGAATATTTATGTAACATTTAAGTTCAAAAGCCCTGCATTCTTTCTATAGCGATGGTCCATGATTCACTACCGTATCTGAAAATGTATTACTTTTATTTATTTGGTAGTATAGTCTCCCACTGCTGTTTCAGTTAGATATACTGCACCATAGTTGATCTGCTACGCTATCACAAGATTTTGCTATCATTTCCTTGTTGCTTGGGAAACATTTTGGCATTGATATATACACATCACAATTAAAATGGGAAATAAAGAGGGTAGTTACGAACAGATAAAGCTAGGAGTACGACAGGGGTGTGACTTGTCACCCGATCTCTTCTCCCTATATAGCGAAGTAATAATGAGAGAGATCAAAGAGAAGCCAGGAATACTAATCGGCGGATATAATATAAACAATATACGCTATGCAGATGACACAGTATTGGTGGCGGATAATGCAACAGACCTACAACAATTATTGGATATTGTAGTATCAGAGAGTGCACAAAAAGGACTCCTTGAATATCAAGAAAACAGTAACAATGGTGATATCAAAGAAAATGGGGACACCACAATGTGACATAGAAATAGAAGGGGAAATTCTCAACCAAGTGGATAATTTTAAATACCTAGGGGCACTTATAACATCAGATGGAAGATGTACAATAGAGATTAAGAGCAGAAAATGCCAGGCAAAAGCCGCATTTCAGAAAATGAAGAGTATCTTATGCAATAAGTCGCTATCAATGAATGTAAGAAAGAGAGTGCTAAAATGCTATATAGAACCAGTTTTTCTGTATGGCAGCGAATCTTGGAATGTAAATGAACAAATTAGGAAGAACTTAGAAGCATCAGAGATATGGTTTTTAAGACGAATGTTGCGAATTCCCTGGACTGCCAGAGTAACTAACAACGATTGCCTGAAAGAGGCTAATGAAACTAAAACACTATATACAACAATAAGAAAGAGACAAACAGCTTTATTTGGTCATGTGATGAGAAGAGAGGCATTGGAGAACATCGTGACAACTGGACAGATCGAGGGGAAGAGAGGCAGAGGCAGACCAAGAGAAATGATGCTGGACGGATTGAGACGGTGGCGTGGAGGAATATGATCAGCAGAGTTGATCCAGAACACCAAAGACCGAGATCTGTGGAGAGCCATGAACGCCTACGCCAGCCGGCACGGCACTTGATGATGATGATGATATACATCACACTTCATTGTGCCGACACTAAGCAGAATTCAGGATGTTTATGTTATTTGTTTATTTATTTTCCTGTAGACACAAGAGTCGATGTCGTGGTGGTTAGTGTGCTTGTCTGTTGAGACTGTAGTGCTAGTTCAATCTCCAATAGAAGCAGAATTATGTTTGTTTTCCCTCCCATGTTTTTATCTAAGGTCGACGTGGCCTCACACAAATGCGGACCAAACAATTTTCAGAATTCTCATGCGATGAGAACTGGCTATCCCGCCTATTATGTCGTGACCTAGAATAAGTGATTTCCGGACATGTAACACAGCAGCATCTGCTATGAGAATATTTCTTGTTGTTTTATAGATACAAAAGTTATTATATATGGACGTGGTTACGATCGACATAACACGTCTACACTATTGGGATTCAAATATATACACAACTTCTATACTAATGGGGTTCAGCTAAATACAAAGCATCTACTTTTATGAGGTTCAGTTAAATTTAAAAAAAAAAAAAAAACTTGTTACATTAATGGGGTTAAGATATATATTTCTTTTTAAAACCTGTTATATGAAAGCGGTTCAAGTAGATAAAAATAACTTTTCCCATTAATGAAGCTCTGACAGATAAAATAAAAACGGGTTATCTTAATTGGGTTCGGATAAAATTGTTTACATTAATCAACGTCAGACGGATACACAGCTTCCATATTAACGGGGTTTAAAACTGCAGACCGCAGTCAATCGGTTACCAGTTCTTCATTAAGTTAGAAAACAACTATGTGCGAATGCTTTAGGGTCTGACTGTGCAGTACATTGTGTTTAATCCCACACATGGTTCTGGTTCTATGGATATTTATCTTTCTGTCTGTCTGTCTGTCTGTCTGTCTGTCTCTCTCTCTCTCTCTCTCTCTCTCTCTCTGTTTACCTTTCTCTCTCTCTCTCTCTCTCTCTCTTTACCTCTCTCTCTCTCTCAATATATATATATATATATATATATATATATATATATATATATATATATATATATATATATAGACTATATTAATGAATTATTAAAAATAAACACCACAATATCAATAGTTGGTAAGCATTAACTCCAGCTCTGTGGTTTACTTACTTCATTTTGTTAGCATTTTGTAGATTATTTTGAAAGTGGGAGACATCAATGGCAAAGCCTTCGATGACTTGTCGTAGTTTGTCTGTAGATAAAATATTTCACATCTTTACACAATAATGTTTATCAGCTCTTAGGTCACATTCTGGAAACTAATTATTCAGGAGTATTCAAGACACCACGATCCGTGATGGCGTCCTGGTTAAAGCAGGAAATGTCAACGAGAACTAATATTTTCTTTAGCATTTATTCCTTTTCAATATAGTCACTACTTTAATGACACACTTATGCCATCTATACTTGAACTTCAAAAGATCATGGGAACACGCTATTTTTTCGAACTAAACTAATTATCAAATGCCATTATAATGTCTTTATCAATTTCAAAATAATTTCTTTGAAATTGTGTTTAATGATCTGAATAAAGTAAAACGTCACATGCAATAATGTTGTGTGGAAAAATCTCGATATTCAAATCCTTGGCTTTTGGTAGCACACATCGTGCTTTGTTATAGGGCGCGTTGTCTTGAAGCAAACGAAAATGTTTAGTGCATGCTATTCTTCGTTTTCTGGTCATAGTAGTCACGGTAGTCTTTAGTTTGATACAGAGATCCACACTGTATACTCCATTAACCGTTTAGGCTCGTAGCAGATAGTTTTTCAATATTATACATTAGGCCTGCCTAAAAAGAAGTCAAATGGTGCATGAAACGGAAATGTGGAGAACGACTACATTATTTACTATTAAAAAACTACGAACATTCATTAATCGGTGCCTGCTCAGAGTAGGACTAAAATTTGTATGATAGAATTATTAATATAGAGTTATGAAGATGACCAAACAAGATGCAACGAAACAGGGAGTGAGGAAAATACGCTGGCGCTGGATAGGGCACACATTGAGAAAACATAATAGTATACTAGAAAGTCTTTCTCTGTAACCCACAGGGAAACAGAAAGAGAGGGTTACCTGAAGCATACAGAGAAGGGAAAGGTATGAATAATATGGGAAAGACGTGAAGGCAGCTGCAGGAGATGACATAAGATTGCAGAGCTTAACGTTAGCTGACTGAGGGATTATGCTATGTTAGGGTATACCAAGAAAAAAAAAAGAAAGAAAGAAGAACACTGCTGTCTCACTTGCCCGCTTCCTGTCATCTTCGTTTCTGATGGTCTCTCTTTTCATTACATTTAGAATTCTTTGAGGACATTTTATTTCTGCTGTTTCAGCTGTTCCTGTTCTCTTTGTTATACTCAAGTCTGTCATTGACAGTATCATTTTCGTAGTAAGTAAGTGTTAAACAGTATTCTGCATGTGATAGCAGTTGCGTGTTAAACAGTGATATTTTTGCATCAGTTGTTACGTGAAAAACGGTGCTCTTTTTACATCAATTGTTACGTGATAATCGGTGCTCTTTTTACATCAGTTGCAAAGTTTTAAACAGTTCTCATTCTGTTTGTGGCTAGTAGTTAAATGTTCAATAGTGCTTTTTTGTGTCTGCGGTTGTGTGTTAAGCAGTGCTATTTTTGTGTCAGCTGTTGCGTGTTAGACAGTGCTCTATTTTGTATCAGCTGTTGCGTTTTAGTGCCATTTTTGTGTCAGTTATTACATATTTATTATGCAGTATTGGCGACAGATGTCCGTCATAATTTGCTTTGTAGCAGCTATGAAATATACAATGCAATATCAATTAAAAATTTATTTAAAATAAAGTAACACTAATATTCCTCACCGTATACATTATTGCCCAGTATGGTCTCCAGCAAATTGCCATAGTCGTCATGCAACGCCTGTCTGTTGGTTTCCAGGAGCACGGCGTAGTTGGAGATGTTGAAAGGGATGACGAGAGAGTCAGCCAGGGCACGCACCGCTTCACCTCCGACCCGGGCCACAGCAGCGTGGAACTGTAGTCATTAGCATGGGTTAACAACGGCTACCAGAAGTTGGAAACATTTTTATACCAAGTTTATTTCAACTTTTATACGAAGTTTATATCAACTTTCCCACAATACAGATTGTCAATAAGCGTGGTGTAGGGTAAAGATAGAACTTCACGATGAGTGGCAGCCATATCCAAAGGGATAGCCCAGGATCCTATTTGATTCCCATCTCTTTATCTAGCTCATGTATGGCTCCATGAATACCGCTTGTGTACGGCGGTGGCCACATCACGGGCAACATTCTTGGCTGACTGACTAAACGACATGAGTGAAGTAGGGGTAATATTCTACTAAGGGAATGTCCATCCCTAGTACACAAAGACTGGGACGGTGAAAAGGGCGGATGAATCTATATAGATTAACGGCTTCAAAAATGAAACTGCAGACTGTATGGTACACATTAGGCGTGTTCGGGACACAATAGTGAACATGGCTGGCTATCGTGGAAGAGACTGGGACCTCACCACGTAGTATCCCGAAGACAGCAATGAGATCACAACAAAAAGAAAACAGAACCTAGTAGAACAAGAAAACAGGCACAGTGCAGAATCTGGTTTAGATATTAACATCCAAAAAACGAAAACTATGATAATTAGCAGTGGAAAGGAAATGTCATCAATGAACATCACAGTAAACGGGGAGATACTAGAACAAGTTACAAGCTTCTCCTATCTTGGACATTTAATAACAAGTGTTGGCAGAAGTGAAATAGAAATCAAAGAGAATAGGAATGGCCAAAAATGCTTTCAGCAGCATGATTTCTGTATTAACATCTAGAGAGTTTAACAACGCATTAAAAATGAGAATTGTCAAATTTTACGTGTATTCAACAATATTGTATGGCGTAGAAGCCTTGACATTGAACCAGCAACTAGAAAGTCGAACAGAGGCCTTGGAGATGTGGATATACAGAAGAATATGTCGTATTTCATGGGCACAAAAACAATCAAATATAGAGGTTCTAGAACTGGGTATGAAAAGAGAGTTGATGAAAGAAATAAAAAAGAGACAAGTGAAATATTTCAGCCACGTGAAAAAAAAATACTCTTATAAAAACCATACTGGGGGGGGGGGACGCGAGGGTGGGGGGGGGGGGGCAAGATTGAGGACTAGCGAGCAAGAGGCAGACAACGATACAAGTGGGAAGATAACATCAAGAGATGGGTGAACATCACTCTGACAGAATGTACAATTAGGGCGAGAGACAGCGTAGGAAATCCATTGCAGCCAAACTTCAATGTCAAGACAGAAATTATTTATTGAATGAGAGTTACCAAGTTACATGTAAATATGTTCCATTTGAGAGATTTATTTATTTTTTTTTTTTTTTTTTCCGCGTTTCCATCCTGTTTCAGGATATTGCGGTCAACACCAGCATCTTTCAGCTGTATGTTGATTCCTAGGCTAGATTACGCTCATCAGCACGCCACGACTTTCTGAGCGACCGGCTCCATACTCTCATAAGTCACTTTTGCGATTCGAACCACTGCTAATTCTCGTCGCGTCACGTGACGAGAGTATTCGGGGTTAGCGGAGAAAGCTGCTAACTCCTCGGCCACGGAGCCGGTTGAGAGATTTATAGATGTGTAAATATTCAACCCGTACGCGTGTTTTCGAGGCCCATAAGAGAAGCATAGAAAAGTCACACTCGTGTCTGCCATGTATGTCGTAAGAGGCTACTAAGGAGGATTGGTCGGAGACTGGCTACCTCATCCTGTAAAAATCTGTAACTGGAAAATCCGACCAATCGTGAACAAGCCTGTAAAGGGCAAGACGGCTGGTTGAGCGCCTATGATCCAATGGGAGATAAAAGGAAGAAGAAGCAGACGACGATGAAACTACCACTTTTCATGTGACTACATGGAATATAAATAGAGCAGGTTATGGGCAGATTAATATCCTTTGATCTATGGAATGTTGCGAAGAATGGGGAGTAGTTCTCGGAACAAATGTTGCAAAGAAGAAAGACTACACAAACTATCACTGAGGGCGACAAATATAACTGGATAATTGCAAACAAGAAAGTTAGGTTATTTGCATATCCTTTACATGACGTCGCAGTCAACCGAATAATGTTTTGTCTGTTTGTGAATTCTTGGCAAGTTTACGTTAAGTGGTTTGCCATTGCTTTATAAACGACCGGCACTCGTACCTATGTATTGAAACCAACGCAAGGCCGTCTGCTTCCAAATCTCCCGCAGCTGTGTTTCGAATGCAGTATGCCAAATTACGTGTTGTATTCGCAACCCCTTTGTCAGAGCACTGGCAAACAAGAAAACATACACCATAATGCAGGCTATAGCGAGACACCATCGTGCAAGAGGGGTTCAGTGATTGGCTATCGCGATTCACCATCGTGCAAGAGGGGTGCAGTGATTGGCTATAGTGAGACACCATCGTGCTAGAGGAGTGCAGTGATTGGCTATAGCGATACACCACCGTGCAAGAGGAGTGCAGTGATTGGCTACAGCGAGACACCATCGCCACTGCCATCGACGATGAACTGTATTTTCGTGGACTGTGTGGGTGAACATCTAGGAAACATCCAGATGGGAAAATGACTGCGGATTCCAACAGAGATAAACTGGATGTTTCGTGGGGGACTATTGTGTTGACATTCTGGCGGCGGCATAATGCACAGTGTATCTGTGCGGGCTGTTGTTTGTCGAGGCTCCTGTCTTTTCCACTTTTCACATTGGGCAGTGGGGAGCGTTTTATGTGATATTCCGTTGCTGTGAAGTTGGAACCACGACTAACTAACTAACTAACTAACCATCGTGCAAGAGGTGAGCAGTGATTGGCTATAGCGATACACCATCGTGCAAGAGGGGTGCAGTGATTAATTGTGCAAGGTCTCAATAAATTCACAACAAAGACATTCTAATACAGCATCAAAGGAGGGAGACGGTTTTCTGTAGATGTGCTAAAACCGATATTCCATGGCAAAATACTCATCTGAATCTGATGAATCATTAATGCTGAAACTCACCTGGGGTGGTCGATAGGGGGAATCAAATAAACAAACAACCACACCCTAGAGAAAAAACACAACGTATGCAATACAAGACAGTTGGAAAAATATTAATTCCTGATACAACTAATCAAAACATAACAATGAAAAGCACAAGAGTTATGAGTTTACAAACCTCGAAGTCTTTATCGAACTGTTGCTTGACCATGTCAAATGTCTCGTACTCGGTGTGGTAGAGTGGGTAAGATGACACTTGGTACAGCTTCTGAAATTCCATGTTGGCATTGTGTGAGTTTTTAACCTGCGCAGTCTAAACTAACTCAATGAATCAACACATATAAGTTATGTTAACAAACAAACCAAAGAGGCTGATAACTATGATGCCATGCACAGGAGCTAGTAGCCATACCTTTGTCACATTTTGGGCTTATTGTCCTAGGACCATATCATTTTGACCGAACGTCACTCGATGTACGATGTGGTTACTATCACCTAGTCGAGCCTTGGTCGAGTGATCGCGGTGCCCGTCTGGGGCTCAGGGTGTGTCGAGTTCGATCTCAGCACAGGGCAAGGAATTAATGCAGGTACCACTGGTATCTAATGAAATCATGCGTCTCCCTGATCACTAGGGTTATGAATTCATATACCTAACTTCCTTGGATAAAGACGTAAACAACGTGTTCGTTGTGCAAGTTGTACACGCTTAAAAAACCCACGGCAGTTGGATATTGCAAATAGCAAGCCGCTGCCCTGGCAACATTGTTATGAAAGAAAACATAGCCAGAGGTAGACATAGGACGTTCAGTTCAGTAGAATGGGTGTGGTCTAGAGAAAGCAGATCCTACACATGTCTGCCGACGTTGTACCACTAGCCATTGCAGTGCGTAATTAGGTGTGACAGAGGGAAGAAGAAGGTGTATCACTCCGATGGCCATATACACCATAAATAGTTTTAATTTCAAGTACATGACTTCGTGGGTTTCCACACGGTAGACAAATCTATCAATTCTAGAGTAAGTCGGTAAAAATAAATAAAAAAAATATAGTTGCATATCCATTACAGGACGTCGCACTCAACCCAGCAACGTTTGGGCTGTTTGTGATTTTCTTGGCAATTTTAATTTCAATAGTTTGTCAATGCTTTCTGGACATCCGGCACTCATACCATTTTATGAAAATCAACGCAAGGCGGTCTGCTGTTAAATCGCCCGCAGCTGTGTTTCGAACTGGGTATGCGGGATTACGGATTGCGTTCGTCACTCCTTCGCCACAGAGTCGGCGAAGTAAATAAAGGGCCCTTTTAAACATCTTAAGGCGCATTTGGGCATATTCTGCCAGACCTGTATTTTATTGACCAATCGGGACTCGATGGGCGATGTGTTCAGTGTCACGCCGACCACCGTTGCTTTCGAAAGTAATTCCTGTACCCATTTTAGACATGGTCGACCTGGGATCCCAATTCCATTTAATAAATTCGAATCCGCCTCGATGAGGACGAACCAATGACCTCCAGGCCGGCAGGGGAACTTTGCAATCTTTCTGCACACTAAATTAATCCCTCTGCAGGAGCACTTCATATGATTTGACATCAAATTCTCAAAACCAAACCTGCTCAAGAAGTAATGACACACACCCGATGGATATAGATAAAGCATATCTGTCCTTACCCCTAACCCTTAACCTTAACTCATAACCCTTAACCATTGTGACACTTTGCAAATTTAACATCACCCAAGAGTCAATTTCCACACTTGCAAGCTGTAGAATTAAAATTTACAAATTTATAAATTCGCGTCAGCTAATGTAAACGCCTGTTTATTCTGTTACCAATAACTGGTTGGAATAACATAGTACACCCAGGTATTCGCACGAGGCTGCTGGTTTTAGCCAGTTGACCTATGATTGAAATAACAAGTCACGGTGTCTTTTAATGTAGAATAGTCACCATTTTGTTTCAACGGAACAGAATTATGATTTGGGCATTGGAGTAAAATGAAGTATTAAGAGCAGTTGTGAATTCGTCTGTTGGATATTTTTTTTTCTGGTGCCGTCTGTTAATACAGGTAGGAGTTAATGTATAATCACCCAAATATATCATTTACAGGTCTTGACAGAGGGACCTGAAAAACCTCTCAGTTAATAATTCTTTCTATAGGGAGATTAAAGTATATTATGTCCCATAGAGATATTAGTGAGTCCGTCATATGAACTGAACTAATCTGGAGGGATAATGATTAGTTCCCTTGGGTAATGAAATGTCACTGGATTTTTTATTCCTTTGCTTATCCCAGTCCTAGAATCGATGTTTTGAATTACCAAAATAAACTTTCTTTGCGTTTTCCTAAATATTTCTTTTAAATGTGTCAAAATGCACATGCTCTATATATTTTATGACATATATTTTGTGAATGGGGCAAGTGTATTGATGTTTGTGTGATGACCATTTATGTGACGCTCTACCCCGAGGAAAGGAAAATAGTTACCAGGACGGTATGACTGTGCCAGTAGAAATAGACCAATGGGAAATCAAATGTACTACTGAGTATGAAGCTCGGTGCACGAAAGACATGATAGAGTGATACCTATGTCATGTAGCTATATGTGTAGGAGAATATACCAGTCAGATCTTGAAAGGACAACACACACAAAAAAGAGTCTTGATAACTATAGTGTGTTTTTTTTTTGGTTGCCTCAATATAAAATTCAATATCTCAGTAACGGGCTGAGATAAAATGATGAGATTTAGTATATAACGTTATCATTATGTCCACCCAACAAAACAATTTTTGTTCTGGAGATTTTACAGCAGATTTTAAAGTTAGCTTATATACGGTATATTAATTATGACTTAAAGATTACGACCATGATTTTAACAGTTTTACAGCTTCCCCAAGATTCGACCCAAATTATTCAAAATTTTCACGTGACTTTCGTTTTCAAACAAACAGCGCGAAGATTCAGAGGCGTCTCCAAATGTGGGTTCTTTCATGAAACGTGATTATATAAATAAACTAGCTGACAAGGCCCGGTTTCTGGTGGAAATCAATCAATCAATCAATCAATCTATCTATCTATCTGTCTGTCTGTCTGTCTGTCTGTCTGTCTGTCTGTCTGTCTGTCTGTCTGTCTGTCTGTCTGTCTGTCTGTCTGTCTGTCTGTCTGAATGTCTGTCTGAATGTCTGTCTGTCTGAATGTCTGCCGGTCGGCTGACCCATCCACCTACCCACCGACCCACCGACCTACCGATATCTATCTATCTATCTATCTATCTATCTATCTATCTATCTATCTATCTATCTATCTATTCTATCTATCTATCTATCTATCTATCTATCTATCTGCCTGCCTGCCAGCCCGACCACCCACCCACCGACAGACCGACCGACCTACCGATATCTATCTATCTATCTATCTATCTATCTATCTATCTATCTATCTATCTATCTATCTATCTATCTGTCTGTCTGTCTGTCTGTCTGTCTGCCTGTCTGCCTGCCGGCCCACCCACCCACCCACCGACCGATCGACCGACGTACCGATATCTATCTATCTATCTATCTATCTATCTATCTATCTATCTATCTATCTATCTATCTATCTATCTATCTATCTAATCTATCTGTCTGTCTGCCTGCCTGCCTGCCTGCCGACCCACCCACCCACCCACCCACCGACCGACCCACCGACCGACCGATCCACCCACTCAGCCAGCCAGCCAGCCAGCCATCCATCCACCCACCTATCTTTCTGCCTACCTACCTACCTTTCTGTCTGTCTGTCCGGGCCGCATCATTCATTTTATTCGGAGACTGCCGAGGGTCGTCGCTGGAGCTACGGAGTTCGTGCTTTGTGCGACGCTTTCCGCGCTGCGGAAAGAAACTGAGCCATATGGGATAAAAACCCTGTGCAATGCAGCCGATTCTGTCGACTGTAAGCTACTTCTTTGATTGCACCCACTCCCATACGAATCCAGATACGCCTTTGTTTGTCGTCTGAATTTGCAGGTCCTCATTACCGTAAACATAACATTTTTAACAAGAAATCACTAGTTGTTAAGCAAAACATCAAAGGAATGATGCCGCTTTTAATGATTTAAGTTGTTTTGGGACCTATCAAAGACATATTCCTTGGGTGGGGGTAAATATAAGACGGCTGGAAAAATTTCATAACGATGCAACAGATAGTTTTCAAAATAATTGATCTTGAATGACGGCATAAATTTCCGGACAGACTATAATACTTATGTTAGTAGTATAGTCACCTTTTTCCAGTTTTTGGTGTTGGGATGAGTACATGTGTTATATGTATTGTGTTGGCAGATGATGTTGGGTGGTGGTTGGTTGTTGCATGTGGTACTTCTGGGACTGTGAACATCTCTAGCCTGAGTGATGCAATCCTCAGTGAATTGTCATGAGGAGCAGAGAAGTTCTTTAATGTTTGCCATTCAGGACGGCCCCTTGTCACATGAGAATGAAGCTAAGTGGCATGACCAACCCATATAAACGCATTACTCAACTCCACCCTGAGGCCAACAATCTTTACGCAACTCCAATTAGTCTCCACTAATATCTACAGAGATCCTTCCACAAGGAAAACTGAACCCTAGTTTAGAAAACTGGAATCCCCAGTGTCAAGATCAACTAGTTGTTGCCAGATCTGCCCAGGAAATAAACATTTATAAACAGTGTTTATCTTAACTAGAGACATACGAGCAGTCATACGTCGTTAGTTGTGCTAGACCATTGCGTGGTGGTTCCAGAGTTTTATATTTTCTTGTTTTGTTTTTGTTTTAAGATATAACAATTGAGATAGTTACCTGTGTATGACAATTAAGAACCATTGTGTCAGTGTATAATAATACTTTGTAATATTGTTATGGCCATGGAGCATACCCCACCCCCTTTTCTTCTATTACAATTATATAAACTTCTCTTACAGTGTCACTAATTTCATCAGTGTCATATGCGTATTCCTGTGTTTAATAATAATTTGATAAGGTAACTTCATTTGACAACAAGATCCAGAGATAATAATTTGATAAGGTAATTTCATTTGACAACAAGATCCAGAGAGAGAGAGAGAGAGAGAGAGAGAGAGAGAGAGAGAGAGAGAGAGAGAGAGAGAGAGAGAGAGAGAGTTAGTGAAAGGGATAATACTAGCTTCTTTGTCTGAAAGCAGTGACTTCCCTGTACTCTCCTAGCCTTCTATTAGAAAACCTGACTGATATCTAGTGGAATCTTACATATTATATTATATTATATTATATTATATTATATTATATTATATTATATTATATTATATTATATTATATTATATATAATCTGTTTTATCACTAGGGAGTCTTACGAGCCAATTTCTGGTTTTCTTATAATAGCTGGCACTGGGATTTGGGGATATGTCTCCCCATTTATATTTTGTCATACCACAGCCATAACCTCTATCTCGAGACTAACCCCAACCCCAAGCGCTAATCTACCTTTTTAAAAGTTGCATATCCCTTACAGGACGTTGCAGTTAACACCAGCATTTTCAGCTGCTGTTGTTGTTCTTGGCAAGATTACGCTCAGTAGTTTACCATTGTTTTCTGAGCTACCGGCTCACACACCCCCGTAAGTAACCAAAGCGACGCGATCCTCTACCGAATCTCGTGCAGCTGTGTTCCTCGCGTGGATGTATGGGATTACGGAGAAAGTCGTTAACTTCGTAGCCAGGGAGACCGACCTAACCTACCTGGATTACAATATTTATCGTGACAACTAAGATAACAAAGTGTCAAGGGAGTTAACTTACAGTGTCAAATGTGTAACGCAGGTCCACTGCGGTAATTCCCGCCCTTTGCAGTAAGGGTGCGTAATCGCTGCCAGAACCCAGAGAGCCAATGCTTGAATAAAAGAAATATCAACGCCGGGTTATAATTAAACAGTACAGACCTAAGGTTTTCAGTTAGCGAAATATAAAGTATTTCATATTGCAGATAATGAACAACCTAACAATACGTTAAAAGGCCATACCCGTCGAACATTCTCCGTGACTCACCTGGGAACAACAAGTTTGGTTCCCTGACTGAAAGTAGATGGCCTCTGATGTACCCAAGTGTCGTAAACTGTTGATCGTCCAGAACTGATTTCTGCAGGATTTGGATTCTTGACCTGCCAAGACCACAGGTGTTCTGATTAACAAATGAGGGATTCTGGATACAAAGTATTTTCTTTTCCTTCCTTCTCACAAAACAAAGAAAGACACACATTATATTAGACGGTTTATTGTAGTTTATATTCTGAACTATATGTGTATATATCCATCATTTACCATGCCGGAAAGCGTGGGCGGTCATGACTCGCCATTTCACTCGATCACTAGAGTCGTGGATAAGCTCAATTTTCCTGTTTCGACCATGCCATGTGGCCAAGACATCCAGGTATTTACTTCTCTATCTTCCCATTGGACTGTACCCTTCGATCTTGCCAGTTGTCACCAAGTTCTACAATCCATTTCTTCTCATAACATGTCCAAAAAAATGTTGACTGTCTACGTCTAATTTCTCTAATCAAATTACCATTTTCATTTGTTTCCTGTAATACTTGGTCATTGTTTTTTTTCTGTCTGTTCATCGTATTCTTTGCATTCTCCTCAGAAACCACATTTCAACAGCCATCAGATGTTTTTCAGCTGGACTGCTCATTGTCCTAGTTTCACATCCTTACAAAAGTACAGGCTCTATGTAACACCTCAACACTCTTTTTCTCATTTCACTTGACATCTTTTTATTGGTCAGTAAGTTTTTCATACTACTTTCGCCGTGGCGATTCTTGTTCTAATCTCTTCAAGGCATCTCCCATCAGATGTTATCTTCTTCTTTTCGTTCATCCGGAGTGTTTTTTCAGATGTGATTGCGGTGTGTCTGTTATGCGCCCTTGGGCCGAAACCCGTAGGCCAACACATCCGGCTACAGTGTGCTTTTTTGACCAGGTAGCATTCCTGGGAGACTCACTTTTGTGGTGCCATCCACAACCCAGCTGGCCAAGTTGGAACGGTCGAAGGCAACGGTCATCCCTCAAAGGAAGGCAGGGACAGTCCATAGCATTTTCCGCCATCCAAGGCTGCTTCCATAGTTGCAGGGCCGACACATAGCGCCCTGGTGCTGGGCTCACCGAGGGAATCCTGCTCATGGCTGCTTTAAATCCTCACTTCAATATATTGGTCATTTCGTTTGCCCCGGGCCATTCCCGCACAAACCAGACAGGTTTGCAGACGGTATCCACTCAGCGAGTTTTCGGACATGTGCTTGTCGTTGCGCCCGTCAGAGCTGTTCCAGGCACGACAGACATTCGGAAAACTACCTAGTCAGAGCTGTTCTGAACAAGAGCGGCATTCGGAAACTAGGTAGTCAGAGCTGTTCCTAGCACGAGAGACATTCGGACGAGACATTTCACTCGGACGTAATTGCGTAGTGTCAATTTTTAGTTTGCCACCCGTAGGACGACACTTCCGACTTCCGGCGGGCATTTTGAATGAGGTTAGCCTTCCTCTGGTTTCGAGGCACGTTAGACTGTTGTGATGCCGCCCTCATCTCAGCTGATCAAGACAGAACGATCAACGACATCGCGGTCGGCCCTCAAGGGAAGGCAGGGGCAGACCATGGGCATTCCCTCGCTATCCAAGGAGGCCATAATTGCAGAGCCGGCACATATTGCTCTGAGACTGGGCTGACCCGAGGAGTTGCCACGTCCTGCTCATGGCTGCTTTAGTTCCTCACTTCCATGTGTTGGGCATATCGCTTGCCACTGGTCGCTCAAGCACACACCAGGAGCGGTCAGACTGCGAGCGACATCCACTCGGTAAGCTTCTGCTTTTGACTTCGGACCACGCAATAGGTTCGCTCGCCGTGCGTTCCATTTCGCGTCATTGAGACGTTCTTCCACTTTTGTCTACACTCTCTATGAGTTAGATACAGACAGCTTTCGTAACCATTTCCTTCGACTGGGGCACTTTTTTGACTTTTTGTACTCGCTCACGAGGTAGGCTACATGTGCAGCCGGCTCAGCACCTTACCTTCGTGCATCACTGAACGAGGCGTGGGTGGATAAGCGTAGTGCTGTAAGGAGATGGCAGAGTGCCAAGAAGAACAGAGCTGGTCATCCTAGTCCCTGCTTGCACTTAGAAAGAGAGATGCACACAAAAGTAAGCTATTTCAAAAAACTGGTCACGGTGGTTAAAAGGGAAAAATGGGCAGAGGTGTGTCAAAGGGTAAGCACAGACAAGTCATTGAAATTGTTCTGGCGACTACATAAAAGCATGAGTGGTGTAGTCAAGAATAAGAGCATTTCTGACTTCCAAGGTGCTGACCTCATCTGGCAGAGGACTGACGAAGACAAGGGCAAAGCCCTCTTTGAACGCTACCTTGAGCAGGGCAACCAGACAGACATGGGAGGTCGAAATCTGGCCAAGGAGGTCACCTCAGACAGATGCAAGGCCCAGAACACTCCGGATGAAGACACAGTGACAGTGAAAGAAATCAAGGCTGTGCTTCGACGATCAAAAAACAGTGCTCCAGGTCCTGATGGCATAAGATACGACGACATAAATAGGTGTACCGACAATGAGCTAGAGAAACTAGCAGACATGTACAACAACAGTATAGGGAGTGCTAGCATCAAGGAGGAATGGTTACACAGCTATCTGATTCCCTTGCCGAAGCCTGACAAAGACCACAAAAAAATTCAGGGATATCGAGTTATAACCATGCAGAATACAATAGGCAAGCTGCTGGAGAAGGTAATTGCCAGGAAAATGTCAAGCCAACTAGAGAGGCAAGGTGTTTTCCCACCTACCCTGGGTGGGTACCGTCCAAAAAGAGAAACATGGACCAATGCAGCAGTCTTTGCCCAGGATGTCTATGAAGGTTTCCACTCAGGCACTGAAACCGTTGCTGCAGCGATTGATCTTGAGGACGCATACAACAGAGTACCACTGGATTTTTTAATGTTTCGGCTTCTTGAACTAAACGTAAGTCCATTCCTCCTTAGTTGGATCGCTGCAGCCCTCTTCCAACGGAAAGTAGTTTTTAGATGTGGCAGTTGGACTTCGGAACCAACAACAATATATCCTGGCCTACCACAGGGATCACCATTATCTCCGGTACTGTTCAACGCCTACACAGTGAGAATCACCAGTGAGCAGATCACTGGACCTGGCAGGACATTGTCATATGCCGATGATGTTTTAGTGTATCGTCAGGGTAAGGATAGAGAGGAGGTTGCTGGGGAACTACAAACCGAACTCAATCGCATAAGTACTTGGTGTGATGAAGCTGGGGCAATGGTTAACCCAACAAAGGCAACAGTGACTTGGTTCTCGTTGAATAATCATATTGTCAACAATCCAACACCAACTGTAATGCTGTGTTCAGAGACGGTGGAAAGAACGCAGGCAATGAATTACCTGGGGATACGGTTTGATCGAAGCCTTGCTTATAATGTGCACATAGACCAGGTGATAACAAAGGCCAAGCGGGGTTTGGCAGCGATGCGGGTGATGGCGGCAGCAAACTGTGAGCAGCGCCATCTATGTCTTCTGTACGAGGGGCTGGTCATGTCTGTTTTGGAGTATGCAATGGCAATCTTGACTCTCAGCCATAAGCAGATAGAAAGGATGGAAAGGATACAGAATGAAGCTATGCGCATTATTCTTGGATGTACAAGAGATACAGCATGCAGGGCGATGCGCTACCTTCTTGATTTTCCAACCATTGAAGAGAGAATACAAGTTTGCAGGGCACGCGCCTACCTCAGAATTAACGCAAACACACAACATCCACTGCATAGTGAAATTAGGAAGGTGAAGGGCAGCAGGTTAAAAAGAGGACGGTCGTGGATGGGTCAAGCCGAAGACATTCTTCAACAGGTGTGTTCACTTGAGGACTTAGAACCTGGCGAGGAGTGGGTGCAAGTGCCAACAGACTTCTGCACATCCTTTTCAGTTTGCATCCAATTAGATAGAAAATGCAGACAAGAAAATCCGGCTGCTGTTGAGGCTGAAGTACAAGCGTTGATTTTCGAGAATTCGCTAGACGGTGACGCGGTCATCTACACAGATGGGTCGGTCGTCCGACATGTGAGAAGCTCATGGGCCTTTACAGCTCGGGCCGGAGGGAGAATTGTGAAGGAGGACTCTGGTGCTTTCACTGAAACCACAAGTAGCCTGACCATGGAAGTCATGGCAGTAAGTAAAGCAATAACATGGCTCGAGACACAGACATTCACCAGGGCTTGTTTCCTTAGCGACTCAATGAACATGATCAAGAGGATAGAGGAGGGGTCGATCCGAAGAGAATGGTTGCTGCCTCTGAAGCGGTCTCGGCTGGCAAAGATTAGTTTCATCTTCGTGCCAGGGCATGCGGGAGTACAAGGAAATGAGCGGGCTGACAAGCTCGCAGGTGAGGCTACTGTGGAGGGCGGACGCGCCATGGACCAGGCTGACATTCTGAATGCTCTACGTGATGTGAGACTTTTGCGAGAACCAAGTGATGACTGTGAATCTACAACAATGGCCAGACTGCTAGAGCATCAAATTAAAAGAGGTGTGGCCAAACAAGAACACTACGCAGGAAGCCAAAGAAGATTGATAAACCAACACAGAACTGGCGTCGTTAGCCGCTACACGCTGCGGGATTTGCTGAGGAGGGGATCCGAGCACTTATGGACTGATTGGTTCGATGTGCAGCGAGGATGATCTGTCGACTAACTAACTAACTATCACTGAACGAGAAACGGCCAGGTTCTCTCATCCGGGAATCCCTCATATCCCCCAGCTGAGAGCCTTCGAACATGTATCAGACCTGAGCATGTAGCTTGCTTAGTATCTTGCCCCTATTTTTCGGTAGGTGGGTATCGGCCCGGCTCTCAGATCCGAGGGTTTGTGGCTGCTACAGCCCTTGACAGGGAGCCTTAAGAGTTTTGTCCGGACCAAGAACTTCTGCCTTCGTACACCTGATTTAAATTTTTGACTGCTATCCTCAGTCTAAACTGCTCTGCAGGTTGTGTCTCTCTTAGTCTGGTCCCTATCCCATATGCTGTCCGATATGTAGTTTTTCATCCATCGGCAAGCAAATGGGGTCGATGGGACACGCAAGCTCCCCCACCACGGCAAGGTTGAGACACATCGGGGGAGCATCAGATGTTATTACAGTTCCGAGATAATTGTAACGATTCATATATATACCCGTTATACACACACACACACACACACACACACACGCACGCACGCACGCACGCACACACACAGAGAGAGAGAGAGAGAGAGAGAGAGAGAGAGAGAGAGAGAGAGAGAGAGAGAGAGAGAGATCAGTGCCAGACACAAAAAGTAGATTTTGACAGAACAGAAATGGATGTCGGAAATTGAGAAGTAGGGGTATGCCACAGTTATTACTTAAAAGTTGTTAATATGGTAAGAGACACGTTGTATCACATATCAGATTAAATGAGATTCGTTAGGAAATATTACTGTATATCGGCGATATATAATCCTATGGTAGATATGGGAAGTCGCTTAAGACGATTAATCACCCCATGGCACTTAATCAGATAAAAGTAAGTAAGTAAACGACCCTTGAACTCACCTTCAGTGCACTGGCCATTTAGGGTTAGACCCATATTAATATAGACCAGTCGACATGGATGATGTGATACATGTCGTGCTGTTCCCGTTTACTTGCCAAGACATTTCTTCATACCCATTGTAAGCTCTCTCTCTCTCTCTCTCTCTCTCTCTCTCTCTCTCTCTCTCTCTCTCTCTCTCGCTATCTATCTCTTTCTATCTCTCTCTATCTCTCTATCTCTTTCTCTCTCTCTCTCTCTCTCTCTCTCTCTCTCTATATATATATATATATATATATATATATATATATATATATATATATATATATAATTCCAATTCCAACTTTTGATCCACTATATCGATTTCGTTGTAGTTAGGGCCCTTATGGTGTATCTATTGCTTCATCTTTCGTAGATATAGATGTGTATATCTGCTTCCTTGTGAAAGTTTGAATGGCTGCAATTGTGCTCGTTTCATCATAGTGGTTTTACATGTCTGGACAGAGTCGCACACCTATTAAGGCCTGGCGTAATTGTGTACCCGCCCCGTCTTATGGTGTTGTTTTCTTCAGGGATGATTACCAGTCGTCGTCCTCCCTCCATCTATGTCTTAATCTTGGTATGTTTTCGAGTCTTCTGGGTCTTCTTAGGTACCTTGTGTCGTGGACGGCTCAGTGTTCCGATCTTTCTGGAGAGAGATGCCGATTCATGACCTCCCTACACACTTGGTCTTGGTCTGGGTAGCCGTCGTTTTCTTCCTGCACTATTATTTCTTCTTCTGTTGCTTCTTCTTCTGTCTGGGGCTTTGTACATTCTGGTTGAGATGTTTATTTCGTTGACTTGAGCAGTTCTGTTTGTTCTCTTTCTTCTTGGATCTGTTTAAGAGTGTCTTCTGTCATTTCTCTCTCTTCTTGTAATTTTGATATATTTTCTTCTGTCTCAGCCTTTATAGCAGCTATTCGAGCGACATCCTGCTCAATCTTCTGTTGAACTTGCTCCGTGTCGTCCAGGATGCACTGAACGGCTGTTATCTGTGTCTCTCGCGTCTTGTCTCTTTCTTCCTCCATGCTGTTGAACTTTGATCTCAGGTCCTTCAGTGGGCCTTCTAGTTGCGCTTTGTCACTTTTTGTGAGTCGATTGGTGGCCTCGTACTACCTCCTAGCCTCTTTATGTAGTAAGTTGGATTTGATGGCGATCATCATGGCTTCCTTGCTGTCTTGGTGGCAGGGGCAGCCAAGGTACCTGTCGCAGTGATTGCCGAGGCAGTTGGCGCACTTTCTGTTTGGGTTCGGTCTGCTGAAGTCCGTGCCGATCTTCGCTTGACGACACTGACTGTAAGGGTGGGGTCCAGAGCAGAATCTGCATACCCCCACCTTACTATTGCACTTGGCACGGGTGTGCCAAAACTTCTGGCACCTGGAGCACTGCAGCACTCTGGGTATGTAGTGCTCTGGTGCTTGTTCTCTTCTGTCCCATCTGACTGTTTGAGGGATCACTCGGCCCTCCGTTGTCATGGTGATGGCGACTGTGGAGGGGGTG